>JABJVR010000016.1:3035193-3059074 GCA_025773905.1 Chitala chitala
CAGCTTCACAGCTCATGAATGCAAATTTTCCTTCAATGCTTTTTCATAACATGCTACATTCACCTTGCTATAAATTCTGACTATAAATTCCCTGTGTTGCTGTAGCTCACACAACGCCAAGACAGCAGAGACCCACCACCACGCTTCACGGTAGGGATGGAGCGCTTTTTCACAGGCCTTGATGACTCCTCCATAAACATGGTGTTGATGGTTGTGACCATGAAGTTCAATTTTTGTCTCAGTGCTTCAAATGATTTTGTCCAAGAAGTTTTGACGCTTCTCTATGTGCTTTTTGACTTATTCTAAGCAGGCTGCTTTGTGGCATTGGCACATCAATGGCTTTTTTCTGGCAACTCTACCATGCAGCCCAATTTTAATATGAGTCTCCTTATTGTGCATGCTGAAACAGCCACACAGTTTTCTTTCAGAGATGTCTGTATTTCAGTTGATGTTGCTTGTCTGTATTACTTTGCATCCCAAACAATCTTCCTGGCGGTTGTGTCTCATATCTTTCTTGGTCTTCCTGACTGTGACTTCTTGATCACAGCTTGAACGCTACAGACTGGCATTTTCAAATCTTCGGATATCTTTTTATGCCCTGTTCCTGATTTATAAAGTTAAAATACTTTTTCTTGTACATCCTTTGACAGTCCTTTTGCCCTCCCAGTAGCTCACAATCCACAAACTCAGTGCAGCCCTGGACAGAATGTGCAAGGTTTCTCAAGAGCTAAGGAACTCATTCACTATTCATACACAGATAGCATTTACAATCAAACAAGGCAAAGGTGTGGATTCTTAGCCTTCACAGCCATCTCAGCCTGGATGTGTCATCTTGGGTGTGTAGTCTTTTGTGTGTGTAGCATCTTGTGTGTGTTGTATCTTGGGTGTGTTGTAACTTGGTCAAGGGGTGTCTTGAGTGTGTAGTGTCTTTGGTGTTTAGTCTCTTTGGTGTTTAGTCTCCTGGGTGTGTAGTATGGGGCCAAATATTTAAGAGTATGTAAACTTTTGATCAGGGCAGTTTGCATGATTTCAGTTCTTGTTCTGATTAAAAACACTCTCTCTCTCTCACACACACACACACACACACACACACACACACATACACACACACACTTCAGTGATTATAAATAGCTTCAATGATTATAAATATCTTAATTGTACACATCTGATAAATTCTGCTAGGGTATGTAAACTTATGACCCTAACTGTAGTAGCGTAGCAGTCTAAAAAAAGAAAATGCAATGTTTTTAATCCAAAGAATGGTGTTGAATTTTGCAAGGTAATTTGTAACAAATTTGGTATTTTTATGTAAAAATGGGTGAGCAAGGAACTAATTTAAAATTCTGATAACATGTATATTCTTACTGTATATAACTATTTTATTATATGTCAAATGCACAGAATGTCTAATTAAGTTCAGCTGCATTTTTATGACAGATGTAAATAATAAAGTTACCAATTACTACTAATTACAGGTAATTTCTTTGAAGTGGTTTAAAATGTTATATGTTTATCTAGCTAATTACTTTTCTCAGTCTGTGCCCATAGCTCCATTTTACTTGGTCTCTGGGTCTTACCAGGAAGAGCATCCGAATACATTTTGCCGGTGTTTATTTGTTTATTTGCTATATATATTAAAGGGTCCTTTGAGAGTAAGACAGAGAGTGTGCAGCGCATTGAAACTGACTGATGGAATCTATAAATGGCAAAGTTGGACAACAGTGTGTGAGCGGACCTTTTGGCGGAAGGTTGAGAGGGGTCGAGTTTCACCGGAGCCCCCCCCCCCAGACAAGTCACTGGACGCTGGCACCCTGGCACCCTGGCACCCTGCCGCAGAGCTCCTGTTCAGGGGGTATGGGGCCGGGCTGCCCCAGTTCACACTATAGAGTTTGTGTGGGAGGCGGAGTCTGTGGGTGTCTGTCCCCCAACTAAGTCAGGTCAAATGATTTCACAACACTGAGCTTTCATGAGTGCAGCCATGGTGAAGCACAGAAAGGCCTTTTCATCATTGCTTCCACAAGCAGTCTTTATCAATGTATAGAAGGGGAGGAACACATGGGAATTAAATCAGGGATAATTTGGTCTTCAGATTTCAGATGATCACCTTGGCTCCGGTCCACAGCACCTGAGATGGCTGATTCTCACAGCCCTCTGGCACACCGTGGGTCTGAGTAAAATCAGCCTGCCACATGAACCCCTGAGAAGAACCGGGACAGAGTCAGCTGTTCCTTTCAGGAGACATTTAGTCTTTTTCACACTAGTGGTAACTGTACACACTATCATTTGTGTGCCTTGGACTGACACAATTGAAAACTCATTTCGCATAATGTTCCATAGTAAAACTGTGGGACTTGTGCAAGGACACATACTTGATCTATGATTATATAAATATAAAATAGCTTGATAGCTGTGCCCAAATATGTTTGCTAATTTAACTCTGCATACAGGACTTTGAGTGGCAGTTTTGTTTCCTTTTCAACAGTCAGTCATTTTCGTTTGCGTTTATGTGTTCTGTTTCTTGGGAAGTTACTTGTCTTCCTTTATGTTAGCACCAGGTTTTATAAAGATATTGCTGTGCTTATGGCTGCTATTTTGTTTTGTTACCTTTCTATAATAAAAATTACATCTTCACCAATTCATTTCACATCCTTATTTGATTTTGTGAGCAGAAAGCATGACTGCAACGCAACACACTGTGCACTGTGTATGAGTGTTATGTGTGCCGGAGTGTGTGAGGAGGTACCATACTTGTAGTGTACAGAACCTTTAAGTACCTTGGGTGAACAAAAGGGTCTACATGAAAATATATTGTAAATTGGATTTGAGTAAGGTTCATTTTTTTAATCTTTCATAGGACTGTGAGACTGTTTTATCCATAGCTATGTGAAATATTACAACAGACCTTCTTGTCAGTCAGCCAGCGACTCATGTAGTATAATCATCCCATAATAAAGAACATGTTCAGCTCTGCTGCCAATCAACACAGAATGCTGTTTAGCTCCAAAATGCATACACATTATTACCTAAAAAATCTGCAACATTGTTAAGCATCTTAATATGCAACTGATCATCTTATCATAGCATACCATGACATGTCATCAATGTAATTAGTAAATGTACATTTAATTTAAATGTAATTTTAAAATCTCACAAAAGGCTACCCAGGGTGCCTCCTGCCTTGCATTATGGGCTTCCTGAGAAAAGCTACATGGCACCCACCCCCATGTACAAGATAAGCGTCAGAGCAAAAATGTAAATCCCCAAAGTGACCACAGGAGGGCGAACAAAAAAAAAACTGCACACTACAGTGGACATAGCAGAAGCAATAATCAACAATATTCCTCATGACTTTTTAGATTCTGTCCCGTAAAATTACTCTACGTTGTATGTGTTGCATGAATGACTGATAATGTAGCCAATATGAAAGTTGCTTTCAGGGACAGGAGTGTCATTCTCATTTAGACTGAGGAACTGAGGGAGCACGTGTCCACATCTCCATGGCTACATTAACAGGGGGCACTTGCCTTCGTCATACACAGAGCTTGTGTCGTTAGCCAATGGCCCCCATTGCAGCTTACATTACTTCAGTGGCAGTACAGACAGTGCAGGAGCACAGCAGTGAGGGACTGTGTGACTCAGAATGGCAACGTTTGGCTGAAGTGCTGTGCCAGTTCAGAGACATGTTTGCTGCCTGCAAAGAGGACTGTACGTATACTAACTTAGTGCCTCAGATCCACACAGGCGCCCCCCCACTTCACCCTCCCCTGACATCCACTGCTGGTGAAGAGGGCCATTGAGGAACAGAAGGTGAAGGAGATGCTGGTCTTTGGGGTGGCTGAGCCATCCACCAGTCCCTGGGCTGCCCCTGCCATCCTGGCCAGGAAGAAGAATGGCTGGTGGCGATTCTGCATGGACTACCATACAGTCACAAAACAGGACATGTACAGTGTCCCCTTCCATGCACCGACAATGTGCTGGACATGCTACCTGGACTGCATTGGTTTAGCTCACTAGGCTTAGACAGTGGTTACTGGCAGGTGGAACTCTGTAGGCTAGGGATTCATGTTGGGAAAGGCCTATGGCAGGATTCAGGCCGCATTCAAACGTTTTATGAAGCGGGTGCTTTCAGGGATTTCCTTAAAGATGCTGCACTGTCTACCTTGACAACCTGCTAGTCCATGTGCCTAGCTTTGACAATGCGGTGACGAACTCACATGAAGTCTTGACCTCAACCAGCCAAGCAAACCTGCTCCTAAACCTAACAAATTCCACTTTAGCGGTTAGTGTGACTCCTAGGACATGTTGTCAGCTTGAGGGGCATTGCCACAGACCAGCGGAGGTTTGGCCTGTTCCTCAGTCTGTGACCAAGCTATGGCAGTAGATTTTTCTTCCCAGCCAATCACGTTACCCTTAGCTAGCTACTAAAATGCAAAGAACCCAAAGGTGGCTGGAGAAGCTGCAGTTGTATCAGTTTGACATTCAACACAGAAAGGTGCCCACGTGACATTGAATGCAGCCATTGCCAGTAGCTAAAGCAGAAACAGCTAGGAGAGGCTTCCCTCACACTGGACTCTCTCTAGGATCAAGGCCATGACACATACTTATCTGAGAACACAGCCACAGCAATAAGACATACCTCAGGTCAGGAACTGAAAGTGACTCATAGCTCCCTGAACTGCAAAACCTTTCCCAGCACAACCTGAAATGTGGCAGACACCACCCTGGTGTGACATTTGGGCTGGTTACACAGGGACAGGAAGCATGAGCATCCTAAGAGCCCTTGGACCAGTCATGAGAGCACACTGCTCTCAGTGGGACAGCCTGTGACAGCATGGTTTGCGACGGGCTATTGTGTCGGCCCAAGGTAAGGGAGAGCCCAATTCTGGGAAAGCTGACCCAGCAGCCGATCATCCCTGAGATTCCAAGTGCTGGGAAGTGGACACGGGTCCCCAAGGTTCAGGTGTTTTATGGTGAACAAGATCCTGCACCAGCTGCACCAATGCTTTTACTGGCCAGGCTGCCATCTTTGTGCACTGTTGTGATGCCTGCACCGCCCAGAAGGGAAAGGGGAAGCAAAACAGGTTCTGTGGCCAAATGTGTGGGATGCATATAAGGAATTTGTTCTCTGCATTTAGCCCACCCACTTCAGGGGAGGACTGGGCAGCCATTTTCAGCACCCGGGGAGCTAACACGGAGTCTCTTGCTCAAGGACACTTGCACAAGGACACACCCTCACCAGTGCTCCTGGGCCTCACTGTAGTCCAGCAGTCTGATGGAGCACTTGGGGGTGGACATCCTAGGCCCCTTCCCACCAGAGACTCTGGCAATATCTTAGCAGCTATGGATTCTAAATGGCCTGAGGTGTATGCAGAGCCAGAACAGAGCACCATTGTGACAGTATATTTGTTCCATGAGGGGCAGCCCACAGCAGTGTTTCCATCACTGTACAGGGCACTTAAGTGACATTTCTTTCAGCCATAGGCCAATTGCCGCCCCCTCGTTCATCAGTGTCCACCACCAGTCATTACTACATTTGTCAAAACAAAAATGATAATGATTCCTGTGAAACACAAAGTGCAAGCTAATTACTGTGCATTGATATTAACAGTAGACAAAATTAGTTTTATAGTAGATCACTATTTCATTTTTTTAATTTTTGGTTTTAAACGAATATCATGGCTGCGTACTGTTTTATAGCCTACTGTGCATGTCAGATCTCATTCAGACACATTATTGAAAGAAAAGATTTTTAAGCAACTTCTTAATTCTGATGCCCTCTGAATCTGCCATTTCATCATACAATGGATTAAGACTAATTTGCAGAAGAAATGCATTTTACTTTGTTGAACATATTGTAGAAACATCACTAAATACATATGCTTCACCTTTAAAAAAAAATCCATCTATAAGATGGAATATACCGACAGAAGTTTATCAGAATATCAAATATCAGAATATCAGTTTATCAAATTCCAAAAAATGTATAAATATTCTAGATCACCGGCTGTTTTCCTTTAAAACAATTCAATTCAATTCAACTCAGTTTGTTTTTATATAGCGCCTTTTACAACAATGTGCCTCAAAGCGTTTTACACAACAAACAAACAAACAAACAAGTCACACGGGTTAAAATGCACACACTATTTAATAATTTAAAATTTTAACAATCTGATCAACTGTTTAGTAAAACAGTATTACTTGGCTGCAACGTGCAATAAATGCACATGTGGTTATTCTGTAAAGTGTCAGAAAGGTGTTTCTATTATTTTTACGAAACGTAAAGTCACTCACCGTCCATATAATGTTAAGGAAGAAAAAAAAAACATAAAATTACCACAAGATGTCGCTCACTAACAGCAAATTTGAACGTGTTGTTAGTTTCAAATTTTACATTCATGGGAAATTCTATACCTGAAACTTAACCTTACTTTTACGGGTGATAACGCCGGCATTTCTGCCATTATAATGGGAGATCTGGTGTTAAAATACACATATGGCTGTAACAAGAGAACAAACCTCTACGTCAGTGTAACTTCACCATCAGAGTAACAAGGGAAAGCACCTGAGGACAATAAATAACATATTTTATTGTTATTGCATACATATACATGGCATAACGATATTTGTTCTCTGCATCTGGCCTATACCCTGGAGAAGGCATTGGGTTGCCGCATGGGGTGCCCAGTGGGGGGGGGGGTCGTTTTGCGCTAGATGTCTTGCTCAGGGATGGACCTGGGTCGTGAGCTGGCGCTGGGTGTTTGCTTTGAGATGCACCTGGGTCCTGGGCTGGTG
Source organism: Chitala chitala (assembly GCA_025773905.1). NCBI lineage: Eukaryota > Metazoa > Chordata > Actinopteri > Osteoglossiformes > Notopteridae > Chitala > Chitala chitala. Next base: position 3,041,986 of record JABJVR010000016.1, read on the forward strand.
GGCGAGCTGGGGTTGTTCTGTGTGTACCTGATGATTTACCCATTGAGCCACCAGGCCCGTTAATTTAAACATCAAGCGCAATTATTTTTGATTGATTTTCTTCAACTCACGCATCTCCCGCTTTTTCTAACTAATATAACGAACAAATTTTAAATTCAGTACAGCATGTACACTTTGAATCTGTTCATGAACAAGGGATTGCAGTTTTTTTTCTTTTTCGATCAATATTTATCAAATTGATTTAATTAAAACTTAACCGTGTATCATAATTCGTTTACTTATTACACGCAGCTGCGGTCTTGTCCTCTTAAACAAGCATTTAACGATCAGAAAACGGCCCACATCAACCCTTACTTTCTACTTGTTCCTTTGACACTTCCACGCTTTCCCCTTTTTACAAACGAGCCGACACCGTTATTAATTCAAGATATGAACACTAGAGGTCGCTGTGGACTGAAATAACGCGTAACTAAACCGTATCCATCTGTGCGGACTTATTTTGGCTTTTGGTACACCCCCGCAAGCCAGTCACCCCGCATACGATACAACCAAGAACACACGCTTCTTTAATCGTTTTAATCGTTGTGCTAAATGCCATTGAGTGTAAAATAATTACGCAATTAACTACTTCCATTTCCTTTCATCATCACGTTTTGTAATTGATGTATGGTTTGGACTTCCCATCGCTCCCTGTTCAATAAAAAAATGACCGTACAATATATAGGCCATGACAGCTTCTTTAATGCTACAAGTATGAACCAGTATAGTATATAAACAGTCTTTTTTCGATGTTTGAAATATTGATCTGCTTGCAATTGTCACACAACACTACAATTTGAGAGAATGCTTGCATTTCTAAGGCACGTCTAATAATTTATCCTGTGGGGTAGGGTATAACTTCTCAGACTGCCTGTTCATAATCGTTAGTGGTGTGTCTTTCAGTCACTGAAATGCAATCACGTCTGTCTGCTCTGGACTGCAAACGTTTTTTACGGTGCCAATTTGACCGCTGAGCTCAATCTTTGTGTGAGAGCACCAACTGGCTTCACACAGCTGGGAAAAAAGGTAAGAAAGCTGAAGGAGGAGGCACATGTACGTAACTGATTCACTTGATTATACAAAAAACCCACTTTCCTGAGCAATTTCATAAAAATTGCCTTTTCGAGTTGGTAGTCAACATACGCCAGAATGCTTTAAATCCTCAAAGAAATGTTAATTACACAACAAAGCAAAGAAGTCATTTACAGACCGATCCTTAAAGCGGTACTTTCCATACTTTCTATGGTCCATTCCATAGCGCGAAAGAAGACCACCTTGATTTGGCATTTTCAATCCAATATGATTTATCTTGTACAGTATGCATAGAACTATTCTGATTTGGATGATTTACTTTAACTTGATTTTGTGAATGGTGTGATCCAGGCTTATCTGCAATCATTGTGTTAAGGCACTCCATTAAAGAAAGCTTCAGACCAGCTTGTGCTGCTCGTGAATTAACTCTGTACACCGTCAATTATGGAAAGGATAAAGACTGAAATGTGTTTTAAATACGGGATTAAAGATTTGCGTACTGCTTGGTATTTAATAAATTTTAATCTAGCTCAGAAAATGCGTACAACGAACTTCTATTGGTTCTTCGGCGGTGATTTTGGGGGTGATCAGGCATATGAAAGGACGTATTGGCGAAATGATGCGCCACACAACCACTTTAACGCAATGCAACTTACAACTTTAGCGGGTGTTTTGCTTTGCTCTTGTTCTTTTCCGCAATTTGCGATAAGATTCGCAGTGAGGCGTGCTTTGCATCTTGAAGTAGGCGTCGCATTTTCTTTTTAAATCATATTACTGCTTGCGTTTACAACACAACGTGTGTAACACTGCGAAGGCGATGATGCGCTCTGTCGCAACATCCAAACCCGCTTCTTCTAGCGAACTCACCGCCTGAAAAACACTCGAAAACTTAAATGATATTGTATGTTCGCAAAAAATTAAAATCTTTCTTGTTATATAATCGCGCATATATCATGATATGGGGCATAGTGTTAATCAGTTAAGAAGCCACTTTTGGCTTTTGCAGGGTTCATGTCCAAGTCCAGCGAGTCAGTGCAGTTGTACCTAAACGTATTGTTCTTAAATTAGTGAAATATAGTGAAATTAAAAAGGTCTATAGTGTAATGGATAGCATGTCAAACCAAGACACACGTTTACACAACATGCGAACAGAATGTACCGTTACCGACTATATTTGAGTATTTTTATGTTTGTATAATTTCATAAACGTCATTTTCTCATTTTTAATTTTTATTCATGGACATAACGCGCGCGCGCACACACGGTCAAAATATTATTTCGGAAATATTTGAAAAACGAGGTCAATCGCGGACGAAAGGCTGAACGAACTGCAATATACCAAGGCATTTGGTTATGGAAGTGAAATATGTTTTCTTGTTAATAATCAACAAAAACGAGAAAACGAAAAAGGCTAAACGCAAATCTTCTGAAATCACGTTTCTTTGCAAGTTTTGAGCCGAGGCTCCGCTGCGTGTAAGTTAAACATGTTGAGAAAGTGATAAACATCTGGAGGTAAACATCTTCGGGACGCTTATTTGCAATGCGTAAAACTCCCATTGTTTTGGTGAGGAGCAAGAATGTTACCTCAATTAAAATTCTTTTGAGTTTCCTGTAGCCAAAGGGGATCTGAATACCTCCGGCCAGTTGACTCTAAATAGTCTGTTAGAAAGGACTGCAGTCCACCAAAACGGCAAAACCGTCCGCTTACTCCAGAAGCGACCATTAAGCCGACACCGACACCGATGGACAAACTCTTGCAGTAGCCAAGGTTTTTATAACAGTGTGCGTTGTGTGCGAACGAGACGGTCTGCCATGTATGGAAATATGTTTCTGGTTTCTCAAGTGACATTGGCCATGAGACCTTTTGGGCACTGGACGTTAGTTCGCCTTTTTTAGTCCATTAATTTTGACCCGGATTACAACAACGGCAGGCAATAAAACCCTTTGCAACGGGTGTCAGTAAGGGTTGCGTGACAGAAATCTTTATTATTTTATAACTCGCGTGATGCGCTGAAAGAATGGCTAGAAAAAAGTATTGTTTCAGAATGACAGTAAAATATCACGAAGAATTACATGTTGATTTAGAGAAGAAAGGCTCTTATAACGCCATTTAATCTAAATTGGAATTGCAATTGAGTTAGGCATGCGAGAAAACCTCCTACACCAAGAAGTTAAACCAGACGAGATCACACGCAGAGTAGCGCTTGTTCTAAATCTAGGCATGACTTTCCGAGTTGGTCTGTCTTGTCTCTGTCCTCAGGACACATGCGCAATGGGTTAGCAAGGGGGGAGGCAATGGGCGGGTTTTACTATAAAACACTTCACACTCACAAGTTTTGCCTGTCGCCTGAGCTTTGGGACAGCTTCACACAACATCTCTATAGCCACAGAAACTGGGAACTTAATTTACCTGCAACTTCATCACCAAATACATTCACTGTACACAGAAGCCACAGATATGGAGGATCAGCAGATGCAAGGGTACCACTCATGTCATACCTGCTTAAGAGCCAAATACAGAAGAATGAAGGTAACTACAACAATGCTGGGTTGGAAATAAGACATTTCAGAGTTGTTCCGAAGCGTCACGTCAGTTAGTGGCTTTTTCCCACGAGCAGTGATGCACTTAGGATGTCCATAACGCAGATTAAAATAGGCGAAGTGGGAAGATTGTACTACATTCGTGAATCATTTTACCTCCGGAGGTTGACGTGTAAACTCAAAATGCACACGACTGTCTTGATGTCATTTTATATGTAAACGTTTAGTTTTAATTTCTGACAACTGTTAATGTGTCCGCTCCGAGCAAGCGCGTTCACGGGTCGGTCACGTCCAGCGGCAGGGGGCGACGGTACTGTACTTTACCATGCTTTAAATGGTACATTGAAAATGCTGAGTATTTGATCTGAGGCAATTTGAATATTGAGCAGCAATTCAACTTGTAGCAAATTGTGTAAGACTTGAAAAGCGATAAAAGTGAAGGCAAAAAGCGTGGGAAAAAGCAAATAAGTAAGACGTAGTTGTTGCCATGAAAAAATAATACTATCTTTCAAGTAACTAAGTGTTTTTAGTGAGTAAGTGTATGATTTTTTTTTTCGTATTTTTAATGTGAAATTTTTGTATGTCATTGGACATTGCTAATAAAAAAGTTTTGCCTTTTAAAAACATCCAGATTGTACGAAATTTGTCATGTCTCATTTGCTTTGGTTATGGGCTGGAGTCATGACGCTCTCACTGTACCTGGATACACTGTGCATGTAATGTCACGCGTTCCTCCCTTAACCGGCGTGTCCCCCCCCCCAGGTCAGATGGATTCAAATCCTGGCGGTCTTTACGGTGTCAGTTGTGTGCGTCTTGGACAAGGCTTCAGCCGAGACTCTGTGCGGCGGAGAACTGGTAGATGCCCTACAGTTCGTGTGCGAAGACAGAGGTTTCTATTTCAGTACGTACTTGCATAATTATTATTAAAGACACAAAACAATTATTTTGTTATATGTTCAAAGATAGCTTGTTTTATTATTATTATTATTATTATTTCCTCAACACAACCGCTCTTTTAAATGGTCGCTTTACGTTTATTGTAACATTTCTGTTTTTTCAAATTATGTTCTTCTATTCTGCGTCTTTGTTCATACAAACTTTCTAGTAGCCCACCATTAGAAAAAACACACTATAAATGTCTTTGGACGGTAAGGCCCGTGCCCCCTCCCCCTTTAGTGTTTTGCTGGTCATTTAGGTGGGGGTTGGTGCTGGCGCAGTAGACTACAGCTGAGAATTGGCATGCAGGTATTCAAGTTCTCACTTGCAAATGACCAGCTGTGGTCTCCTGCGTTTCGTTAGTGCTGAAGCGGCACATTCCCTCACTTGATCAGCAGTGCGTATGAAAGGCGCGCTCAACGCGAAGGCACAATGTTGAATGAGCCACAACACGTCGATTGTTTACTTGCGTATTTGAGGGAAGTGACAGAACAAAAGTAAACGTTCTATTTGCCGCATAATTTTGTAACATAGAGAGAGAAGCCAACTGTTCATTACCTATAATCTGAATATTAAATTCAGTCTAATATATGGGTTTATATGCCTTCTTATCCAGCACAGATAAGTAGAGCACATAGTACTACACTGTGTTAGAATGGAAACAACCCAGTCAGGTCAAAGAATTAGAATCATAAAGTACAAACATTGCTTCAGGCCCCTTCATCTGTTACAGATGAAGAGGATGGGTTAATTTCATGTGTGAATCTTACATTCTGGTTCCTCGTCTGAGGGCCTTTTGATCTCAATGTGAACAACAGTCAGGATGAACTAAGTTTAACATATTTGTCATTCTCGTCACAGTAAATGATGGAGCCTTTGCGCTCTAAGGTTTGTTTAGGCTTCGTTACCCATCATGCAGTTCTGGCCGGTGTAGCAGGCCTTTTTGTTTTCCTGTTTTACTGTTGCCTGTTTCATTCAGTCCACAACCAGATATGTTGCTTCTCTCGTGTCTTTTTCTGAATGTGGTCATTGCAGTATCCCTGTCTCTCCCCATTCAGTCACGTGTGTGTGGATTTCCCCCTTTCTGTGTCATTGCTTTTCTGTATCTTTGCTGAGTTGGTAAGGTCATGGAACAGGTTTTTACATCATGTCAAATCATGAGTACATATTACTGAAGACCAGTCATTTTATTTGGTGGGAGATACCTGTCAAACAGAATCATATTTAGGCATGCATGAATTCATGCTAACAGCTAGTAAGGATTGAAAAAAGTTGACAGATTTATTTCCCTGCTGTTTGCTAAACATTCAGTTGTTGTTTGTTTTAATCAAAGGCACTCAGGAGCATGTTGTTAAGGCTCTTCTGTTTAAAGTATTCAAAATACTTTACCCCTGTGCCTCTGCAGGTAGGCCGACGAGCAGGTCAAACAGTCGGCGGACACCGAGAGGGATTGTAGAGGAGTGCTGCTTTCAAAGCTGTGACCTGCACCTCCTAGAGCAGTACTGCGCAAAACCCGCCAAGTCCGAGAGAGACGTTTCGGCCACTTCCTTTCAGGCCGTCCCTGTCATACCTCCGCTGAACAAGGTATGTGACAGGCAGTCTGCCTGGCCTCTTCTGTCTGTGGCTAATGAAGGCTTGAGCAGCATGGTTTCTGATCAGAGCCATGCACGTGTGATTGAGAGGTCCAACTATAAGTGTTTTTGTCTCATGAAATGACATCACATAAGTGGAAAACGAGAGTTATAAGATCAGAAGAATTATTACAATGATCCTTGAGGGGTGAGCTGCATTGTGGTCCGCTGTGTACTGTAATGTGTGTGGCCGCTACAGGGCAGAGCATTAAAATGTTTTTTGTTCATATTTCAAGTTAAATTTAACAAATCACGCTTAGTAGAGAAAAGCTACAAGCAATAAGCCCTGTGGGTGTGGCTTTTCACAACACCCACACACTTTCACAAGCTTACATCCATGGTGTCACACGCTGACTGGCTCTGTTAAAAATGGCTTTTAAATGATGTCATTAGTACACAAGTAAGGCTCTAAAACAGGCAGCCAGCAGATGACTACTGAAGTGACAGTTGTTCATGTATGTTAAACGGTACCAATTATCCATGATACATCATACAGTAATGAATGAATGTCTGCATTCTGACATTCTTGCATAGCGGTCTACAAAGAGTGAGTGTGGAAATGAGTGCTGCTGGCCTTTCCGCTGATGGCTGAAGAACCCTTAAGCTTTGTCTTACTCAAATGACCTTTCAGGTCTAAGTCTACAATTTTAAGAGTTTGTTTGCCAGGAATAGTGGTTTGTACTGGAATGTGTTTACTGTGTGGGTGGGTGAGGGTGGGGACAGAGATCAGCCTCAGAACAATGCCTGCTCTTTCCAATGTCCACTGAGACGACTTGGGAATTTAGTCTGAACGTTTTCCCAAAGTCCCTCGAAGCACGCTCTGACATTGAGATGCACAATGAGAGGAGCGTGCTTTGATGTGACCACAGTGACACGGGCTGCGTCGAGCCACCTGAGGACACGCAGGAAGGCATGGCGCTGCAGACAGGCACGTTTTAACGCTTGCACCTGTTGGCTGCATCTGTCCTCACCTCTCAGGGATGATCAGAGCACAGGCTAAGCCAGAGAGATGCATGCACAGAATGCAAGTCGCGCTAACTGCTCACCCGTTTTGCATCACAGGAAATCCTAAGAAAGCACGTGACCGTCAAGTATTCCAGATATGAAATGTGGCAGAGGAAGGCCGCCCAGAGGCTCCGGAGGGGTATCCCTGCAATTCTTCGAATCAGTAAATTCCGGAGGCAGGCGGAAAAACTCAAGGCCCAGGAACCAACCGTCTTCCACAGACGTCTCATCACCGTGCCTAGCAGGGTGCTACCACCCCTGCCGCCCACACAAAACTATGTCAGCTACAAATGAATTCAGGATTGTTTGCACAGACAAGAGTCAAAAAAAGACTAGGGGATTATAGGTGTGACTCTGACGTCACCTCTGTGGCAGTTTTGTATAGCCGCTCTCCCTCTCTCTACACTCACAAACTCTCTCACCTCAGTTCTCTCTCTATTTCTCTCATGTTCACACACACTAAAGAACACACATATCACAACACGAGGTAACTGTTAGACTGAATGCAATTCAGGTGGATCCTAAGAGGGAAAAAAAAGATGATTTAAGGGTTGGCAAGTGTCAAGAGGACAGAGCACATTCATTTTCTTTGAGGAAGAATACAGAATATGAACAACAGAACGCATAAAAGGCTCCATTCCACACCAGTCTCCTGAGATCAAGAACATCTCTTTTTAGTTCATTTTCTTATGAGTTTGCACCTGTAACCATAAAGAAGGATTTCCACACTGTAAGGAATTTTTGTTATGAAAATTAGATTCCTGTTCCAGCACCTTTCAAATGACAAACAAAAGGCAGAAAAGGTCTGCAAGTTGCACATTGCCACGGATTACGTCAAAGTTCTTGTTTTTAAGTAAAGGAAAAAAGGCACTATTTTTTTATGAACAATGAAAGTGTAGCTCAAACATGTCATGGTGCTAGCTTTGGGAATGGACTTAAAGAAGACGAGGTGGAAAATGCAAGTTTTTTCGTTATTAATTAAACTTTCCGTTTTAGGGAAAGTGTGACTTCTGTCAAAAAAAAAGGAAAAAAAGAGTTGCCTGGTTCTGGCAGTGTGTGAAACCGGGACATCCCAGTACGCAAGGCACGGTGCTGTGCCCCAGCACGGTGGCCACGGTGTCGTCTGAGGCACAGGAGAAGTGTGGGGAGAACATGAGGAGGACATTGAAGCCCTGGTTGGCAGGTGCTCTTCCTGTCTGGTTCCACAGGAATGCTGAGGAAGATGTGACAGGCGTAGAGCAAGCGTCCTGCCTTCCCGATATTTCATCTTTCTGCTCAAAAAGACATTTCATGATAAAGAAACCCCTCTCCGCTTCTGGTACCGTGACATTCCTGTTTGCAAGATAAATTTTTTTTTATCATTATTTTACATTTTTAAAGAAAGGCACAAATTTTCAACTCAAAGGGAAGAAAAACAGCAATAATGTCAACTAACATTTTATTTTATTGTGTATCAGTAGTAATTCACATGCTTCTGCTTGAAGACAAATACTTGAATATGTATAATTACTTTCCAGGGATGTCGTGTTACTTCCTCTTAGAGCTGTATCTTGCGTATTGAGCCGGCGATGCTTTTTTTTTCACAAGTAATGGCACTGTATAAAGGCATTATTTATTTTGTTATAAAAATATATATGAAAGTTGGTCCAAATAATATACTTAGCACTGATGCGCAACTGGCAGAATTGTTTTATATGTTCCTTTTTCTCTTTTGATTCATATTGCTTTTTGTAGCTGCTTTGTACCAAAAAACATCCCCTTTTATATTAGCACAGTTATATTAAATTAATATTTTAAAACTTAGCCAGGGTTCTTTAGGCATGTTACAAAACAGGCACATATTCAAAATGTTCTCTTCCATGACTTTGTTCTCACCTACATGGGGCACACTTTGGATGTTAAAAAAGGAAAACTAAAATTTTTTCTCTGCCCAACATGCAGTAAGCCACTTGAATATTATTGCTAGTGGAGTATGTGTCTGTTTGGTTTGGCGTTCCTGCTATTGTGAAGGACAGTTCAGACCTGGCTTTATTGCACCTCCCTGGGTTGATGTGTGTTCACATATGGCCACATTGGATGATGCAACATGGGAGCAGTTCACAATTAGAGAATGTTTTACCATCTTCTTCATCTTTGATTGACAGTTGTCTTTTGTGAAACAGTTTATCTCTTCTCAGTGAAAGAGTAAGGGGGAGGAGCTTCCTTCACTTTGTCCCTTCACTCAAGAAGTGCAGGATCTGGTTTGGGGCTGTCTCCTAACAGGAGGCCTGGCAGAGAGAGGCTGCTCTCTCTCACCACTTGCCCTTATCTGTTACGAGCATGCCTTTTATGAAGGGCTTACCACACCTCCTAAAATTCTCAGGAAAATTTGGCCGTTAGAGGAAGAGCAAAAGCAGTCGCTCTTTGAGTGTTGTGTCAGACAGAGGGTTCCAGGAGAAAACCCACTGCTCCCATGTCAGCAGACTGTCCAGCGGGGCTTGCGCCAGACCCCGTGCCTCCCCCCAGCCCACTTTTTTGTTTGCCACGTAAAGTGGACCTTGTCTCGGTCCAAAGGCAGCACTGGGTCAGAGGTAAAACAAGTCGTTCAGCCAATATTTTCTCCACCTTCTTTTTCCCTTTGCAAGAGAGAGGGGCTGGCATTGATAGTGGGGAAGTTAATTTTCCTTGACAAGTCCTCATATAGTCTTTGACCCTGTGTGCTTGCATGTGCGCGCGCACGTGCGTGCGTGTGTGTGTGTGTGTGTGTGTGTGTGTGTGTGTGCTTGCAGTAGTCCTTACAGGAGTTGCCACTGCAGCACCATAATGCCTGCATTCTTACAAATGTTTCACATACATGTCCCATGTACCATAAACACATATACATATGCACACATGCCAGACTGTTTTATGTCTGTGTATGCCTAGTTGTTTTATTTCAGTTGTGTCACAAACCAGTGCAATTATTATATTGTTATTATTATTTTATTTGGGTTTAACAGATATTACAGTCTTTCGAATGACTTCACAAAAGGCTTATCAAATGATGGGTTTGGGCATTTTTTCCTTCTGCTAGGACTGCATGTAATATTATGTTGTTCAAACAGGCTAGTTACTTTTGTGAAAGGCACAGAACAACCCCATGTCTGGTCATTGAATATGAAGGGGTCCCTTGCAAATGGGGTGGTGTAATGTCAGCAGTCCACTCAGCCTGTGTGTATTTCATTAATTTAACCTCTGCACGCTAGAACGTCCGAAATGCACAATTCATGTACTTTCATTTTTATTATCAATAAAACAGTTTATCAAATTTCTCCAGCATTACCGGTCTCTTATTATAATTGACATATTGGAATGTGTCAGTGAATGACAGTAAAGCCAGTGGGGACTCAGGAAGTGCTGGGGTCGTGTGGACCTCAGAGGGTTTGTACGGCAAACCACAGGGCCGACGCATACCACAACTTGGTGGGTGTCACCTTCTGGGCAACAAATGGAGAAGAAAGCCATCGGTCCAAGGTTTGAGTCATGGCTGCGGTCGATGCCTGACATGCTGAATCACATATTGTGGGCCTAATCATCACGGCGTGTGGGCTGTCCCCACAGAGGTGGAGTAGGCTGTTTGAAGTCATTGTTTCTGTGAAATGAACAAATACTTGCACTTTGAACACCAACAAAACGTACTGTTAAAAAAGTTGCAAAGTATTAAAGAAACTCAGAATTTTAGATTAGTGTCACATTTGTATGTAATCTGAGCTGAAAGGTTAAATATGTTTTCAAGTTCCATTCTCAGGCATTAAATTGTGTACCATTAAGACCATAAATTTGTTATCCCTTTGTGTTGGTCCAAGATGCTACATTCATTGTCAGTCTTGTATACATGATGTCTCATGAATGACTAAATGCCATTGGAATATCTGTAAAAAACCATAGATCTAAAGAAATTATTAATAAAGTAATAAACCAGTCATCCATTCTAGTATGTCACCAAGCCCTAGTCTCCAATAACTTAATGTCAGGATGCATCTCACAGGTATCTGGGATGCCATGATGGCTTGGGAAACAAGTTCACTTTCATCATTCATCCCAATGAAGCAGGACAGAAGCTTTGCAAAAACCCACAGCAGCCTTGATGTGTACAATGGCAGACAGCAAAGGAAGTTGTACATGTGAGCATTTAAATACCTTTTATTCAAAGAGATGCAGAGTTTGGTTGTATTCGGTTCAATGCAATTGAAATGCAGAGTTACTCCAGCTTTTATTGGTGAATCTGCTGTTCCAGCCACATTAGCAGGAGTTTAGTTCCAAGTTAATAAGAGGACGGTGAGATTTGGGATGCGTGGGAAACAAACCTGTTCCATCAGATCAGTTTTGTCCTGATCACCAGCACCAGATGGTAATAGACTTTGTTTTCTCCCTGTAGCTGTTTACATAAGACTTCAGCGAGGTCAGAGATTAGGGTGTAAGGCAGGCACAGTGCTGAGACTTGTGTTGCCATGAATGAACAAAAAAGAATGCGGGACAACAGACCCTGATGACTAGATAGAGGACCTCCTTCTTAATTTTCACTGTGGGTTGGGATGTCTTAATAGCAAATGCCTTTTAATAGCTACAGTCAGCTATAGAGGTCACAGGGATTTTACTTGCTTCAAAAGTTTAACCCAGCAGCTGATAAAATTCACAGTGGTTAAAACTGAGTAGACTGAAGAGAAACTAGCCAGGGGCCTCGTCTACTCTCCTCCATCTTCAGTATACTTCCTCAGATATAGGAGCACACTTCTGGTAAATCCAATATCTTTTGAGACCCTTGGGGTTTCATTTACTGACTCTTTGGAGACACAAACAGAGCCAAAGGAAAGCCTGTTGACCCAATGCATGTTCACAGAGATGTGTCAACCTGGAAGATACCCTCCAAGTGTAAGCAAAATGCAGCACACATACTGCTACAGTTAAATGTTTGTTTTAAATACTTTACTATGCTGATCCTGTTTTTAATTAACAGCAGCACAGTTTTCCATGTTTTTTCTTTTTAAAACTTTGCAATAGTCAGTGATACTGCTGTCACATATTATGCCAAAAATGGATATTATTGTGGGCTAATGGCAGGACATTTTCCACATCTCACCATATTCCTGTCAAATTTAAAATTCTAATTTTAATCAATAAATTAAGATGGATAGTCTGGTTACAAAAAAACAGCATTCATATGCAACAGTAACAAGATGTTAACCATATTCAGCATTTTGTCAGCATGAATTAGTAAGTATGGCTGTAACTTCGATCTTGGCCAAAATAAAATAAAATGTGGGAATCCCTCGCATACAGCAGGCAGGCAGATGTGCAGCTCACACTGTGTGGAATTTCCTTTTACTTCTGATTTTACCCCCTAGGTGTCCCACGTATGGTGGATAATGCGACTGATCTTATCTCAGCAACAACTAATAGGTCAAAAAACCAATCAAAACTAATAAAAATTGTAATAATAATAGAACTGCACCAACATTTGCTTCTGCTGAGTTTTAGAGATGTACACAGGCTTAATTACAGCTACATAATTACTCAGACTCCCGTTAGTGCGCATAACAGTGTTCGGTTGAGCCACGGTCTGGCAGTCCCATGTGAAAAAAAAACCATGTACAAATATGTTGTAAAAAACACACACAGCTGGATTTGAGCCTACATTTACCTGACTGCTTAGTACTGCAGTTTCCTATACACATCTGTGCTTTTAGTTTTGTGGGTACTTCAAATGATTTTGTGTGTTTTTTTAGTTAAATTTATATTTCTGAAAGATTCAGACAGATATGATTCCTCTGCTCCTGATCCCAGTGCCGAGAAGGGAATTATTGTTTTAATATAAAAACTATATTTTTAACTATCAAAGCAGAAACAACTCTGTATTTCACTATTATATCCATCTCCCACAAATTTTTAAAAGCATACAAAATGTCACATTGTGAACCCATTGAAATACTATTTTCAACAAGATGCTGCTTAAAGTTTCATAGTGAGTAGAGAAGTACTGTTTGTGCTCCGCCACTGACATCATTGTGTAATTTGGATTTGGTGACAGGACCGATTCCCTGTGTTCCATAAATACTCTGCTTATATAACTGTGCTTTTGCTGCTACCGATTGACAGGAGCCGGTACTACATCATGCAGACGTCGTTAGATTTGTACATGGTTTTGGGGTGCACAGCATCTGCTTCTGCTGGACCTGTGTCACCTGCCATGACTTCTCCTCAAGTCCCCCTCAGGTGGTCAGTCTATACTGGCTCAAGTGACAAAGAACCTCTGTAGCTGCCAGCCTCTGACCTGCTCATCACATCTTCTCATATGTAAGCCCATGGTGGTTAGCACTGTTACCTTGCACATCTGGTTCTGGGGTTCGGTTCCTGCCTCTGGCCTGTATGCGTGGAGTCTGCATGTTCTCTCTGGGTGCTCCGGTTTCCTCCTGCAGTCCAAAGACATGCAAGTTAGGTCAACTGGCGTTTCCAAATTGCTGTGTGTGTGTGTGCTTGGGTGTGTCCAACGACAGATGGTTGGAAGTCCTTCAGTCGCATCAGTGGTGGTGCCTCTGCCATCCAGTGGACCCAGCTTTAGTGTGGGACTGACGCTAGGAAGTAGTAGTAGTTTACTTTGCCACAGAACGCGGCGTTATCCACTTCTGCATTAAGATTAAGTGCTGTACTATAACTCATTTGATTATCAGTCTGTTACTACCCTACATGCACTTCTGTTATTGTCAAACCACACTATATATGCTATTAGCATTGATTGTTCAATTTAAGAACAATCCACAAAAATTAGCATCTAGCTGCAGTTCAAACAGCCTGTTCTTTTGTGAGTTCTCAGGGGATGAGCATCTCAAACACGGTTCATGCTAAATGCACAAGAACGTCTGATACTCTGAGTGGAAATATGTCCTTGGAAAATACAATGCCCTCTTCTCACGCTTGTGTATGTAACAAGTACCAAATGCATTAATTGTGTACTTTTATAATTTAACTTGCAGTCAGAGGGCAATGGTTTGAATTCTGCATGTATTTGATGGAGTTAAAGTTTGGAACTCCAATTAAGAGTTGAATAGCAAGCCCCTTCTAATATACGTTGTTTGTTCATCTACAGAGACCCATGAAACATGCACATTTTTGATAATACAACTTATATATAAATAATTAACATTAACATCATCCATGCCAATAATGCATTGTAAAATCAAATTCAGTGAATTTTAGGTCCACAGGTATCTACTTGCAAAGCTGTATACTAATTGAAACAGAGACGTGAGCATGTAGTCTGTGACTATGGTGCCTGGTCCTGCTGAGATGTGAACCATATGCTGTCTCTGACCCCATGCTGCAGTTTACACCTGCAATGTCAACGCTAACATATCATGATTGAATAGTAACATATCATGAGCCAAACAGTTATAGAAAATGCACTGTTACTTGGCACACGAAAGGCCACATTTTGGCGCAGACAGCCCTGGAATGTGCTTTTCTGAATCTAACAATCAGCCAAAAAGATAAATACCAATAACATTCCAAATTTTTGCCTGATATCGCCTCCTCTACTTTTATGCCAACCCACAAAATGAAGAAAAATGAAAACAATTTTAAAAACATTCTTGTCTATTGTTAATAAGTCAGAAACCATGGTAACAAAATTAGGAAGCCTTCTTTGCAGCTACTGGTTAATTAAGAACTGACAATTAGATTGGATTAGATCGGCTTTTGGAGCAGTGAAGAAAAACAATCTGAGCCTTATGCGATGGGTCCACTAACAAATAGAGCACAGGGGTGATACGGAGTGAAACTGATTTCATCATGAAATCAAGCTCTTTAAAGGGCTTGAAGCTAAAATAATTTATTCCATCATACTTGAAAGTGAAAAGTAGAAAACACAGTCCCATTTGTGAACATCTGATCCATGTGAGATACAACCTCAGGCTTTTGTTATTCTGTCTTTCCTATGAAATCATGTGAGTTTCTGCATAATTAACGAAGATGTCCCTCATTACTTTACATGTACGGTATGTAACGTACATCAGATATACTATATAAACTAAGCTACATGCAAGATTCTGTTCAGCATCTGTTCCTAACGTGACCACAATATGTTTGCATGGACTGCTACGACATGAAATTCACTCTGCCCTAAGCAACCATTTGTGATATGTGACCAACGACCATTAAAACACGACTCATAGTTGGTTGTTTGGTCCTGATGAACAAGAAGACAAGAGATAAGACAAGAACTTTTATTATTGTTTTATTAACTGCTTCATACCGTGCCTCTCAGCTGCGATGTCTATGAAGATTCTCAGCTGCCCAGGTGGGGTTATCTGGAAGTTGAATCATGTCAACTGACAGACTGAAGAAGCCTTTTGGTAAAAGGTGAAATGTTTCTGCAAAACAAGAAAGACGTCCAGTTGACATGATTCAACTTCCAGACTCTCAGCTGAGAGTTCCAAGGCTAATGGGGAGTCTTGTTGTTAGCATCAAATTTAAAAACAAGAGCCACAATCAAACTATGTGTATTTCAAAATATTATCATGAAATTCACTAACTGAATGGCCTTAATGTAATGGTACTGTTTGCTCAAATCTCAGGTCTCTTGCACTAAATAAAGTAATAAAGGAAAACATCCATCCATCCATCTATCCATTGTGTACACCGCTTATCCAATTCAGGGTTGTGGGAAGCCTGGAGCCCATCCCAGGGGGCACAGGGTGCAGGGCAGGGATACCCTGGGCAGGGTGCCAACCCACTACAGTAAAGTAAAACAAAAGTTATCAAAATTTGGTGTTGGTAAAACTATACGTTGGGAGGTGCTTCCCATCCAGACATCATAAGATCACTCCTCACATGAAGCCACTTACAAGATGTCCACAGAAACGTTTTACTGTATATATCTATATGTACTGCTTGAGAGTGTGGGCATTTCCTTACATCTTTTTACCCAAAAACGTCGTCCACCTGAATGCGAGGTGTGCGGCAGCCCGACACACCGCCCTGAGCGCAAGCACACGTTGAGCTGAGCAAAGTTAGCAACGATGATTAATATACTGAAATGTGAAATGGGGCCCTCCCCTTCGTCAGAGTGCATTCTGCATACTGTGAGGCATGAAGGGCGCGACTTGGGGAGCGCGCAACAAGAGCGAGTAACACGTGTTTCACACGAGTTGGGAATGTGCTGGCGTCTGAGCTCCCCAGGTGTGAAGGGCTCAGTGTTTGTGCCTTCTTCTTGAGTTCATTTCTACTTTTTATTGCATTTTATATGGGTGTTCAGTGGGTCTGTGAGCACAGTTGGAGCTCACTCTCTAAACTGACAGAGTACAGTGATGCTCTGACATTCATGTGTCATGTTTCTCTTTTAAAAGGACTGAAGATCATTTCCTTGTTTTTATATGTAACATGGAAGGAACTGAAGCGTTAGTCACAATACATGTGAAAAAAAGTGATCAAGGAAAGGTTTAGTTACTATGATCACATAATCTTTATATTTAGAGATTTGATACACATTTTCTTAGATAAAAGCACTATTAAGCTCTAATGAAGTAGGAATCACCTTTGCATTAAAACTAATGATTGGTTTACTGTATGTTAATCTACTGTGTGGTTAATTAAGTTACAGAAGGTTAAAGCAGCCATTTTCATATTCTGACGAATGGACAGACACAGCTATCATTTCAATTTTAGAGTTTTACAGTATCACCATGACTACAACATCATGACATCTTGATTTCTCTATATCTCTGCATACATTTCGGCGTATGGGCAGTTAGAATGTTACAGTAGCCTGTTTATCACTCCGACTCTGACTGTGGGCCGGCAGTCGGCGTTGGGCAGTTAGAATGTTACAGTAGCGCTGTTTGTCACTCCGACTCTGACTGTGGGCCGGCAGTCGGCGCTGGGCAGTTAGAATG
>JABJVR010000016.1:3059174-3114283 GCA_025773905.1 Chitala chitala
TTCCCTATAAGATGCTGTAACAAGAGAATTTCCCCACTGTGGGATCAATAAAG
The DNA here is from genome assembly GCA_025773905.1 of Chitala chitala. Classification (NCBI taxonomy): domain Eukaryota; kingdom Metazoa; phylum Chordata; class Actinopteri; order Osteoglossiformes; family Notopteridae; genus Chitala; species Chitala chitala. The sequence goes on from JABJVR010000016.1 coordinate 3,059,228, forward strand.
TTCAATCTAATCTAATCTAATCTAGAGACATTTTTCTCCAACGTGTGATATGGCTGCACATATACTGTACACACTTTCTGAGAGACGTCGCAGTGTGTTTGGACAGAGTCTCCAAAGCCCAGCAGCAGTTCCTGAGGTGGAAAAGCACTCAAAGAAGTCATGTGGCCAGACCGTAGACCACAGCCTGTAAGTCACCCACTGTCAGTGATAGTGAAGCTCATTCTGCTCCCAAGCAGGACTGTTTTTTAGTGAATGACCCCCAAATTAAAAGCATGTTATTCTGTTACTCACAGATGAGTTTCACAAGGAGCACCTCACCACAAAATTTTCTCAGCTGTTTTGTTACAGACCTAAAATTAACTGGTGAATTTCCCAGGGCAATACTTGACAGAAGGTTCCTCCCCAAATCCATAAAATCTGTATTTTTCATATATTAAAAATATACAGCATGCATTTTCCCTTTATTTAACAAAGTCCAGAGAACTAATGGACATACCAAAAATCACAAATAGTCTGATACAGCCTCTTGCAGTTACTTTGAAAACTTGTTTTTTACAAGTTAACAAAATTAAACATGGTAGTACCTCCTGAGAATGGAATGAGATATGGTCTTTACTTAACAATTAATTCCAAATCCTAATTAAATGTTAAATTGACATGGGTTTTCAATTAATTTACATATTATACTGTATTATCTTAAAGTAGCTAGTATGTGCTAGGATTCCATTTAATATTCAGATATGTATTCTTCATACTAGTGTAAACTATTAAACGAACGAACAGCGGCAGAATCATCTCCAGTTCCTCAGAAACCGTACAGATGAGACAGCAAAACAGCTGTTACTATTTCTGCACTTTAAATTTATACTCACTAACCCACAGGTACACCAACACTGGACATGTTTAGGTACTGCATGCTACACCCTGAGACAAGACAACAGCAGATTTCACCAAGCCTGACAATGTCGTAAAATTACAAGGTGTTACTTTGTGCCTCATTGAAAAGAAAAGTACAAATTACGTATGAGTAGTTGAGTCCTGTAGATGTTTAGGACATAAGTCAAAAAGAACACAGAGCCACATCCCAAAATGATACATGCTGTTGTACCGTTGAGAAAAAACTTTAAAGCAACAAAAACAAAAGAGTAAGAGTACGGATGTCATTTGGGGCCAGTCAGCTCACAGTGTGCGGCAGAAGAAAACAACAAACTGCGTTTGTCCCCCTTTTATTTTGCTTTAGGACTTCATTCATAGGTTGAAGACTGTTAGCAGCACAGCAGCACGTCTGCAGAGTTTGTAAACACACTCACGGCTCCAGCGACGACTTGTTTTTTGTTCCCTTTGTAAAAATAAATCACTGGGGCTCATTTGCTTTTTTCTTAAGCCTTACCAGCCACATGTGTCCGACACACGTATAAGGCAGCGGCACACGGTGGCGAGCATCATAATGACATCATTTTCATTTTGACATTTACGCGTTTAATGTGGAAATGATTAAAGTAACAATAAAAAAGAAACCTAAAAGCTGTATTTGTTGCCCATTAAACAAAACCACCAAATTACTTGCAATTTTATAGGCCATAAATAAGAAAACGTTAGCTGAAACTTGTGCCCTCATCAAGCCACTTTCGAGTTCACTTTCTGGGCTGTTTCTAGCGTGGGGCCCTCTTAGGGAAATCACGGCTCTGAGAGGCGGCTGTGTGGAAGGCGAGTGCTTTTTAATCCAGCCGCCTGGGATTTTGTCTGGGTTCACCGCAGAGAGCTGTGTTTGCCTTCTCCTCACACTGTATGGGCTGTGCAGGCTTAACCTTCTTCCTTTTCCTCCTACTCCAACTACTGAAAACGTTTTTGAATTACTATACTCCACCCCCTCCCTCTGTTCCACAGGATCCCAGAGGGAGGGCGGGTGTGTTCAGGGAAGACTGGCTGCACTACGTCATTGTGTCAATCCACCACATTTCCAACCGTTAATTGTAGGCTTAATTAATCAGACTTCAGAGGCTGTAGCTCTGTTTTCAGGCACTTCTTTGTTTACAGTATCTTACCTGTAACCCAGACCCACCTGTGCTTTCTATGCACAGTAGGAAAGATTAAGTTGTAGAGACATCAGTTTGATCTTTCCTGAGATTCTGAGATTCAAAGTAAGAACAACACCAAACAATGGTAAAATCATATGCTCCATTGTTTTACATTTCCAAATTTCTGTAAAGATTAAGGATGGCGCAGACACTCAGTAGGCAATCCTGTTAGCGCACCGCTAGGGTTTTAGGTTCCAGCCCTGGCACTGCAGGTACAGTTACCTCCCATTCCAGCAAGATTCAGTTCATGTGACTTAATGACCTTAAAGTGGCCTTGCAGTGTGTGTGTGTGTGTGTGTGTGTGTGCCCAGTTTGATGAATAGGCTGCTGTCCTATTCAGGGTGTGTCCTGGTTCATGCCCTCTAAGCACCCTGGAATGGACTTCCTGTGGCTTGACACAGTAACTGAATGAAAAGGTTAATTGAACCTCCTTCATTAAAGACACTGGGGTTATATATTCTCACAGTCAAAGTCCTCACTGACAAGTTTAAAAGTGTTTCATGCAGCATCTTCTGCTAAGGGTGTCAGCTCCCTTCTTCACTTTACACCTGGATAAAAACACAACACATATAACTAAAAATAATCCTCCCTTGTTCATCACTGCATTAGCTATGTTGTCCACCAGTCGACTGAGAGCATCTTCCCTCTGAAGGCCTGACTTTGAGTGGGAAACACACAGCTGTCACCATGCTTCCCGTGATCTTTCCAACATTTCACACACTGAAGCTGATCTCTTCCATAAATGGTGTGTACCCGTGACTACACAGGTCCATATTGATCTGTAATCATACTAGTAATGGTAACAGTTGTATTAATAGGATGACATAAGGGGAAAGGGGAAAACGCAAAAGTCTGCTAACCTAATGGATGTGTTTGGGTGCCAGAAGTCCTATGTAAAATGTAATAAATAAATTCATAAATTAATTAAAAAAAACTTGTGTGGGAACAAATGGAATGTAGATTTGGGCACTGCTTAGTCAGGTTTGGTGGTGATCTGTTCTATTTCACTTACTGCAAGTCACAACTGAAAGAGAAATGTGGGAAATTCAACAAAAACATTATTCTAATAATAAATGCTTTTTTTACGAGAGGAAGCGATTTACACGGTGATATCAGCAGTTTCATCTGTTTTTAACTGGGTCAGCTTACTGGCAGGGGCTACATGACTAAGTCTCTCTTACAACTAAATGAGCAAAATTTGTTATGTTTTAGTAATTTACCAAATAATACCATTTATAAACTGAAAATTATATAACTTTTAGAACACAGATTTATACAGTTTGCTCACACGTTTACATACCTATTGCACATACGCTGTAAAACATGACACCTATTAAGTTACATCAACCTGTTTCTTCTCTTTAATTTTCTTGACAAGTTTTGGATGTTAAACTCAAGCTTGTAAGTAAAAAAAAATTCTTGACTGTTCTGTTAAGTTGAGTTCTGTCAGGGTTCTCAATGTTAACTAATTTTTATAAGTTATCCACCACTTTTCTGATTGAGCCAGTGGGTGCCACCATAACTTCTTACTACTTCCTTTGACTGGTGACCGTCTTCTGGTTACAGTAGCTTTGTAGCATACAGAAAGGACGAAAAGATACTGTAAGTAAGATCGCTGACTTCCATCTTGCGCAACCCAATTTCCCGAGCCCCAGGTGGCGGGGTCGCCCATGGTGCACTCCCATCCATGTTCCTGGAGTTGCCCATACGGAGGGGATATTGTCACACCCCTCTCGTCATCGTCCACAAACTCCTCACAATAATCACTATTTCCCGTCAGTTGTATTCAGTCTGTTCTGTGACCATATCAACATAATGAACACAATTTCACTCTGCTAAAAACTGAGCACTTATGCCTTGTACTAAGCAACCTGTTAACCCCGTGTACTCTGTTCTCTCTGTCGATATCCTCTCCTACTCCAGTCCCCCTCCCTTCCAACCTGCTCTGCTCCCCTCCTGTCATTGTGATGACTGCCTGCCACCCCCAGACTCTTGACAGTCTGCCTGTTAACACTGTGCACTCTGTTCTCCCTCCTGGTATCCTCACCTGCTCCAGTCTCCCTCCCTCTCTTCCAGCCTGCTCTGCTCCCCTCCTGTTGTCATGGTGACTGCCTGCCTCCCCTGGATTCTCGACTTTCTGCCTGTTATAACAACTTCGACTCTTGGATTGTTCTCTCTGTTTGTTTCATTCTGTTGAATAAACAACCTCTCTCTGCGAGTGAGTCTGACTGTATTCCTGCCTCAGTCTCTTTTATTACTCCAGACCATATGATCAATATCAATATCGTATCAATGTTGGCAAGATTGCCCAAGAAAATATCGACATTGGACATAACTCCCACCTGTAGTATGTGGACAGTAAGGAGGCCAGGGACAGCTAGCTCTTGAGGCGGGGGTGATGTAATGGCCAGTGCTGTTACACATATGGCTTCCAGTGCTGGTAGAATGAGAAAACTTTAACATGGTTTTATGTTTTTGTTGTGTTAAATTTAATTAAGGTATCCGTTGCTTTAGTTCTTGTGGTTAGTGTGTAGTTACATTCTATGCGATTTGCGTGCCTTACGTCTTTGTTATGTCTTTCAATACAAAATGACAAATGATTTGAAAATGGTTTATATTACCTTAAACTGAGATTGTGAGTTGAACACATGTTTAAAAACAGGGTATCAAGTTGAAAAAATTGATCATTAATTAAAATTTGAGAACTTAGAAAAACAATGTTGACACAATTTACTTGTTCTAATTACATTATATAACATAACTTTTTGAGTTAAAACAAAGGTAATGTTCAAGCTGTTAACTTATTTTTAAGGCAGCAAGTGAGCTTTTGTTTCTGAGTTTATTATAAATTATAAATTGTTATTTTTGTAATGGCAATTATGTTTGTGTGTACTGTAATTAAATTAAATACGTAAGTCATTACAGCTGGGAATATGACCAAACATCACAAGATTTTTTCCCCTTATTGATTTATTGATTGTGATAATCATGTTACAGAATTTCATACTAATGTTTTGATTTTTAAAGATCATCTGTCTTACAGCTTCAGAACGAATTAACGTTAATTATAGCTTAAAATAGCTTATTAATGATCAATATCAAACTATGTACAAAAAAAATTCCTTAAGACAAAAGAACAAACAACAAAAAATTAAGATTTCAGTAAAAATAACAGCACTCAGGTGAGCTGCTAAGATGGTATAAGTGCTAATGCTGTTAAGATGGTATAAGTGCTAATGTATTTTTAACTGAGCAGAATAAAACAGTGCAAATATCACTTCACTGGCAGCAATAAATACAGTATCCTGTTTGATGTGTGGCATCCAAACCACTTTGAAGGTGTGTTTCCTCTCTTCCATATTAACTCATCAGTCATTTATTCGCAGGTAATCAAGTTGTAAATGTTTACAGCTTAACATCACTTCATTGGAAGGGATAAAATTGCAATGTACAAAGTGACAGCCCACAAGTATTGTTTATTTAATATAAAAAACACAATATCAAATGATCCACTTATAGCTCATATCTATTTGTAATATACGTATTTACACACCAATCAGCCATAACATTATGACCACCCGCGCAATACTGAGCAGGTCCCCCCTTCTGCCACCAAAACAGCCCTGACCCATCGATGCATGGACTCCACCAGACCTCTGAGGCCAAGTCAACACCTCAAACACACTGTTTTGTTTCTCAAACCATTCTTGAAGTATTTTAGCACTGTGGCAGAGAGCATTATTCTGCTGAAAGAAGCTACTGCCATCAGGGAATATCGTTTCCATGAAGGGCTGTACCTGGTCAGGAATAATATTTAAGTAGGTGGTGTGTGACAAAGTAACATCCACATGAATGACAGGACCCGAGGTTTCCCAGCAGAACATCACACTGCCTCTGCTGGCTCGCCTTGATCCACATGTACCTGGCCATCCTCATGATGTAAAAGAAAACATTATTGATGATACCAGGCTTCTTTCATCACGTTGTGGTCCATTTCTGATGCTCATGTGTCCATTGTAGGCATTCTTTACTTTTGTAGTACTATTAATCCCAGAGGGAAATTAATTCTCTGCATTTAACCCATCCCCTGAGGAGAGCAGTGGCCAGCCATCCACATGTGGCACCCGGGGAGCTAGCACTGAGGGTCTTGCTCAAGGACACACCTGGCTGTGCTGGGATTCAACCTGGGAGACTTCCATATGCCAGCCTGATATCCAACCCACTGAGCCAACAGGCTGCTAGTGGTGGAGGCAGGCCAGCATGGGCACCCTGAATGCTCTGAGGCTACACATCGCCATGCACAGCAAGTTGTGATGCACTGTGTGTCTTGACACCTTTCTATCAGAACCAGTGTTAACTTTTTCAGCAATTTCAGCTAAAGTAGCTCCTCTATTCAGATCGGACTACAAGGGCCAGCCTTTACTCCCCACACGCATCAATGAGCCTTGGCCACCCACGATCCTGTAACAAGTTCACTGGTTTTCCTTCGTTGGACCAAATTTGGTAGGTCTTGACCACTGCACAATGAGAACATGCCACAAGAGCTGTGGTTTTGGGGTTGTTCTGACTCAGTTGTTTAGCTATCACAATTTGGCCCTTGTCAGAATCGCTCTAATCCTTACACATGCCCATTTACTTCTGCTTCCAAAACATCAACTTCAGGAACTTCATGGACAAAAATGTTCACTTGCGGCCTAATATATCCCACTCACTTCCAGGTGCCACTGTAACAAAGTAATCAATGTTATTCACTTCACCGGTCATAATGTTAAGGATGATCGGTATATATACAGATCCCCGAGTTACGATGGTTCGACTTATGATTTTTCGATCTTACAATGGTGATAGCAATGCGACAAGATTGTAGAAATATTTTAAGTTTTGCGCGGCAGACAAACGTAGCAGTGTATGTGATACGATATATTGGGATGCTGCCAGGATGTTCGCATCTCCCACACTGTGAGATGCCTCACTCTACCCAGCTATCGACATCGAGTTAATTTGTGTTAGAAGAGCGTATTTTTTTAGAACGCGTGTTTATTTTGTCTTGACTTATGATATTTTCAAGTCATCATGGAGTCATCGGAACACATCTCCATCGTAAGTCGGGGTCTACCTGTGTACAAATATGCAATTTTTATTTTTACTATATATCATGACATTATCATTTTTCTGATTAGGGAACACCTTAGAAATTCCACCAGGTGTATAGGTGTATATAAGCTTGTCAGCAGAACTGCAACCAGGACTATTTTCAAAATAAATCACTTTTATGGTAATCAGTATTATCTACAACATGACTATCAGTTAAATTGCTATTTAGCAACTGCTAACAGCCAATTTGCAAGTTAAATGCACAATGACAATTGCGGGATGAGATGTTCTAATGTATTTTTAATTACACCATCTTGTACATTTGGTTGTCGTTTAGCAAGCTTGGGTCAAGGTGCAGCATGCCTGGTTGGCCAAAGTAAGACAAACTGCTTTGATTTCTCCAGGCTGCAATCTGTATTTTAAAGTTTTGTTTTGTTTGTTTTTCAAAGCCTCCTTTAATCTCCTTTCGTCTGGCTTTATATCATTTTTCTGTAAGTGGACCCAAATGTTTTGAACCTTGCCAAAAAGCATTTCCAGTAAATCTGATACATGTAAGGAATATTTGAAAGACGACAAACAAATAAACATGTAACTAACTAACACACAACTCCTGTGTGTAATTACAAACTGCACAGTGACTAACAACTTTTACAAATGCTTAAAATAGTGTGTATGGAAATAACTTAAAGTCCCACAAAGGACAATAAAAGGGGCCTTTTCCAATGCATTTTTTGTTTCTCTGACTTGCAGGGTGCACACCCTACATCTCAGAAGAAGGCAACACCAGACAGAACTCCTACGTCATCATCCACACATACAGACCCGTGAATCAGTGTCGTTCACTGATTATTACAAATTAGCTTCCTGGAAAATAAACAGTGAGAACTATATTACTTACAGAAAGCACTTTTGATGTGGGTGACTCAACACACCCAGGCCACATAGCAGGAGGCCTGCAAAACTGTAAAGCTGTCCAGGTCATGAGGAAGAGCCCCAGGGTGACCTGCAAGAAGATCACAAATAGGAAACCGTCTCTCACCCTTGTGCTTCCACCACAATCTGCTCAGATATGGGCCGAGTCTGTTACGTGTGTCTGGTGACTGAGTGATTTGTACAAGAACAGGAACATCTGGAACATCTGCACTCCAGCATATGACAGCCGTCTGGCTTCTATCAAGGGCTGATTAAACTGGCATGACCGACAATTCATAAGTATGAACAAATGCTGGATGAACACGAAAGTACTAAAACGTGCAGGCTCCTCATAGAAACTATCACACCCATGTAGTTCTGACTTGCCTTGCCTCAGGTCCCCTGGTATGTCACACAGTGGTGTGTCTTGGTCCTAGTACTGGAAGCCCTACACAAAGGCTGGGATTATATCCAACCTCCTGTGCTATTTAGGCATTAGTAAAACTGATGTTCAGAGCTGTTATGAAACACTTGACCAGCATTCAAAATCACTGTCTAAAAGACTGATCTTGTACTCCATTACCCAGAAGTATTCTCCTTCCCTTTGATGTTGTATCTGTCTTATCTCAACGTTCTTACTGCAGCAGTTAGATTGTGTGACCATGATATCTTGATTCCACTCACAAACTATGGCCATGATCAAGGTATTTCCATACATTCTGTATGACCATATTTGTTTTCTATGACATATACAATGACTGGCATTGTGTCCACAATACTTCTTTGTATCTTTCTTTCAGAGCATCCAAATAGAAAAAGCAATCAGTTTTTCCTCATATATAGTAATCATGAGTCTGTCTTTATACAGTTGTTAATCTACTGCCAATTTGTATAGTTGGTAAACAGTGAAGATCCGTCCATCCAAACCGCTAGTCCAATTCAGGATTGCAGGAAGCCTGGAGCCCATCCCAGGAGGCAGGACACCGACACACCATAGGGTGCACACACACACACACACACACTATGGGCAATTTGGAGACCTGAGGCAGGAATCAAACCCCAGGCCCAGAGGTGCAAGACGATGGTGCTAACCACCATGCCACCATGCCGCCAAAACAGTGCAAATCTTCTTTTAAATTTAAATAGAAAATGGTGAAGCAAAATCAGATTGCCAGATTAACTTTTTGTTGAAAGAAATTTATTGAGTGTCATTCCAAAGCTTTTCATATAATAAGTGCTTATTGTGTAAAGTCATTCTGATCTTGTCCTAGATGTCTTCACTCACAGCTTTAGTGTCTCCATTGCCAGCATCATACATTTTAGCCAAAAAGTGTAACACAAGGTCATGACAGTCCCGCTGCAGGTCGCTCACATTAAACCATTGTGCTAAATCCTCACTGAGACGGGGGAAAGAATAACATCAACATTTTTCACATCAGGGGATTTCTTAGAATGGAGAACAACAATAAGTTTTATAGCGTGGCTTCATCTGGCCAGATATGACCAAATGCGGTTGTACTGTTTTCATGGCTGCCATATAAATCATTTAGTGGCTTGTGCAGCATGCGGGAAGATGGCGTTTGTGGAAGTGGTCAGCGATCCATGCAGTGCTGATCCATATCCCGTGCCAGGAGGCAATGGTCTGACGACACCATAGTGCATTCCTTGCTACCCGACTATTCTTTGTTGCTGAGCTATGAAACACACACACACACACACACACACACACACACACACACACACACACACACACACACACACACACACAGCTCTTTCGAAGGGTTGGATGTAAAATCAATTAGTGATAAAATGTTCACTGGCAATCAGGCAGACTGGAAGGCGTTACACCAGACTGTCAACCCTATCCATGCATGTAAGGAATATTAAACACTAATTAACCAGTGGAATAATGCTTCAGAATCACATTGCTGGTCCACATTTGCTTACAGTTCGAACCCGTTCTCATCATGTTCGCTTGGGTGTCCTCTGGGCTCTTGGATCTCCTCCCACAATGTCCAAGGTGTGCGACTTGGACAAGCCAGTGGTTGGCTTCATGAGCAAATGCCTGCATGTATCAGTGTCCTGTAATTAATTGGCATCCAATCAGGGGTATGACCCTGATTCCTGCTCTGTGATTTGTGCAACTGGAGTGGGCTCACCGCAGCCATAAATGGATAAAATATTACTGAGTGCTACTGGATGATTTTCCACATTTCTGTGCAGCCTAATCTCTGTTGAACTTACTAGTAATATTCACGGGTTTCACAAAGTCACTGGACTCTGCTGTTTTGTTTGGCAGCATAATGAGCTCATTAAAAGACTTTATAATATTTTAAGAGCAAAATTTGGACTATGAATAAGGTAGGGCAACGCTAAGGAGCATTTCATATTCAATACCCATAAACACTTGTCAGGACTTTGCCCTTTGACCTCCTCCAGTTTTCACTCACAATTAGCCTTGCATCACATCTCAGTAAAAGATGGACATGTTGGCCTTTGTGTGAGATGAGTGTGAATGAGTCTATTTAATATCTTATCTTCCCTAAGAGCTCCTTTAATAGATCATAAAGCCTGCAATTTTTAAATAAATGCTGCGCTTCACTGGGCCAGTGTAATCTAGGAACGTCTTTGGAACATGTATCTATATCTCCAGAGCCACATGATTTCAAGGAGTTTACACAAGTTCACTTTTCTGATTAGAGGTAAAGGCAATAAACACAAAACATCAGGAACTCCCTGGCACCCCTGTAGAAGAACACAGAGAACAAGACACCAGACTGAGAGGGGCAGAACAAAGAAAGCACAAAGAATGCCGTTTTTGATGTGGAGAGCTCAGGACATTCCTGAAGGACAGAGTCAACTCCAGATACTACTACACGGTTCTGTGCAGAGTCCCAAAGGGATGCGGCTTGAGCCCCCCCCCCACCCTACAAAAAAAAGGAAATCCCAAACGAGCTGTCAAGAGCGCACGCTCATGGTATTGTCCCATACTTTATTACAGACCTCCTTGTTCACTTTGTTTTTGTTTTTATAGCATGTGAACATCAACAACAACAACAAAAAGACTTGCAAGGTATGAGACAGAGAAGAGACAATACAGAGCAATGTAATTGAAAACATACTTGGATTCAGAGGACCTGAGCTACCAAAGGAGAGCAAAAAAAAGAGAGGCCTTGGTGGAGAAAGGTTTCAGTTGCGAAACAGACAAACTACACTCTGTGTGACATCTGACTAAACACTCTCATTGTTTTTCTCTCTGAAAACAAGTATCATGTAACAAGCAGCGGAGAGGAAGAGAGGACAGCCTGGTCTACAGAGGACAGAGTTGGCACTTCCAGGCTCTTTTGGCAAGCTTCAGACCGAACATACTTGGTAGTACAGAGACATGTTCCTGAAACTGTTTATCTGTCTCATTTTATAAAACAATGTAACCCTGTGCACTGTAATTTGGCAGTGTTCTGGGTCTTCAGAAGGGCCAGTGTGATGTGATGCTTTGTGAAAATTGGAAGACAAAACTAAAGACAAAAAGTATAGACTGAAATATACTTATGGTGCTACAGCTAAATGTGGCTAAGCAGTGTAGCAACTTAAGTGCCACTGTAACATGTAATATTAATTTGTCATTTTTGTCAGACTTAATGGGATATATGTTGAGGTCTTTGGTGAAGCCTTCTACCTAAGTTTTACAAATGTGATAAAAGATGGTTTCCTTACATCTGCCAAGAGATTCTGTGTGCAGAGTTATATGTGAAGTCCAACTCTAACACAGCATTAGTTAAAGTTAACAGCGAAATGGTGATGGTTACGTGTCCCCTTTCCTCTGTCACAATCAGTGACTGAGGGATTAACTGTGAACCATTTATGGACTTTTGGTGACCTCAACACATCAACACACAGACTGACATGCGGCAGACTGTACACACAAGATCATGTGCTCAAGACAGCGGCTCCAACAAGAGAGGTACGCTTCACTGTGAAAGTGCTGCCAGCATGCAGTTTAATTTTTTTATTTATTGTACTTTATAAATCCCAGATAGAAAATGCTTCTCTGCATTTAACCCATCCCCTGTGGGGAATAGCAGGCACCCAGGGAGCCAGCACCGAGCATCTTGCTCAAGGACACACCTGGCTGTGCTGGGATTTGAACCAAGAGACTTTCATATCCTAGTCTGACATTCTACCCATTGAGCCACCAGTGACCTGGTGGCGCGGTCTTAACTGACATTTTCTCAAAATTTTTCAACCATGCACCTATGCCTTAGCGCTCTATTAAAATAAATGGTTATCAAGTTCCAAAATTAAATTCCAAATTACTGATGTCTGTGCTGATTTGGCCCAAGATTCATACAGTAGAGGAGATGAAACCGACAGCAATCCCCTGTTATAAAAACGTATTCCTCTCTTCCCCCACCTCCCTGTCTAACGTCTATGTTGAGCCCTCATGCTGACCGAAGCCGTGGCTTGCACTTTGATTCATTCCTCCCCATTTAAATTCTCATTGAGTCATGTTTTGGAGATCTGGCAGGCCTTCAGGGATGTGTGTCTCACTACTAAATGAACCAGTGTTGTGAGAGGTGGTTAATTGTCTTGGAGAACATTAGAAGTCTGGCTTTAAAGGAGTTGGACAGAAGACTGGCTGGGGTCACTGTGACTTGGTTGGCTGAGAGCCGTTTCCATTTTTTATGAGAATTCACCAGAAAATTCCATGAACTGGGGACTATGGAAGTTGGCAGCACCCTACACACTGCACCAGTGTAAAAGTGTTGGGAACCCATTTACAACCTCATGGGTTAAACTGAATGAGATATTACACAAACAAAAAATTTGTATAAACCAACAGCATTTTTTTAAAAGACAATAAGACACCATACAACCCACCAGTACAATGGGTAACACAGCAAAAAATAAGGAGAAAAGCCATGAAATAACCATTGTGCAATTCTATGTGATCTCACATTTCAAGAATGGGCTTATGTGGAAACACAAAAAAATATTTAGCTATTTAGCTATGAAAGGAGAATGGTGTGGAGTGACGTACAATTGGCTCCTTTTTTTAACAAGGTAACAAATCGCAGGAGAAGAAAAGCCGAAAACGTTTACTACGAGAGGGGAGGAGGGTGTCATTATGGGATCTTTCAAAAACAAACGCATATGAACAAACGCATAAATGAGCATTATGCACACAGTTTGAAATGAATAACAAGGCTGAAGCAATAAGGCGATGGAGCCTCTTTACCACCTAAGTGCATCCCTATGGCAGCTGTTTGGACAGTAAGCACTAATCCACAGATGATGAAGGAAGTGTGACAGGCTCGTCACACACGCTGTATGTGATACATAAAGCCTGCAACGCAGGAAACAAACTTCTGCAAACAGCAATGATAGAATGGAGGACTAGCAGTTGTTTGCCTGAAATTATGGGATATAAGCCAAGCATGTCAGGCATGCGGCGTATTTGACGGCTGCTGGTGCAATGTCAGCCTGGCGACACCCGCAGCCATCATCTTCATCACTTCAGCTGTATGCAGCACAAGGGCTCCCCTTTCTCCACTGGGGGGGCGTAAGGCCGTGACGGAAAAACACATCAACTCAGCTGTTCTGGTGACAGCTGGGATGGTCACACAGGGTGGGTAGAGGGCCCAGGGGGTCTGAGAGTGTGGCTGTGTGACGGAGTACTAAGACAAAGCTAAGCTTATTTCTAAACTTAGCTACCTGGGAGAGTTTTTTTTCACCTGGAGACACACAGCTACATCCTTGGCAGGGGAAAACGAGCCTTTCCTTGACACACATCACTGCCTGTCAGGAGCTCGTCTGTAAGAGCTATCAGCTGCCACGTCTCCTCCTCCGTTTGTCTCTCCATGTCATGGTCCATCAGTGAAAATAAACACATATTTATACAATGTCAGATGTTTTTAGCAAAGTGTGCTCATGTTATAGCTTACTATGTCCTTCTGCATAGAAGGTTTCATTCCTACTTCAGCTCTTTTCCTGCTCAGTTCTTCTGTTCGCCCCATTTGCTCGGTCTTTCTCCGGGCACCATGGTTTCCTCCCACCATCCATGAAATGCTGCCATGTCAACAGCAGTGTCAGAGGGGCTCCCTGCTGTATCCGTGCGCCTCCCGACAGACTCCCAACCTGGGGCGGCGTCCAGAATCACTGAGACTACACTGGACAAGCATTTGTCGAAAATGAATGACAAAATGAAAACTGAACATGCTATAATCATTTTCTCTCAATACTCTGACAAAGATGCAGCTGTGGAAATGTGAGCATACCTTAATTACGAGAGAAAAGAATTGGTTTTCAATGTTTTTTAAGGATTTATTGAAATTCTTACACACTCAAAGACTGTAATTTGCAGTTGTAATTATTTGTATAAAATACAGCATGCTTCAGATGTAAATGATACACACCTTAATCTTTCCATCTTAAAGTCAACATTAAAACATTAGTTAAATATGACGTTTATTAAATGTATCTTTCTACAAAGTTTACTAGAAAATCTCGACTAAATCCTGATGATTAGTTCTACTAAAGAACCTTTAGAAAGAGACATGACCGATTTATTTTCACTCGATATTGCAATAACAGGTTTTACAAGTATTTATAAAAATTAGATAAGTAGTCGCAAAAGAAAAGTCAGAAGGCAAGAGTTTGGTGCAAACGTCACGGATAAGAGTTTAAAGATCACATAAAACCAAATGAACCTCTTAAGTAACAAAAAGGCTTTTCTCTCCTTTGAGGGAAAAAACACCATTATTTTTTCATGAGTTTCAGAAGTGAAGGGTATTATTGGAAAATGGTTGTGGTGTTACTTTCCCAAAGATCAGCAGACAGAAACAAGGCCTTATAAAGACAGTCATTTAAAAACTAAAAAGGAAACATGACACATCTCATTTCAGAGGCTTGACCTATTTGTAGGCTGACTTGTAAAATATTTATAAAAGACATAATGGGGTTGTCAGTGCTGCCATTACAATAGGACGTTTCACAAAGCCCAGGAAAATGTGAACTAATCATTATAACTGGGTACCATATAAAACATGCATCTTTATGTCAAGTGAAAACATTTGAAACCACAATGTTGTGCGTGTCGACAGTCTGACCTGTTTAATTCCAGTACCTCAGTCAGTAAGAGGCCCCTGCCAAAGAATTGGTTTTCAGAGATTGAGCACTGCAATACCAATCAAGCACTGGTTCAGAACCTGGGCTGACAGGAAAAGTGCTGCAAAGGGGGTCTGTTGCTAGACTCTTGAGCAAGAAACTCAACAAATTTGAATTGCTTCAGCAAAAAAAGATTGAGCTTAAAATGTTAAGTGTATAGTAAGTGTAACTTTAAGTGAGCTTGGCAACATGAAGGTTGGGTAATGTCCTACCATACACACTGCCTTAGGCCATGGGTCTGTGTTAGGCTGCAAGGGGGGGCGGGCACAAAAATGGCAACAATGGCCCCTTGGCGTCACCACTGGCATTCCTTAGACTAAACAAAAAGCAACAAAACAACACAAGACAGCCAGCCCTGGTTATTCCCATGCATGCCAGTGTTCTGCTTGGGGTAAAATGCTTCTGTTATTCTCTGTAATACCACCTGGGCTCGTGCAACAGAAAGGCCAGCACTCCATCGAAGACACACATTTATTTATTTATTTATTTCTTATGCTTTTATACAACTTGAACAAATCTATTTCAGCGCTATGGATTTTCTAGGCCCCAACCTGAAGTGCATCAGACCGCAAGCATGTTGAAGTTGACCCAATGGTATTTTTCCTGGTAGTACTGTTTCAAAATAAATATAAGGAAGGGCCTATTTTTCTGAAGCCAAAAACTTTCAAAAAAGAGGAAAACAACAATTACAAAGGGAATTAAGGACATTAAGTGTTCAATCAGATCTATCCCAGGGCTGATTTTTCAAAGTAAATAAACAGTGAATGATATGAACTGAAGATCTGTGTGACATCAGTGTAAGGGAATAATAAAAAAAAAAACCACAAATAAACTTTATTTAACTTTGAAACAACCCCTATGTTGAAGCGCTACCGCTGGGATCGCGGTTTTGTATTACTGTAACCTTGACTTTTCTACATTTTTTTAATTTCCTCTATGTTACTAGTGTTAGAACAGGAATTTGTACACAAACGTTCCGCCAGTTCTATCACGGAAAACACATTTTCTTTTACATAGAATAGGTTGCTTACATAAGATGGAAGATAAAAGACAAAAGGAAAACCTTGCTTTACAATTATATTAATAATAAAATTTTGGAGTTGGTGGTACAGTGGTGTGGTGGTTCGCACTGTTTCTTTGCATCTCTAGGCCTGGGGTTTGATTCCCACCTCAGGTGTGTGTGTGTAGGTTGCATGTTCTCCCTGTGTTTGGTGGGTTTTCTCCAGGTGCTCCAGTTTCCTCCTACAGTCCAAAGCCATGCAGGTTAGGTTGACTGGTATGTGTATCCTGTGGTGGGTTGGTACCGTGCCCTATGGGCTCCAGGCTTCCCTGGGACTAAGCAGTTAAGAGAATGAATGGCTTTTGTATTTTTTGAATGGTCGTAAATTTTCAGGATTTTTTCATGGACAGCTCTAATTTACATCAATTATTTTACTTCACCTAGATGACAAAAATCTTTTACACAGAAAAACCAGACAATATATTTACTTTCATACTATTTGAATGTATATCTTTATAATGAGTTTTACGTGCATGACAAAAAAATTGCAGTTTAATTAACAGCAATCTTTGCTAAGGTTAGATGTTAATACTTACAGTATATTTTACAATAAGTTAAAACAGTCTTAACCAATTTACAAATAGAGTTGGGGGTCGCATTTACAGGAGTGTCACAGGATGGGATCCGTCACCCTGACAAACACACAACTGGTGACACTGAGGTTGCTGGTGTTCTGTCAAAAAGTAAGGAAATGTCAAAAACGATTCATAAATTCTTTTTTTCCTCACTGCGTTTTGGTGGTGCTTGACTTTCAGCTGGGAGCCTATATAGCTAAAGTTAACATTAATGGAGCTATACTCAAAAACATGTAAAAAAATAATCCAAATTTGAAACACCGACAAATTTACGTGTCGCATACCAGTCTAAATCCACGCCTCAACACACCAGAAGTGTATGGAAGCTTCCTAATATTACATTTTACATGTTATACTTACATTTTTACATGTACACCATTTTACACTTCATTCCACTGACTTATTTCTCTTGTTGCTGATGGTTTGAGAAATTAATTTTACTGTAATAAAACTGTGTATATGCTTCATTAAGTCTCGTTTTTGTGCAATAACAAATCACGAAAATACATTTACAATCAAATACATTTACGGTGGGGAAATAAATATTTATCCCTTTCTGATTTTGTAGGTTTGCCCACTTACAAAGACATTAAGTATCTGTAATTGTTATGGTAGGTGTATTGTAACAGAGAGAGACAGAATATCAGCCAAAAATCCAGCAAGGGATCAAGTATTTATTTTTCCCACTGAACAAACACGTTTTCTGTACACTTACAGTTACTGGTGTCAAGATGCAGAAAAAACAATAAAAAAAAAAATTCAACAACGAATCTCAAACTTGATAAGCACATTACAATTTAACATTCTCCTGTGCCATTTTCACTTTGAACATTGTCATTTTTAAAGATAACACACTGTCTTGGAGGCGAGCCATGTGCATACAGGTTGTGTGCGTTAATAGCGTTCTCTCCCTCCTCTTGCCTAGTTTGCTAAATATTTTGCATAGGTTTGTATAATCCATATATCATTTGCCTTTTTGGTGTAAGTAAATACTAGACAGATTTCTTATGTAAAATTCCTACATCAATCACAGAGTGAGCGACAGTCACCACGTCCTTTTCTATAGGTGTATTTGTGCTCCTCTGACACACTTTATATCTTAATTGCAAAAACAAATTGACAAAAAATATTACAAATTTACATCAACATTGTCAAACATTTTTTATGCAGTTTCTTCTAGGGTGAGAATTATAAAAATGTCAAACAAACAAACTGCTGATTGTTGCTTTGAAGCTGAACTTTGTAATGACTGTATTTACATCATGTAGAGGCTCACTGCATACATACACCCCTGTGCATCTGAAAGAATTATGTTTTTGTGTTGCAGCCCCCTTAAAATTTCCCTACCACCCCATGCCAGCTTCTCTAGGTTCACCCATGCTATTGATTCTGATTAACAAAAATACTGTACAGACATAGCCAGGACAAAAATTATCTGGGAAGACCATTTGCTTCATTGCTAAATGTACGGTGAGAAATAAAATAAAAATAATTAATGACCTCAGAAAAAACCAAATGTTATGTACACCTCAAAGCCTCTCTGAGTTTGTAAACACAAAAAATCAAAGGGGGAATCTTCAGGGAGTTCACATCATGGGCTTAACACTAAACCATTGACACTTTTCCATGTGCTTTTTCCTACTTCTGCTAGCTTTGTGAAAGCACTTCTGCGTCGGAATGCAGCTCCGGTCGTTGAATCTGGACGCGCGTACTTGAAGTGCTTTGATTACTGTTTTTTTGAAACTCCACCCACAAACCCTGTCCTAACCTCTTTATACCCCCTCACCCCATCCGTCCCCTCTGATAATTCGGTTGCTCAGAGCACGCCAGCAATTGTTGAAATTCCAGGAACTGACAAGATAGAGGCCTATCTAGTGAGAGCAGTGTGAGTGTGAGGATGGGTGAACTCGCTCGTGTGATGACCCAGTCATGAAGCTTCTCACTGGTAGAAACCAGCACATCCTCACCTATTTTGCTTCCTCTTGAAACTGTATGTGCTAGTAGCAGTTGAAGGGCCTCAACTAGATTTAGCTGCATTTAAGTGGCTTTTAATTAAATTCGCAGATCTTTGTTTTCATGTTTTACATGTGCCATTGTCCTGAGTTCTCAAACGCATTTCTCAAAACATTTTGAACAAAGATAAGGAAGATTTTAATAAATGTTGTTATACAAAATATTGTTTTTATGCCCGTAAAGTACCTGGAAAAAGCTACCCAAGATCAGTTATGTAAGACCGTCAGATTTCTACACAAAAAACTAGAACAAAAGCTGTACTGAAATAATGTCGTCTATGTAATCCATCTGTCAGTTCACATTTTTCATAGCTGATTATAATTATTATTATTATTATTGAGTCCAAATTTTATTTTCGCTTAACACAACAAGCTCTCAGAATAAAGTAGTCAATGAAGTCACACAGTTGTATAGTATATTAAAAAACTGTTGTACATATTATTAATAAAATTAAAAACTTTACAATATGAATACATCACTGATAACACTATACCAAATATGGAAGACTAGATTAAAATCCAACTGAGCTCCTGAATGTTCTAGCCTAAAGCCCTACTTCCTAACACTAGGTCTTAGATGACCATTGCAATACTAATAATAATACTAATACTAATATTAAAACTAATACTAATAATGCAGATGGGCCCCATATGGCAGTTTCCCTCTGGTACAACAGCACCATACTGTGTTCTGGCACTGTGCCCAGGTACTTTTTTACTGTACTTTTTCTGCAACATACCGAGACGGGCCTTTCTCAGGAAACCATCTAAAATGTGCCAAAAATGTTTGGACAGAGAATAAAATGTAACATGACTTGTAAGGGTCAGTTCAAAACAAGATTTTGCGGCACATCTGGTCATTTCAAAGTTAAATACATTCAAACAGTATGAAAGAGATGAGGGTGTTACATATAGCATAACAATGCTGAGATATATAATTACATAGCAAAACAATTCCAAAATTATAATAAATTTTCAGTAGAAATGCAAATAATACCACACACTGCTTCATGTTGAGAAGCCATTGTGTGCAGCTTTTGTAATGATGGAGTGTTACACAGAAGTGCACATGACCAAGTTAAGCAAGGCTTTTCCCTGCATTACACCCTCTCAGTGGAAAAATGACTGCATGCTATGGTACGTTACATTACAGATGCCTGCGTGTGCACCCAGCTTGTCTTGATAGTAGATCAGGCCTTGCAGACACGTGTTTTTATGATGTCTATTTGCATAGCAATGAGCATTTTGTTTGTTTGCTGCAGGCAAGGTAAAGCATGTTTTCTTAGTAATCAGTTTGTCTTTGCATAGAAGATCTAACTATTACTTAGCACAGTCGAAGAAAAAGTCTAATATAATTACAGATAAACAAACACAAGCATTGAAGTCTGCAATTGTTTTGGTTCTGGATTCTGGAAAGGGTCGTTTTGGGGCATTGGAATGTAGTTTCTGAAGTCTTCCTGCTTTGCATATGGAATGCAACACTCCTGTAATCTGAGTGTGCACCCTTCCTCCCACCTCATGTCCAGACAGAATTTGCAGCGACTTCCTTTTCCACACACGCACAACACCCAGTGGATTCCCCCAGTGTAGCTGCCGTCCAGGTCTCAAACAAGTCTGTTCTCATATTATTTTGAATTTTTCATAAGGACCTTTCGTTCGGTCTCCCAGAGCTGAGGGCCTGCCACCTCATGCAACATTCATTCTTTATCTTGCTGCATGGCCTGTGTGTTTTTAAGGCACAGCTGTCACTTATTCAAACAAGAAACAAACTTAACTTTTAAAAGCAATTTGCACGTGACAAAATGAAAATGTACAATTTTCTGTAAAACACTCCTGAAAATGACAAGTAGGATGTTGTTAAACACATACTTTAACTGCTTCTGGATTTGAGCACAAGGATAGTTTACTGGTTTAATCAAGTAATGAACTACACTGCATTACAAACTTTTGGAAAGTAAAAAGACAATTTAACTGAGAAGAGGTAAAGATCCTAATGTGGATTTATAATACAAAATAATGCATTTAAATGAAAAAAACCAACCCCCAAACCACAAGAGAAACATTGATTCAACAGTTTTGTTGTTTCAGTTTAATTAACCACATTTTTAAAATACTGGATAATATTGTGATTTGAGTGTGAAACCCCAGATCTTGCATTTACTGAACAACATTAACTGCCTATAGGTCAGTTCCAGAAGCTGAAAAGCTGGAGACATGCTAAAGCAAACCAAACTATGGTGAAAACACCAGATTTAACATAAGTAAGATCATGAAACATGTTAAAAACACGTTCAGGACTTACATGATGCAGACGGATATCAAGCATTCATGAATTAATAGCATTCTTTTTAACCCCGATGTTGTCAGACAGTTAAACGACACTAGCACAGTAAAACACTATAAGGCAAAAGCTGCGAAAATATGTAAACTTTGATCTTTTTTACTATCACAAAAGTCAAAGCAATATATAAAAGTTACCATGCAAAGGAAAATGAAAAATACTAATGAAGCTATTCCTTGAAATTGGACTTCAAACAAAAACAAAGATGTAACTAGAACTGACATTGAGCAGGAACAGAGGAACCTGTATATTAGGCCACCACACTAAGGACTTGCACCAGTAGTTGACTTTCTCACCCGATAAGGCCTCATATCCCAGCTAGAGGCAAACATTCAGACTTTGGCAAGACTGTCCACAGGCAAAGGGCTCATTCATCAGCAGTGAGTAGAAAGAAACAGAAAGAGAGAAAGAAAGAGGGGGAGAGAGAGAGAGGGAGAGCACAAAGGAAAAAAACAAAAACCGTTATATCAGGAAACCATCAATCACAGAGCAAATCATAATTCAACTTAGTGCTGGTCTGCAGGTAATTATGAACCGCAGCTCTAAAATTAGAGGGTTTTTCATCCAGGGACATCTGAGGTCATATCTGTTTCCTGCTACAACAATTTTAATCTTTCAAAACCATCAGTGTCGCTTTCTCTACTGCCCGTGTTCCTTTTTTTACTGTTCATACTTGCTTTCTCGTTCTTTTACATCGTCCTGTGAACTTTGGCGCTGCCTTTTTGTTTGAGGGTCAGAATGATGACAGATGTTCAGACATTTCCAAACAAGCTGTTCATCCTGCGCTCCTCGAAACCAAACCTCGATGCCCGTTGTTCTGGAAATCAACCAAAGACAGAACTCTGGCAACTCTGGTCAATCAGTCACCCAGGGCGACAGCCTTGGTGTGGAGTAGGGCACTGAGCAGTCTGGAGCCCAGCACTGCCAGTGGAAGCCGTTCCTCCTTAGCTCTTAGTCCTCCATGCTCTTCTGCGGCCTGCAGTATCTCCCCATGTATGACAATGGCACTTCCTGGTTTTGTTCTACAGCAAGCAAACAAAAACATGTGGCAGCAAAGGAGTATGGCTGATTTATGGCTGACTGTAACTCTCTCATCCCCTTGCAAGGAATCAGCCCAGTGCCACGGAATCTTGGTTACAGCTCAACTACAAGTAGGAAAAGGCAGGAAAATCAGATCCATTATGTTACTTAATAAAACCTACTACCCACAAAATATGGCTGATAATGAGGATATTACTGGAGATGGAGAAAAATGAATTATTTTAAATTGATTTCAATGAACAGCCCAGATATTTTCACTTACAAATTGTGGTATTTGCACAGAAAAATAAAATGTAACAGTTATTATAAACAGATTTCAATGTATCTATCTGATACCTAGGTAGCCTGAAACCCTGTATATTTCATCCTGTAGCTCTTAAAAGAAACCTTTTCTATGTGTCTATGAAGATTCTCAGTCATCCAGGTCACAGTTATCTCAAGTGTCATTCAATGGCAATTGGACCTGCTTGGAAGTCTTTAAAATGTTTCACCTCTCATTCGAAAGCCTTCTTCAGTTCTGAACCTTTTCTGCAATACTCTGTTTTTGCACAGCAATATTATAACAACTGCAGTGGTGGAGTTGCATTCTACATTGATTGGGTTTCTAATCCTCATGGATAAAAAACCCTCAGGATGGAGAACATTTTAACTAACCTCATTTGCGTTTTGGAAGCAACTGGACCACGGAGTGCATTTTCAAACCCACATAGAGCTTTATCAGAGCTTTCACAAGGCCATGTGACCAACTGAGCCTTCAGTGGAGGCTTTCACTGGCAGACAAGTCAATGGTAGAAACAAAGTTCTGACAAGCAAAGCCACCCTGGGAGAGAACCCCCCACCCAATCACCCAATCACCCACCCAACCAGCCCCGTGCTCATTCTCAGTTGGCGGGAGTTTGAAACCTCAGTGCAGGCTTTCATTCACAAAATGCTGTGGGTAGAGTCCCGTCCCACATTTGGGAGGCTGCATTCCTTCTCCCCCCTTTCCTCTTCCTCATCAACGCTTCTTCTGAAACCCTCCCTGGCACGGCAGAGAACCACCATCACCCTCTGGCATGCGAACTGCGATTACGGTTTATTTGGAATTTGAACTCTTGACAAGTCAAGGTCATGAAATTAGAAATACTGCGTTGGCGGAAAATAAATAAGACAATAAAGAAGACAAGCTACAGGAAAGCGCTGTGCTCCATGTGATCTCCAACAGAAAGAGGTTAATGTCTCACATAATAATCTGAAATACAGCTAAATATCATTACTAGACAGTGAGAAAAAAGCAATATTCCTTATTGCACACATGCAATTAAAAGCGCTTTGAGGCAGCTTGCTGTAAAAGGCGCTATATAAAAATAAACTGAGTTAAACTGAATTGAAAAGTGTACACATCAAGTCATCGAGACAAATGGAGAGCATCTGCATGTCAGTCAGTCTCAGAAAGCTGTTCCAGTTCACCTCAGATGACTTTAGTTTACGTTTATACGGTCCAGCATGTATGGCAAACAGCCTGCAAGAAAGGAAGCTTCTTTAAAAGTGAGAAGAGCAGAAGGTACATCCTAAAACCCAAGAGTGGGGCTGTTTATTCTTTGTTAACCAACGTTTTGTGTTGGACTTCTCTGCTGATTTACATTAGTACAGGAATCACCTTCACTTTGCCAGGACTCTGATCAAATCCAGCTTCTTTTGACATTTAATTGAAGCAAGCTGGACCGCCATGGAACATACAGAGTACTTTAACTTAACCCGTCACTTCGGCTGCCTTTTCCTAAGAGCAAATACTACATCCAAAACTTTCATTCATCATTTTGGCTTTATACAAGGATACCATTGTTTTCTCCAAGACGAATAATTTTAGCAAATCTTTTCAGATGACGTAAAACTAAAACATGGCAGAACATCAGTCCAGCCGTCACCACAGCTGTGTACAAAGGGTTACCATTGACTGTTTTGGGGATGTTTTTCATATGTGAGGGCTATATCTAAAACAGCTTTTCCATGGATAGGCAAATTCAGGACATTCTGCTGCTCTCTGTCAACAAAGCATTCTTCTTGTGTGAGGTTCTTGCAGGTGAGGATGCCCAAAGCAAGGTAATAAACCAGGCCCAACAGACAGAAGTGCTGAGGAGACCCAAAGGATCAGAACAAACAGTATCCCATGACGACAGTCAAACATCAACATTGATTTGGCACATAGTTAAAACTTAAATGTACGTACTGTAAATGTAAAACTTCTGATATTCCACGCTGATATTTAACTACAACCACATGAGTTCGTGTGTGACATTGCTTTATTATCCATTATGGAAGTGGCCTGGGGACTCAATGGGTAAAACATCAGGCTGGGATGCAGAAGTGTCCCGGCTCAAACCCCAGCCCAGCTGCTGGTTGTGTCCTTGAGCAAGACACTCAAATGCTAGCTCCATGGGTGCTGGGGGGGAGATAGTTGCCCAGTGCTCCCCCCATGGAGATAGGTTGAATGGAAAGAACAAATTCCTCATACGCAACCCACATATTTGGCTATCAACCTGATTCCCTTCCCTGTACACAGAAAGGGTTGTCATACAGGAAGATGGATTTGAAAATGCAGGCAATGCGAAAGTGTATTTACAGCCGCATACAATTTCAAGCTGCACTTTGCAAATTCAGTTTTGAAACATACAGATTCAACTTTGTCCTCTTAGCAGATTTAAATGCTGAGATGCCTACAGTTGCTGCTCAGAAAGGAAGGCACAGGCAAAGCCTTTTTAAAGTAGTAACCATGTCGTACATGTGACAGCTACTTAACATGCATGTTTAGACTCTACAAGGCCACTTTGGGGAGTCAGCAAGGAGAACAGCTGCCTCAACATTCAAGGAGAAAAAATCTCAAAAAAGCTGCCAGAGCCTGTGAGAAGACCAACGTCAGTGGAGTAACTTGAGGAACAAACACAAGCTAACAAGCCCCATGTTGCTCCAAACTCTCAAAGAACAGATATCAATGAACAAATTATTTCCTGAAAAGCAAAAGGTGCAAGGTGTTTAAAAAAAACTGTGGACACATAGGGCTGAGTGGCATATTAACATATCCAATAATGAGGAAAAAAAAACAACATCAGAAAGCCAATTCCTTCATTTCCTTTGTCATAAAAGATAAATACAGGATAAAGGATACACTGCGTGGCTGTAAAAACAGTGTCTTCTTGGATAGTCAACTACAAACTCTTGTCGTCTGGTTAATGTTGGCACGTCTGAAGACACAAGAAAGGTTTTTATTGTGCCAGGAATGGCCGTGTGGAAACAGTTACAGTTAAAATGCACTGCCTGGGAAGGGACTATTCTCACTATTCTCACTATTCTCACTAGTCTGCTGCCTTTCAGAAAACATTCTATCTTACTGCAGAATAGAAACGGGGAGGGCTGAAGTACCGACTTCAACTACAACTGTACACAACGAGTCCTGTATGGGCTCATTTCATTTACGGCACTTTCCCCATCCAGTGACTCACGTTCCATTTTCTCAACACCTTTGTACCGTGATTTGTCCGCCACCACCGTGGTTTTGGACCATGTTCGTTCCATTTCCAGACAACACTGTAAATGTTTTTGCTGTCATTGTCTTCCCTTTCTTTTTTCACGTTTTTTTTGTGTGCTTAATGTTTTCCTGCCTCACTCGTCCGCCTTCTCTGTTCTCAACATTTTGTTTAAATCTGGTTTCACTTGAAACTAATGAGGCAAAAAGGTTTTTTTCCTTCGTGTTTTTTTATGTGTTGTTTGTGGGTTTTTCAACTTGAGGGCTGTGCAAACGTCTTCAGCGTGGAGGAACACCTACATATCTGCTGAGTCCTTCTCTTATAAAAAGTCTCCATCTATTTGCCCGGTATGATTAGTTAGGAACACACTTTAACTATCAGCTATAATATTCTCCTCCTTGTTTGTCTGTTCTTGTAGTTGCTTACTTGACATTTTCACCCATGCTGTTTGTATTCTTTGTGTATACAGGGGGATATTCATTGATGAAAGTCAGTTTAGATGCCTTTCAGAAGATCTACAATACCAAATTTCCCAAAAAAGTAATGGTTGTCACTGCCTAATCACTATAGTGCTTCTTTCTTTCCTAACTACAGGTGTGAAGACAAAATGACCTAACAAAACAAAGGCACTGATTTATGTCTGAAGTCACAGTGAGATCCCACCACTCAAGTTTATATACTTACACATATTTGAGAGATGCAGAGAACTTGGGTCCACAGCAGATGTTTGAGTTTCTCCACAACAAGTCAAGAGCCACTCCTTGTGATATGATACAGTCTTGTGTGTGACCCCAACCAGAAACTATGTCAACCGTGAAATTATGTTTTTCCGTCTGCTTTTTTTTCTCAGCTGTCCAGCATTTTGAATAATTACACACTTCACCAGACCGACCCATACAGAGCAACAGCTGTATCTAAGAAATACAGATTAACAAGACAAGAACTTGGAATGACATCAGACAGGAGGAGACAGAGGGATTCAATATGCGTAATGGCATTAACCAGGGACGGCAAGGTCACAACCTGTGATTTTGTCAGCCACTAAACTGAGTTCTTACAGCATGTCTTTTTTGTAAGTCCTCATCTTATATATGAAGCTTTACCTGATTGTAAATAAGAACCAAAACAACTGGTCATACTCCAGCAAACATGTGCATTTCACTCCTCAGTGCTTTTGCATTTGCAGGCAGCATGATCTGAGGAAGTTCTCATGGAGTTTTGAGAGTGTTTTGCTCATCCCTTTTCTTCTGATAGCAGATACCAGACAACACAGAGCTACTCTCAGCCCTTGGAACTGAAGGGGCCGGTTTGAGCTGGTGCCAGTCCAAAGTTACCCACTTTACTCTCAGTCTTACTTGGAGCTGTTTGAGAGCTCATCCCATGCGATCCAGAGCGAAGTGAGAGGAACAGTGTTGACCTCGTTGCCATGCCATGAGGTGGTGTGGCAATGGCTAGAGGCCCAGGAGGCCAAAGGCCTGGACTACTCATCTCTCACTCCCTCCATATCTGCAGACAGTACCCCCACGGCCTGACACTCCCCCAACATTTCCCCAAAGAGCTCCTCCAGTGACAATGCGCTGATTCCTTTGAGGCGGAAGACTATGTTTCATGGGAACTGCAATTCAGGGGCCAGGCGAGGGATTCGCCACGTCCACGGGAGGCCAGACAAGCCAGACGCGAACCCTCAGAAGGTCTGACAAAACACGGCTGAGCAGATTACCATCCATGCAGTCCAGTCGAATTCGGCCTGGCAAACACTCAGGCTTTAAAGCAAACAGAAGAGAACCTCAGTCTGGCAGATCGCACAAGCGTTCATACAATATCATTTGCGCAGTTTATTTCCGATAAGTTGCACGTTCCCATTTCTTGATACTGGCATTTCTAACATGGTCTGAGCGACTGTCTGTGTAATAATTAAAATGGGTGGTAAGTGCATAGCAAAGGGAGGAGAGGGGGGCCGAGGGGTGCTAGAAGGGGGCAGAAGCGACTGTTTAAATTCCCCAAATCCTCTGTTGACATTTGGGGGTTTTCTAAGAAATAGCCGTGATATCAGTGGGTGTTTACACTGGGTCCCAGCTGGTTACTGTGTCCAAAATGTCAACTTATTTAGTTACTCACCGTGCTGAAAGTGGAAAAAATTAAACAGTGGGTGAAATGTGTAGCTGCAGCAGGACTAATGTGAACTTGTGAACACTGCCTCAGGGCCTTCCCCCTGCATGGGACCCCCACAAGACCCACCCTGTGAGACGGGGGAAGGCGGCTGCCTTTAACCCGTCCAGCAGACCAATGACCAGATGAAATGGTTTTGCTCTTGATGTTAAATCAGACCCTGAAAGTTGTCTAACCAGCACAGTAGGTACAAACAGTGAACTTTCATTCATGAGAGGCCTAATACCTGTCTGCATGGTGCCATCTGTGGACAGCCAAGATATGTGCTGAATGATGCACCGTGCAATCTTACAACATAGAAAATACTTGGCCTTTAATTACATTGTTTCTGTTTTGACAAAGGGAGATTTGTCATGTAGCAACAGTACCATTTACATAATGTTGCAATCACATGAAGATTTATGTAACAGCTCCCTCATGGGGCTTTGTCTCATTGCCTGCTACTCAATGCAAACATAACCAATGCTATTGGTTTTCATTGGTGTAATCACTCAAGTCACCACAAAGTAACGTCTTCATGGAGAGACCTCCATGAGTTGTCTGCTTGTTGATAAACACCGGATGTGTTTTCATGAGATTTCTGTATCTGCTGGTTATTAAAAACAGTAGTAGTAAATCGCAACTGTGACGCAACTTATTTCAAACTGCAAATCATTTTTGACAAGCTGTAAAAGCCAAGAATTAAGTACCCCATGAATGGACAACACAATTGTGAGTGTATGGTAACAGAAAAGATCCACGGACAAAAATATTTTATTCATTTGCCCTGATCTCACAGACTAAATCTTGATGCAACAACTATAAAAATGAAAAACTGGGTAAACAGCCAAACAAATAACTAATTAAGACAGGAATTTTACACTACAGCGGCCAAATGGTAGCAATATGCATTTATATGTTAAGACAGCTTCACTGGATCAATTTTCAAAAGACTGACTTGGTGACTTTTACTAATTAAAGGAAAAAAAACGATGACAAAAAATGTCAACAAAAAGCTTTCATGATTAAAGCTTGAAAAATAAGAAAAATCTACAAAAGCAAATTACTAAATGAAAACAACACATACATTCCAATGTCTTTATTCCAGGTGTTTGATTTCTCAGTCATAGCTCAGGTTAGTATCTTTTGGGAAATTTGAAAATTGTAGTAAATCTCTGACATACTGCAAGTTCACAAAGGATTCCTTTTTCTATCCTATCTTTGCGATGGCAACTGTGAATTTTTTTCAGACTAAGACTGTTGTTTTAGGGAGGAATTTCATAAACCTGAAGTAAAATTAGAAGCACGTGATATGAGAATTGCAGATACCACAAAATCAAAAAGGGCAGTACCCGAAGACGTGAATGCAACGGTCGCCGATATCAGAGCTTCAGTGAAGGACGTCACAGTTGGGAATTGGCAAAGACTTTGATTTAATCTGGGCTATTTTGTGGGGCGGCTTATCACTGCCAATAGGGTCTTGGCTCTAGCTGGAGGAAAATCAAACTTTTGCATCAAAATTGCGTGGATTGTCTGGTTTATTTTTCTATTCAACTCTTGCCAGAAAGCAATGAGGACCCAGTAAATATTTGTGGTGCCTTCAAAAGAGTGAGACTGCAGCATGGCGAAATGGGTTCCAAACACCGGGCTCTGCTCTGCTTCTCGGGAAACCGTTCAATGTTCACTGCTAAAAAAAAAAAACAGTAGAAGTCATCTGGTGGATGGATTTCAAAGCGGTTCCCTTTCATAGGCTGGTGTTTAAGAGGGAAACGGCTGCGCTGGTTTGATGTGGGGAAACCCTTTCTGTTAATTGAAGGAAAGGGCCTCCTCAGGGTAGCTGGAGAACCCATGACATCACTCAGGGGAAAAAACATAAAACGACTGATTAGCAACCGTTTCCACTCAGAGCAGCAGAGGACGTGATAGAGGTTGTTTCCAGAGGTTGCTCCGAATTTATTCTTTTCTGGGCAGCCCCCTTCATGTCTGAAGTCCATTTCCTGCTTGGTATCAATACTCTCACCTCAGCTTGTGCGTGTGTACGCTGCTGACAGGAGACCGGACTGGGGGTTAGCCTAGGGTTCAGATGAAGTCAGAATGCAATTATGTCTCAATGAACCAAAGGGGGGGAGGGGGGTAATAAAGAGCAGCCGGTTGATTTGTAATTCCACAGTTTAGGTAAGGGCACATTTTTGCTAGGGGGTGGACTATGGAGATGTCTTATTTGAGTGTGTGTAAAAAAAAAATACAAAAAAAAAAAAATTCAGGAAAACAGAACAACTAAAAACACATGCCACAACACCTTGTGGCCCCAAAAAAGGGAGGGATAATAAATGAAAGTAACTCCTTTTGTGTTATAGTCAGCTGCTGAAAGTGTTGAGAGGCCTCGTTTGAACTGTGTGTGAATTACCACCCACTGGATGATCTATCAAGCAACAGTGGAAAGATCAAGTATGCCTGTTGTCTTGTCAAAAACACATGTACGTCTCCCCCAGCACCTCCTCCTATCAGTCTCTACGCTCAGCACGTCATCCTGTCAGTCTCTCCGCTCTCTCCCTCTCTGACATATTTTCCAATCCTGACATCCATAGATACAGTATCCACCAACAGTAGCTGTGTATGGTTTGGTGGTGGGGGGAGGCAGCATGACGGATAGGACAGACCCCCCCCCAAACAGAAAAGAATAAACAACTCAGAAAGGAAAAAACACTACCCTTTTCGTTCCCGGAAAATGTGCTTCTTTTACAGATACTAAACAAATTAATAAACAACCTGATGTACCGTTAACCTGCTGAAATGTGGACGTCTGTTAGTGTTAAATTAAATCCAAGAGTTGGCAAAAAATAGTGACATTCCCAACTCCCAATGTATACAGTATATACATACATGTAAATATGGTCCATGTTTACAAATTGAATACTTCTATAATTTTCAACAAAAACTCAAAAGAATAACAAAACTGCATATAATATCCAATTCCAAAATGATTAATTTCAAATTTAAATATGAATTCCTAAAGTCAACAGTGGAAACTAGGAGTTACACATTTATATTCACTGACATCTACTGGAATTTTCCACTTCTTCGATGTTCAACAGTCATTCCTTTGACACATGTTTTCTTTAAGCAAAAAAAAAAAAAAAAAAAACCCGCGGTCTAGCACATGAAGGACATACTTTTTCCTAAAGGTGTCTCACTCTGTATCTGGCTTTGATCAATGTTCCTGAGAAATACAATTTAAAGGTTACAAAAACTTTAGCTGGGCTACATCTCTGTTATAACCAGACAATAAGCAATTTCAGGTTGGGACTTAACTCAGGTGCCAAGTATTGGTGATAAAAGAAAGTGCACTTCAGAACCCGAGAGTGAATCATACCGCATCTTCAAAACGTACTACAGTGTCAGATTTAAAGTTATGTCTTAGGAGTGCTGCAAAATTTGTGCTCTTTATTAAATCTCATAGCTGCTACTGAGGAGGAATTTTCCATATGCAAATAGCTTTGGCTGTTAAATGTACAAAAAAAAATAACGCAACTAGCCATTCCGTTAAAACAGTTGGGATTTTGGCCAAATGTTTGCAAACAAAAATATTAATATAAATATTTACCATAAATGAATGTGAATGGGCGTTGGCTCAAGCCAGAAGAATCTGTCATAACCTCAAATTTGACAGTAACGGTCTTACTGAACAAAAAAAAGCATTCCAAGTATCATGTGCACTGCACAAGCACTTGCCTCTTATTTCACCACGTGACAGGTGGTTATCCCAGGGCCAAGATTACACTCTAATGGTATTTCTTCAAATAAACTTTTTTTCCCCCTTTTTGTCTTGGACAGAAGTCACACATTCTCCTAGATGTTTGTTAATGACAATCAGCTTTTATCATCACTACATACATATTGTACATACATGTCACAATGACATTTGTCCTCTGCATTTAACCCATCCCCCAATTGGCACCCAGGGAGCTACCTCTGAGCGGCTTGCTCAAGGACACACCTAGCCAAGCTAAGATTTGAACCAGGGACCAGGAGGCTTCTACATGGCAGTCTAATGCGCTACCCATCAAGCCACCATGACAGATGACCATGACACTGTCATCAACAGATATACTGACTGTTTATACCTAGTGGAAAAAAAAACACATTTAGCCAGTATTCCTGTCTTTCAATTGTCACTGGTTTGAAAAAGTTAAATAGAAATATTTGTATACTTTTAAAAAATAATTTTCAATTTTCAGTCACATTTTATGATATCCAGTTCCCTTGAATGTACATTCCACTACCAGTATTTTTCAGGTATTTAGTGTTTTTCTTTATTTTTGTGAAGGGGCTATAAATGTGAGTGGAAATTTTAATAACGTTTACTCAAAATAATCAATTAACTGCTAGCCAAGGCAGACAGAATTAGAAAGCAGTGATGCAATTCTTAAGCCTTTTCACCTGCGTTCTCTATACATCCTACACATTATGTTTGAGAGGCCCATCATGTGTGAGTTATACCAGTTAGCAGGTCCGCTGGAGACTTTTAGTTAGTGGTACTATAGTTCTGTGTAGTCACATGCAGTGCCCAGGGAGCTACCATTTGAGTGTCTTGCTGAAGGACACACCTAGCTGAACTGGGATTTGAATCAGGAAACTACTACATCCCAGCCTGATGTTCTACCCATTGAGCTACCAGGCTACAGTCATGTGTTATATCATGTGGACAGTCAGGTAGGAGCATCTGTGGGATGTGCATGAACGACAAGTCCGGTGCGTAGCGACTCACAGGACTTAAAGGACCTACTGCTGCTAAAGTTTTGATAGCACAGGATTCCTTCTGAGGCGTTGTAGAGTCTACTCTACGGTATCTACTGTAGAGTCCATGCCTTGGTGGGTCAAAGCGGCACACTGAGGACCGTCAACATATTACACAAAATAGAGAAAAAAAAAGTGGACTCAAGCAGGTGTAATCACAGATACATTTCATCATTAAGTTAATTACAATTACTGCCAAGGCGGTTTTTACTCATTATTAAGTTAATTACAACTACTGCCAAGGCAGTTTCTTACTCATTCACACTTGGACCTGTATGACTAACGGCTGTCTGTCATTCCTGAGGCAGTTTCACAGTCGTTCTCACCTGAATTCAGGTGATTCTGACCAAAACTGACTTCAGATAACTATGACCTGGATGGCTGAGAACCTTTACAGACTTTTAAAAACAATTATGTGTTTCTAAAAATGATTTGGTTAATATTTTTGATGAAGGCAAATGTATTTTTAGATGGTACATTAGAGATAAACTCAAAGAATGAGAACCTGTGTATACACATTGTGTAGGTAGCAGGAGAGGTTAGCGAGCACACATTAGCTTGCATGTGTTCAGATCACAAAGAATACCTTTCAGACACGCAGAACTTGTCGTTAATTTGAAGCTGTGGATCGCAGGCCTTTAGATCTGCCTTTCAGTGATTGCTCACTGTAACCTTCTCCATTCCCAGAGTCTCCGCTGGCTTTGCCAAACCACAGCTTATGTCAAGAACCTGAAACCTATGGTTGGTGTGGAACTTCTGTACCGTTGCACGCATTTATTAAATATCCTCAGACATTTATTGAGGACAGCTGTAGATATGCAGTAGCAGGCCTACTTGCGTGTTTGGCTCACTGAAATAGACATGGTTATTCTGTGCTACAGAAACAGAGAGGGCTAAATAATGGCTTTTAACCAACACACCATCTCCCGGACAGCTACAGTCAGTGACCTTAAAGTAATATTTTGAGAAAATGGAGAACCCCATGTAGTTCGTGCGGAGCCCTGTCAGGGATGTAACTCTGACCGCGACTGTCCTTCCCGTAGCCTTCCCGTGAATGGCAAGTTAATGACCTCACAACTCACAGTGACAGCGGGAAACAACAGCGGATGTTCACTCGGCACTGAATGTCATCTCCAAACCCCTTCTGCCCTCCCATCCACTGAACACACACATAGCGGCTCACCACAATTACCAGATATGGTGTCTTGTATAATCTAAATAAGATTATGGAGGCCATAAAGCCAAAAAATATGTACCACTTCAACTATGACTCATGGCAACAGCAAGCTGTTATTGCATGCAAAACTTGACAAAATCTTTGCCAGCAGATAGACGGGACAGCGGTACAGTAGACCTCGGTACAGTAAACCTCTATATTGTCCTGACATATGCCTTTGTTTACTAATTTATGCTATTGTCTTAGTACATTTATTAGGATTAGAAAATGACATTTTGCACAAACTCCTGTCTGTCTGAAATGAAAACAAAATTCCATGTGCAATCTAGGGGGTATTTATTAGCAAAATCCAAAATAATGTTTTCCAGTGCATTTTGCCAAAGTCCATATCATATTCTCGTCAGTAAATGCGGTGGAATCCCCGGGACCTGCCGTCAAACTGGAAAGGAGATTGTATTTCAAGCTTTACATGACATGGAGATCCTACAGCAAGGATTCTTCACATCACACGTCTTTCTGCAAGAAGTGAGCGGTACCAGTCCATTCAGCTTCATCCATCAACACATGTTGTAGGAAAGGCACCAGGAGAAAGAACAAAAATCCCCAAAATCTACAGTTTTCCAATTTATTTTCTTTTTCCAATCATTATAGTCACTATGGTATTTGAATTATTTTTTTTTCTAAATCTATATAATATAAATATTAACTTTAAGAAAGAAAAGAAAAAAAATCGTATTCAGCTGCTTACCATGAAGTCAACTTGGCGTCTTTTAACACACGTAACAGTAACAGACTATAAACGCTGTTTTTAAACGATTCAGATCTGATTGGAAATCTGTGCGGGAGAAGGGCTGTTGGCGCGAGTGATCAACATTCGTTTTACAAGCAATTACAAGAGCATGACGTTGTACAAGGGGAAAGTTTTTCACCTGGAGTAGTAAAAACACCAGGTGAGAGCACACGGAATTATGGGTAAGTCTATTGGCTGTGACTTTCCATTCTAATAAAACACTTTGGGGGGGGGGGGTGTTAAAAGATACACCGCATCCACTGGTCGTCTGTACATAGGGAAACGCTGAATCACCATGTGCTCCCAGCTGCAACCTTTCAAGATTGGGACGTGGAAGGTGGCGCTTTCCAGCATGCCGATTGGTTAGAAGTGCTTATAGAAGCTCGTGTGACTCAGTCCATAGAAGCTGAGAAGCTGAGGATAGCGCTCAGCTCCTCTTCTCCACGTGCTCTTTCTTGTTCTATCAACAGAAGTGCAGCAGATTTTCGTTTTTGTGGGTTTTTTCTTTTTTTTTTTTTTTACATCAAAACTTTTCAAGCACATTTTGTTGGCAGCTAAAGCACAATCAGGAAACAATTATTGACAGTGAAAACAATTTTAAAAGATAGTTTCAGTCTTTTTTTAATGTGTGGAATAAGATAAAAGGAGTTAAGAAGCAGCAGATTGCGTAGAAACACTCGGCTACCAGAAAGATTGATATGTTGTTGTTTAAGGAGAACTCCTTCGGAAAACACTTTTTAATTACAAATAAATTACTCACTGTTACATTTTTTGTGTGGTCTTTCAGTAATCTAAAAGATTGTTTTGAGCTTACAGAGCATGATTTTCTTTGTTTAAGCGCCAAGAGGCGTGATTATTTTCTCTTAAACCATAGCAATGTTAGTACAAAGTAAGGAACGGGGGGCAGCCCTGAGGCAAACAATGTTTGGTCACATCATTTGTTGTACACAGACGCAGCTGATGTTGTTGTTGTTGTTATTCTAAAACACAAAAAGCAGTTCCCAAAACCACTCTAGTTGCAATAACAAAAGTCTCAGGGATCTGTTCTCTTGGCCCACCTACAGTACAATACACGCGGATGCCCGACGGACAATTAATCTGCGGATGACGGTGCTCCTTCCCCGCTGACCAGATTGCCTTCTGTGTTCGTAGTCGCTCATATAAAACATAATTCAAACATACAACTCAGAAGCACTAAAAACATGGAAGCCACATCACCACCTAGACTCCAAGTGTTTCCCTTCCAATAAATTTAACAAGATGTTTTTAAGAATGAGTAAAATGTTCAGCCTTTCTCAGCCAGCAGTTAATGGAAGGAAGATTTAATTTTACTATTGTTATTTATATAAGTTTATTGAAGCAAAAAAAAAAACCAAACAAATTTGCCCATTGACTTTACAATAATGGCTGTTAAAAGCGAACTGCTAACGTATTCACTTGTAGAAGCTACGGGGGGAAAAATGCAGGATGGAAAAATGATTACTGATACTGACGTTGGGTTTTCAAGGTATCCCCCCCTAACAAAAACACATCCTATTATTTTTTTCCCCTCTGCAGATTATTTTATGAATATAGCCTCAGTAGTCTGTTAATACCCAGTCTTTTAAGGTTTCCTATGAAACCCCTGGGGGCCACACCCCACCAGTCAGCATACATTACGGAAAACACGCGTGGCTTTAACACGCTGCTGTGGGTATAAGGTGTGTTTATATATTCGTTCTGGGTAATACAAGGCCATTGAAGGTGATCTCACAGATGACCCACATGTAAGACTTTCCTCTCGTCTCAGACGACACTGAAGCCTTTTCACATTTGTTACGGACACTGTACACTGTTCAGCAATCAAACGAATTGCAAAGGTTTCCCCTATAATACCCTGCCAGCTGAATCAACAGCCCAACCTGAACCCAAGTGCCATACAACAGGCTCTCATGCGGTATTCATTGTCTGCAATTAGAAGCAATGCGTTTCACGTCAGCAGAATATTCTTAAATAATGTGTTGGCTTGGTTTGTGAAAAGAATTTATTATTTATCTTCAAGTCAAAGCAGCAGTAGAGACCTGGCACCAGAACGCACAAGGCTGAACAAGTCTGATTACTCGAAACGGCCCTTTAAGCCGGAGCGCAACTTTGGATTTATTTCAGCTAAAACGCAAAAAAGGGGTCTTTCAGGGAAGGGGGGAAAAAGTCTGTCTTTACAATCCCACTGCTCCGACCCTGCCAACTTTGTGCTGGCTGTTGGGTAAACGGAAATGAAAGCGTGCTAGATTCTCTTCTCCTGAGAATAAGAGTAACCCCTCAAAGCGCAAATCAAACACACAATCGACGTCACAGGAAACCATTTTGAAGCCTAAAACCTCCCAATGGGAGATTCATTAATGTGCTATGAGTGTGCGCCGCAACCCCCCACCCCGAGCCTCTCTCTTCTAAGGCTTCAGCTGCTGCTAACCTGAACCATACTAGCAGAGGTGATGGGGGGGTGGCGGCAGCCTTCTGCCTAGTTCATCCCCTCACTCTGGTACGCTTTTATCAACAAGCTCTAATTGCACTTTTAATGATGAGAAATTAAGTGCACATCAGCCAGTTTCAAACTGGATCTTGTAATGCCCCCCCCCCCCCCCATTAAAGGGTCCACTCAGAAACAGAGAGGTTGTGTCCAGCCGTCCCCTCCGTACGTTATTAGTGTCAGCAATGAACTGTATCACACACTGTATTACACAATACCCTCGGTCTTCAGCTGCCAATCACTGCACAGCACTGACAAAGAAACCCCTGTTGCATCCACCGACAGACAGACACAGGTCACAAGACCTTATCTGTCACTGACAATTTATTTTTGGTTTTTCAAACCCCCAAGACATGGGACTAAGTCTGATAGGTCCTTCTTCTCATGAAAAGAAAATCATTTTGAAGAGCCGATTAAGTTCTTGGAGTACCTTTGAAAGGCTCCACAACTTTCATTATAGTCTAACAGCAGTGTCATCGTTAGTGTTAAGAGAGCAAGCTGGTTTGGAGCCACTTTTGTCTCTATTTCACTATGACTGTCTAAAGAGCCCTTTAATAATGAAATATCTGCTCAGCCAACTGCAATCCATCCCTCTACGTACCGAACCACTGAAAACCTTCCACAAAACCAGGGCAATATGACCAACTAAGCTTAATTATCAATCTAATAAAGTAAATAAGTGTGTGGATTAAATGAGAACCAGAGGACACTAGAGCCCTTTGGACCCCAGAGCAGAACATGAGCAAAGAAACAAAACACCCCCCAATCTCAGTGTTTTTCATACTAAGTAAAGAAAAAAGTACATTGTCTCATAAATCTCATTTGCCTGTAGATGTCCGTTTTTTTTTTCCTTCACTACCAACAGAGCTTCCTGTGTAAGACGTGTTCTCTTCCTGAGTTTTGGACTTTCAGAATAAAGCTACTGGAGGAAAACATGTCTCCAACATCTCAGTGTGGAAGTGGCCAAGGGGGGCGTCATATTCATTAAACTGGAAACCACAGCATTCTCAGACGTTTAAAAATCTCCAAACGTAATTTCGCAGCATTTTAAACACTGTTGTGGCTCCCACCGGGCTTTCCTTAGCTTGGCCCGCTCCTTTACAATGCTGCTGTCTGGTTAACCTTCACATGTCCTGCAGTGCTTCGTGCCCAGCTTCGTGCCTGGCTCGGTACCTGGCGCTGTGGCACCAGCGCAGTCCTGCCCTTTGTATGTGTGCCGTTATATTCTTCTGTGAACCTGAAGCATCACCAAAAAGGAATGAAATTGACAATTACCTGTCGAGTAAATGCCAGGTGAATTGTCCTGCGCATATAAGATGCCCGCTGTTCCCACAAGACATGGGTAAAGTCATTATCCGCTGTTGGACTGATGAATTTTCATCAGAAATATTGTATAATCCTATTGGGTGGCCCCACTAATCTATTACGTTCTGTTGTAACAATGTGGCTTGTTTAAAATTTGCCGGGCTTTTGTGAGGACATGCAAACAACCCTTCCCCCTTTTTTGCATCATTAATAACATTAGCCAGTTTACAATGCAAATGTGTTTCACGAACGTCTGCTAAGACCACCCAGACCCTCAAAAGCACTTCTGATTGTAGATAAACAGTAATGAAGAGCCGGGGGAATTCCTGTCCTCTCACAGGCAAACTGGCGTGCGAGCGAGCGCTTCAACAACACATTGGACACAGCCAAGACCCGAACCGGCACAAGCGTTTCCCTTTCATGGAACACACGAAAGCCGCATGGCAACGAGTTGAAGCGGCAGCAAGAAACAAAAGGGAAAAAAACACTGTCTTCAGTTCTATTTGGAATGTAAAGGAAAACAATTCCCATTACAGTGTAAGTCACATTTACCGATGTGTTAAGATAAATCTGAAGACAGACCCACGGCATTTACATGGAACAGCTGTTGGAACAGGTGCCTAAACAGTGAGATGGCACCCTGCAAAAGCCTGCTGGACTCACAGAACGTCTGTGCGACGCCTCGGGCCAGTCCCTCGGGCCACGTATGGCCAAACGTGCCCCTGTCTCTCCTCAGTCAGGACAGATGCACCCGTCTCTCCTTTAGCCCAATGCGCAACTGAGAGGAGCCCGCTGCAAAAACACACAGGCATAAAGGGAACACTAACCAACCAACCCATAATATTTACAGCAACAATGCCTCTAATGCTATCGACACGTGGGCACAAGTGGCAGAAACCATGCCACCACGGGAAGCAGGCCAAAAACAAATAAACGGTTGGAACGTTGGCCAATTTGAGAGACATTAATTTCACTGCTTTTGTTGACAAGTCACATCATCTGCAGCTGGTTATGCTCTCCCACATTAGGCCATGCCCTACAGAAGTGTCTTCATTTAAATAGTGCTCTTAAATAACATGACAGCGCACCATCTTAAATGTAATGCAATGAAGACATACAGGACTTAAAGACACAACGTATTTCCACACCGATGGCTGCACGAGGATTCCTAGACAAAGCAATCGACCTTAATTTGTCCACAAAAAAACAATGTTAAAATGTAGACAGTAAAAACTGTTAATATCGATGCAAAAGTGTCAGGTAAATGCTTCAGCACTTCAAACCTATGGCTACGAAAGTGAACAGAAGCCACCAGGCCGCCTCTCGCTGATGCTGAGGAATCTTCTACCTGTTCGAGCGAATGCTACGATGTAGCAAAACGTGCTGCGATTCCAAAACAGATTAGCTACACCTCTGTTTACAGAAGTTGGTAGCTACCATCTTTCTGCAGTTGGCTTTTCCCCAAATAGGCGCAGTGCCCGAAGTGTGTAGAGACAACTGGGTGGACCGAACATCTTCTTGGTGTCAAGTTGTTACCCGTCTCTTTGTGACACGTGCCACTGCAAAGGTGAGTTTTAACGTTTTCTCCCAGCAGCCCTAATAAGAGGAGGAGTATGATTAATGACGATGTTAACAAAGGCTGAACCTTGCTAAAACCAAATTCAATTCAAAGTACAACTTTGTTCGATGATAACATTTATATCGCCCTGTCAGAAACTGTGAGGACCAGATGCACTAACAAACACACCATTTCCATCAGTAACAGAGGCATGGCTATCCTAAAATTTAAAATTCTACCTGCGTAGCGATTCATCTGTACATAACTGCTGGTGTAGTTAAAACTGTAGTGGTCTTATACTTGTATCAAAAGCTGTTAACACACTGTTTAGGAACTCACAGGAATGTGAAGAAAAACTCCATCCCAAGGAGATGAATGTTCACATGGGAGGGGGCCTAAGTCAAAGACTGAAGATACAATACAAACTAGAAAACACTTCCTAAATTAGTAATTACATCAGCAAAGCCCCTAAAACCAGACAGCCAATGTACCATTATTACACTCCACCAAAACGAGTAGTAACGTCAATTTTAAGAACCGTACAAACGAGACCGAACCATCAGTCAACACAAGAGCTGTCTAAACAAGATAATTCTAACACACTTACGCCATTCACAAAGTTTCACCCATACTTTTTTTGCTCCATAACCACCTCCTTCCCCCAAAATAAATGTTTTTTAATAAATAATCAGTAAAGATGGGTGAACACATGGCCAGGAAAATGGGACGTGCACCCCCAGGGTCCATTACAGAAGACTACCTGATGAGAAAGGATGAGTATTACAGTATCACGCTAAAAAGAGGACTGATGTCATATCGTAGTTTCCATCTTGAGACAAAAAAAGACAGGGGAGGTCAGTGCACGAGCACAGGAGAAGTAGAGCTGCTCTTTAAAATATTCACTGCTCTTCCATTAGCCTCTCAAAGGGTGATGAAAGCATGAGTCATGCACTGAGGGAGGTAAAAAGGCAGCAAACAGCTCAAACTCCTGCCTTTTATCCGCAGCGGCCAGCTTAGCTTATTGCTGGTCAGTGTCACTCACTGGTTCAGTACATTCAATGCTCTCTAGTCTTCGGCCATACTCAAAGTTTCAGATTTACACCCGTCAGGTTTAAAAAGGTACGAACTCAAAACAACAGGCTCTGGGCTGACATGCCTGCCTTTATACTGGGACCGCAGAACAAGGATCTCACCTTCCTTATCGTCCGTGAGCACAAATGCCAGTGTCTCTGATAGGTGGCAGGAACACAGTGAGAACAAATAAGGAAGTTGGTGCCAGCTGATCTGCCGAAGCTGAGGGAAACGTGTTGTGCTTAGTGTTTTTATGGTGTATGAAGAAGAGGGAGGGGCCTCTGTTGCTTAGCAACAGAATGAGATTTCCCAACTTTCATGTAGGGTCTCTCCAGGCTGTGAGGAAACCAGGCAAGAATTTGCTTTTTTCTCTTGTTCAGCCACCTTCTTACAAGCCAGACTTTTGTTTTAAATCAAATCAGTTTATACTAATGCAGGATTTAGCATTTACTGGCAGAAAACAACAGCCAGTGGTATCAATATTGACTTTCACCGTGGCAATTGCCAGGGCTGCCTCATGATGTCGGTAACTAAGGCCTGGATTCTGGCTCGTCTTGAAAACTCTGCTCAATGAAAAAGGAAACATCTTTCCCAATTTGTACGGCACACAGACAAAAACTCCTACACTCATGTCTTCAGCGTTAACACAATGCAATTAAAAGTACATTAACTTTGTCACAGTGCCAGCGATATATCTCATGCCTTATTTTACCTACTTTTGCAAGATTTTTGGATATGCGCACAAAAAAAAAAATCAGATATAAAAACCTCCATCTGGAATATATACAACATACTTGTAAGTGACACTTTGAACTCAGGTAAAAGCATAAAGATCACAATCTTTATTGCTTTTTCAAAAACAGGAAAATACCAGACAGGAATCTGAGGGGAACAAGAGAAATTACTTTTTTTTTCTTTTTTTTTTTTAATAAAACTGTTGACTTAACCCAAAAAAACCTTTTAATTACATGCATCTCCACAATCATCCTACTGCAATCAACAGAAATGAGTCCCCAACTTCTGCATGCAGGACAGTGATTGTCAAACGAGATCCTCGATGACCAAGACAACTCAAAACAATCTTCACATGTTCAGTCTTTTCATTGCACTGCCAGAAAGCATCATTTTTTGCGGATGACCAACCCTTATACAAAAAAAGAAAGAAAAAATTTATTTTGACATGGTGAAATTTTATTGTGTCCTTCAATATCATCATGTACAATGATCATATAAGGTTACATTAAGAGAAGAGACCCGTCAGGATGGCTGGGGTACAGGGCTAAGTGACAAAGATACCGTTTACACTGTATGTACAAGTTACAGCGTACAGCATCCTTTGCAGTAATTCCTTACCGAAAGGCCTGAGGAGGTATCTTATTACTTTCTAAAGCCAAACTTGACTCTGGGGAGAAAAACAAAAGGCAAATGTAGAGCTTAACTTGACCTGGGCTGACATTCCTCTCTCAGACATGTTCTTCACAAAGCAGAAAAAAAGGAACCAACACAAACTTGCACACAGACACACAAAGGAGGCCGATTTAAATGGAATGGCCTGGAATTTGGCCGCAGTCTGCTGCGAAGATGCAGAAGTTGATATGTGGTCCTTGGATTGCAGCAGTTCCTCTTGAGGGTCATTTGAGGTGACACAGACGCGTTGGGGCCCTTCTCTGGTCAGGGGAGCAAGCAGGCCACCTGGCCTCAAGGGGGCACTGCACAGAAATACTGACCCCAGCTTTTGTCCGCTAACACATCCAAAAGTTCAGTCACTCCATCACCAGGCAGGGGCACGTCTTTAAATCCCAAACCACTCAGGAACCCCACCACGCCTCGGGTCTGGCTTCTGTCTCTGCCTCTCGTCCTCCATGAACTTCTCCTGTATGGCGTCCATCGACCCCTCCTCTGGTTTGCTGTCCTTTTTGGGGAAGATGTCCGGGAACTCAAACGTCTGCTGTTGGGCCTGTAGCAAAATGTGGGATTTAAAACACGGAACAAAAAAAAAAAAAAAAGAAATAAAGGAGAAAAAAAAACATCTTAACAACCAGGTTTATTATGAGCCTAAAAGTTGTGCAATTCATTTTCTTTGGGCTGGATAAATAACTTACTCATACAACAGCAAATCTGGGGCCCCAACCAGGGGTCTAAGCCAGGCTAAACCAATTTACTATTCACTTTCACGAAAGCTGACAGTGTGGGGCTCCGCAGAAGGCAAGGCAGTCAAGGAGGAAGAGGAGGAGGAAGGTCCGGTCAATTTCGACCTGCCAGGACATGGGCTCTGGCCCACCCTGACTGCAGCACCTTTCGGCCTGCCACGCTGACCTGAAGGCGTGGACCCCGCACGGACGAGGAGCGAGGGTGGCGGAGAGGGATGGACGGCCGCCAAGCACCATTAAAAACAACACAGTGTCCAGGCCTCGAGTGAGCTTCCATTTAGAAACAGCCTGTGTATGTGGCTGTGGCACGCAAATGCAATACACACTCGGGCGCTCAGCCATCGCGCTGGGGGGGGGGGCCTGGCGAGGGCGCTCTCATGTGCTTAAAGAGCCATTTCATCTGGTCTGTCCAAAGAACAGTCCTACTTTTGCACCCCGACGGAAGTGTACAACATCCAAAATCTCTTGATCAGGGTGCTTAACCTGGGGGTCATGACCTTAATTGGGG
Source organism: Chitala chitala (assembly GCA_025773905.1). NCBI lineage: Eukaryota > Metazoa > Chordata > Actinopteri > Osteoglossiformes > Notopteridae > Chitala > Chitala chitala. The sequence goes on from JABJVR010000016.1 coordinate 3,103,018, forward strand.
TTGCAAAAGTGGAGCAATAAAGAAATGCAATGACACAATGCTGGGCAAAAAGGGCACATGATGCAAGCTGTGTCTCAGTACTGCTCACCGATGCCTACTGGGTGGGCCATAATCGCATTTATATCTGAACCAGTTTTTTCTTCTGCCCAAAGTAATTATGATTAACTTGGCAAAACAACGTCGGAAGACCGGAAGCTGAATGTAATACGGAGAGGAGCACCGCAGGGCGTAAAACAAGACGCACATGAGAGAAAACGCACAGCTGAGGAGGAGATGAGCTGAGATAGACGACAGGGAGGACGCATTCACCCGTGTCAGCCAGCCGCATGATACGCCTTCCAAACTGCTACGGCACTTACGCACCAGACGCTCGACTTTGGAAAACCTGTTGAGTTCTTGAAAGTTCATGACAAGAAATCCTTTTAGTGTACTAGTATACAACAATTTCATTTCATAATTTTAATGGAAAAACGTATGTGTGTGTGGAGGGGGGAGACCCACAAAATGTTTTAAACCCCAAAAAAGGTTTGCACTTTTTAAAACTGTTAGGGTAAGATGTTCTGGCCCAACCGTTTCCCTCAGAACAGCTCAGATTGACATAGCGGGTCTTCATTTATTCAGAGGCTGAAGGCAGAATCCATTATTTAGTCCACAGTAGAGCATCACTGCCCCTGCCTAACACACCACAGGCCCAGAGTACAGTCTCTATTGCTATTCCATATTCGGCATGGAAAAAAGAACTCTTTCGTGGGTTCACCAGGTTCTAGCTGTGTGCATCTGTGTGTGTATATGTCCGTGTGTGTGTATATATATACACACATGTAGATGTGCAGTATATAGCACTTAATTCATGTCAAATAGCACTGCAAAGAAAGGCAGCTCCACGGTCTAACACTGAAAAACACTTGTACCCCACCCCTGCGCCTCTGTGTGGTGCTTTAAAAACCATCGCGCATCTAAATAAGACCACGTGAACTCTCACCAAGCATGCCTACACTCTGGCTTCTCCCGGCTAGTGCTACAGGCTTGCCCTTTGACCTTGGAGCATGTGCTTATGCATGTACCTTTGAAATCTTAAAATGCTAAATGGAAAAGGAAAAAAATTGTAGAACAAGTGTCTATGATGAAAATCTAAAATGCTGAAGGACATTAATAAAGTTATAAACTTTAGGCAACTGATTCTTTTCCCTGTTATGGAATGTGACTTTTTGTTTTGTTAATGAGTATGTGCATGTGGAATTACATCAAAATGAATAAACATTCAATGAGAAGACCTAATATTAATTTAAATTACAAAGGTCCATTTTTAAGAGCAGAAAGGGCATGCTGTTCATCCTGTCAGTCACGTGTAACTGAAATGAACACATCATGTCAACATAGGTGCAAACACACACATGAACCCAGAAAAATGAAATGTGGCATTCCCACAAGCCACCACACACTAGATGCAGACTTTCCAATGCCACGTCTTTATCATCTGGTTGAAAAAAGGGTGTCGAAAGAGCACAAGTATCACTGTCCCAAACTTTTTGAATAAGGTCAAAGTGCACACCCATAAGAAATGGCTGTCCCAACCCCACCCCCACGCCCCCCCGGGATCTGTTGATTGTCCCTCCCTGCTGGGAGCTTATGACCCTTTGCCACAACCAGACATTCCATCCTGAGGGTAATTGCCCCGTCCCACCAAACGAGACTGCAAGAGCCGCTACATACACAAGAGTCTGGTCCCGCAGGGAGGTCCAAACAAAGTTCAAGAGACTGTGTGTGTGTGTGTGTGTGTGTGTGTGTGTGTGTGTGTGTGTGAGAAAAACTGTGATCCGTGTTGTCCTGGGAGCACTGCCCATACACGCACTGTAAATGACTGGTTTTCTGTGTTATGCAAGACAAAATGGAACAGTGCAGGTGTTGCATGCATCAAGCACCCCAGCGTGTGGGTACATTCAAGAAGACGCTCATACGACAGACCATTTTAGAGCACTACCAGAGAACGGGGGGGATTAGTAACAACATCATGAAAATCATGCAGCTTTGCCAAATAACGTCTGCTTCTTCCCAGCCATAGTAATAGTATAAAACATGCCTACAATAACAAAACGTGGAGTATAATGTAAATTGCCGCAAAGTTAAACCGATACAGTACAGGCAAAAGTGATGGAATGGGGTGGAGAGGGTAAATAATGGGCACAGTAACCAATGGAGCACGTCGAGCACACTGTACGTTTTTGTATTTTTGCGGTTGTACTTTTACACATATTGCGTCTGCAATCTGTTCTTATCTACAGGGAACCGTTTTGCAGCTTGAATGAAAACTTAGTGTTTTATTCAGCCCAAACCAATGAGTCACAGCACATCGCGTTTGCAGCACTATAACAGAGGTGCGTATGCAAACCTGGGATGGGCGACCACTGCCCAATGTCTTCTGACAACGCTTTAACCTTTATGCACGTCTCATTAAACACTGTGATATTTTCTTCTCAATGTAGGGGAAACGGTTCAAAAAAGAAAAAAAAAAACGCCAATATGGAACACGAATGTTATCATTGGTTGAATTCCCTTGCCCTGCACTTTTTGCATATTAAACTCAAATTGAAACCCTCCTTCTGTTCCAGCTGTGGTGTGTTTGGACATTAGAACTCAAGCCAATTGGTTGACACTTGCGTTACATCCAGCACCTACAGAAACACGAAGCCGTTTGCTTCAGGAATCAGGCTCCCCCGTGTGTACTTGCGACAAATTCCGGAAAGACTGTTTGTCTTCAAAACAAGAGGGAAAGCGGGAAAACTGACTAATGTTTTTTCAAGGAGAAGTATGATGTCTGAACAAATGTATTGACTAAGCCTACTTCACAGACGTTAAAATGTGCATTTGTACCTCCCCGTATGTGTGATTCCAGTAGCTGTAGTTTACAGTCAACCTGAACAGTTAACTGTTGTATTTAATGCTGTCGTAACAGACATAAACATTCCCAGATTGGAAGCCTGACTCTACGAACACCAACTAAAGCTGGGTCATTCATGCGCCTCCAAGTGGTTTTGCAATAGCTCTGACAGCATCAGTGAAAAAGTGAGAGGACATCGCGGGCCACGTCGCTGCCTCATGTGAACCGGGGGCTGAGCTACAGACCACGGCCACCGGCCTTGGCAGCTGCCTGGGCCGTCCATCACACCCACTCCCTTTGGTCTATCTGCCCCCCTTCAACAGACATGACGATGGGCGAGGGGGGGCTTGGTGACAGAAACCTGACAAACAGAGCGCTGGCTGGCAGGGGAACATAGGGAACATCAGGAGTAAGAGGGGTCTGACGAGCTGCACCGCTTATGACAGGCATCTGGCCCGTCAAGAAGACAGCCCTACTATCGAAACGGAAAATGGGAAACGCTAAGAGGGCTTGTAAACAGCTCGTCCTGCCAGCACCAATGGGACGTCCTGTCTGGGTGGGCCCCCTCAGCTCCGCCTCGACCTCCAGCCTCGGGGCGCCCGGTCTCAACCGTTTGTCTGCTGATATACAGAAGCCAAAGACATGTGACCAGCGTGACACACCTCACGCCAGTTGGTTTTCACCCACAGTCCTGGAACCTGGGCCTAATCATCTGAAGGCGAGAGGAAAAGAATTGGGCTTTGGAGATTTAGTGTGGGCTGATTCATAATCTCTAGGGCAAAAACAAGTCAAAAAACCACACGTAAATATAAAATGCACGCATTGTGTTGGAAGCTATCAAAAGGGAGGAGCCCTTCGATAGATTCTAGGACAACTACATCTTGAGGTGGAACAAAACGTGGTCCAGACCACAAGACTGCCGCACATCCCCTAACCCCAATTAACCAGAGCACGACCTCCTTCCCACACCATTAAAATCAGAATTATTCATATTTAGTGCTAGTCTTATACAACTATGACGTACAAAATAACTCGGTTAGTGTGGGTGTGTGCTTTCCACTGCTCACATGTGCTTTCGAGCTTGTACCTCTGACTGCGGAACCAACATGACGACTCACAAAGGCAGTTTAAGAGAGGCTTGGGAATGCTTCTTGGTAAGGCTTGCAGAAAAACAAACCTCCCCCTCCCCAAAACTTGTGAAAACAAGAGTCCCCTCATTCATAACCTGCACATCCACTCGCAGCCCCCCCAAATAAGAATCCTGATGACTGTACGAGGGACGAAGCCCAGATCATCGCTCATTCCACCTCACAGCTGATCTGTGTAAACATGGCCTCTCCCCTGCCTGACATTCTGTGTGACAGCTGCAGTGCAGACTTTAACTGCCTACCTGCTCTAGAAATCACAGATATGTTAGCAGGCGTTGGAGAAACACTTCCTCCTTAACCTCATCTGTACCAGAGAGCAAAGCCCTCACATACAGCTTACCACCTTCTCACTGGGTTGGCGTATGCCTGTGTGTGTGTGTGCATGTACACGTGTGTGCGTATGTGTGTCTGCGTGAAGATGGAAAGGAGGGGACTGGAGAGGGTGAGTCTTCATTCTCGGAACGACTCCTACAAATCCCTGTTCCAAGGAAAAATGGTGTGGTCAAGGGGGAAAAAATTAACGCAAAGGGGTTCTACGTTACCTCAGAAAGGGCAAACTGTAGGCTGTTCTCCACATTACACCAAACAGAAGCTTGTTTCCACAAAGATTTTTTTTGTTCTGGCATTGTTGTGGACAGCTGGCTGGCACTGCTTTCAGCTTTTTAAAGCACGCAGAGAAAGAGGGCGGGTTAGCTGGAGCATGGGCCGTGTGCAGGACCCTCAGTCAAGCCCCCGACACACCACTTTTAAGGCCACTGAGTCACTTGTTCCTGGTGCCCCCCCTGCCCGACGACAGACAGACACACCGTCCACTTGTCCAGACTTGTCCGGGCTGCTGGCTCTATTTTTCGGTCCCTGGGGATATCAGAGCCCAGCAACCGGGTCCAGAGATAAACCCATCAGTGTCAAAATTCACTGACAATTCAGAGCAAACCACTTGTCAACAAGAGAAGGGCGAGAAATAAATAGCAACAAACACGTAAAAATATCAAAACGCGAAATAAAATGGTGTCTGAGGTGCTCATGAGGAACATGCACGCTTTGACAGACAAACATCTTAGGAGCTATGAGTAAATCCATCAAAGGTCATTCCTATACAAGTGTTATACATCAAAACTGATACTATGGAAGCAGAAACAAGACAATTATGTAATTACACTACTAAAATACACAAAAGGTGTCCCACCGTAAATTGTGAAGTTAGCGAAATGTCAGCGGAACATTTTGCTTTTGTAGTTCTCACGTTACCTTAGCCCTTAGGACCCATATTAAGGAAAAACAGGATAAAACATGATGATTCATTCAGGTACAACTACCTGAAATAAAGGTAGGGGAAAAACTGAATGAAAAATCCATTTACAGACACAAAACACCCGTCTACATAAATGTACCAGTTTACTTCCATAACCTGCATTCCTAGTTTTGTAAGTTTTTCCTCATAACGAGTTAATGTCACTCATGTGCAGAGATTCTAAAAAAAGCTCTGCGTGACAAGGTGAAAGGGCACGCAAAGCAATAAGTCCAAGCAGTTTTAAAAAAGCAAGCGAAATGCCACGCTAATGAGCAGGATTTCCACTCCAACAGGATATACTGATTCAGCACCTGCCTTTCCCAAGTGCCAGGCACACACCCCTCTCTCTGAGCAGCACAAAGCCACAGCACTCCCCCTGCCTGGAGCACTCCCCCTGCCAGGAGCCCCTCACATGCAATGGCCCCAGTTTGCTGCGAGAATCAGAAGGGGACATCCATCCCCCATTTCATCACTTTAATGTCATTTTTACGGTGGGCTTTCGTAAAAGCGTGCGGGGGGGGGGGGTCACACTTTGATTGAGAAAAGCGCTCTTAAAGGGGTCTCATGGAACGTGATCCACAACCTGTATCTGCAATGACAGAACGTACTGCCTACCTTCTCCACCACCTGGATTACTCTATGTTTTATATTACTTCATTAAGACAAGAAAAGGCAAATATTATTAAGTACAAGTAGCACATACAAACAGCATTTCAGAAAACCAAGGGGACTGTGGTACATACCATGAAAAGATAACATGATGGCACAGAAATTTAAATCACAGTATGCCTAAATAAAGTAACTTAAAAATCCTATCTGAAAGTCAGTGATCTCCAAATACCAACCAGCATAGCAAAATGTTGCCATCTAGTGTTAGTTACATAGGCCAGCTTCCTCACTATGAAGTGGATTGCAGTTGCCAGGGTGTTTGCTAATTTGCCTTGGGGAACTAGGCATAAGAGGAAAGGAAACTATTAAAAGGGAAAACTAACAAATAAGCCTTACTAATCCCTTGTTTTACTCAGTTTTGCGTGCACTCCACTTGAGGCATAACACCTTGATCTGATCTTGAAATCAGCCACGTTACTATTGGAGGCAGACAAAGACAGGAGAGAGAGGGAATGAGAGTCCAACAGCAGCCCTGGCAAGGAGACCACGGCAACAGCACCGCAAACAACAACAAGGGGAGCGCGTGCCAAGTCCCGCTGCCACGCTGAGCCGGACATGAAGCCCCCCGCGGGCCTGCTGGTGTTCCAACAAAGAGCACACAGTGCAGGGCCCAGGCCTGAGTGCCTGACATGTCAGACCGACCCCCACTCTGACCTCACACTTCTCTAAGCTGCCTTAGTTCCCACCCTACACACAAGCGAACACCGTGGCGTGGGACTGGAAGGGGGACGGCGTACCGCGTCCACAGACACCGCTGAACCTGAATACTCGGGACCTGCGGAAGCACTCTGGAGGGGGGGGGGGGGGGGCCCGTACCACCTGACGTGATTAACGTCTGCGTCTCACGGTCCGCCAGCACCGTGCCAGGTGCGAAGCGTCACCAGGTGAAAGCGGGTGCAGGCCTGATAAAGCCTCCCAATTCTTCATCTGGGTCCCCGTCCACTATTCCTTCTCCAGACCTCCCTGTTTTGGCAGAGGTCCACAATGCCCCCAGTCACCTCGACGCACCCCTTCTCCTCCCTGCACACTTCCTTGACGCGGGGTACTGGTTCAGTGTGGGGAGTGGTCCTCAAAGTGCGCTCCTAATGTGCAGCCCCCGTCTTCCACCACAAGCCTGGAGTCTGTAACGGGGGAGGGGCAGGGGACGGCTGTGGGTATCAGACCGCGGAACACTCCCCCACATGTGGTGTCAATTAGGAACAATCTTGTTTTTAACCCACCGCTGAAAAGAAAGGAGGGCTTTTCTAGGTTCTACCCCCCTCTTCTTTTTCTGCAGACCTGCCAGAGAAAGTCCGGAAATTCGATTTCATATCAACATATTTAAGCAGGGTTTCTGCGTTTTGGCCTTCCTGCTGTTTACTCACACTTAAGCAAGCGTGACTTCAAAGGTCCCAGAACCACACAGTCAGCACCAAACAATGCTCATATCCATAACAGGTTTTTGAGTTCTGTACACAACGTTCACGTTTTACACTGCACACAAGCTGCGTGCATGACAATGAGACTACGGTGAGGGGCGGGGTGTTGTCAGATCATACACCTACGCCTTGCTAATCCCACAGCAAGACTTCAGTGATGACATACCTGAAACGTCGCACAACTTTGTTCAAACTGAAGGAAGTCTCACCTTCCAAAACATGTACTTGGTCATAAATTATGCCAAGGGATGAGGTTGGCTGTGTTTAAAACCTTCCAATTCGCTCGTAACTATTACCAAGTGCACATACATCTTTAAAGCTGCCAGTTTAAGCCAGTGTTTATTCAATGCCGGAATGTTGCTCTCTGGCTGTCTATTAAGGGGCCCTGATTGTGAGCACTGCTGCAGCAGTTCTGCTGCTCCTCTAGCAGGGCAGCCCCTCAGATAACGGCATGAGACTAACCTCAGAGAGGGCCTCATGAACTCAATGGTACAGCTGACCCTGCTGCACTCTGACAACCAAATATTTCAGCACCGCTCCCCCCACACCCCGTTCAAGAACCCGCTCTGTTAGCCCAAACAACAACCGCGACCCTCTCAGAATTCGCTTCCTGAATTAAGTCTGGCATGTAATTAAATATAACCTAATAATGTCTCCCCATATCATCGCTCCCAATAGCCCACAAAACAAGCACACACACGCACACACATTTCCACAACTATGGCCAAGGTGCGTGTGGGAAATGGAAGACAAACATACTACAAAGGAGGGGAAGAAGGAATAAAGGACAACATGGTGGTGCTATAATGGATGACAGAGTGGAAAGCTTTGCATCTGCAGGACTAAACTGCTCCTGTGGAAAGCCAGGAGAGCAAGATCTGGGCTCAACCGGCAACGCACCATCGTTTGGGTTGTTTTGTTTTGTTTAATAACCCAATCTCAAAAAGGTCCCTCGTGAATACGAACCATAGACATTGTTAGGGCATATTTAGACGGTCTGCTCCCCTACCTTGCACGGTTAGCCGCCAGTCACTGTGGGAAACCCTTTCTTAGCATATTTGAAAGCGGTGAGGGAAAATGAAAACACATAATTGCACCTTTTCACAGTGCGAAGGGCGGGTGCCCGCACCCCTTTACTGCAGCCACTCACCAGCTGAATATATGCCACTTTGTAGTCTGGCCTCTTCACCCGCTGGTTTAAGTGATTTCTCTTCTTGTTGGTGCCTGGGACAAAAACACAAAAATCACTGTTTACAGTCAGAAGCGCAGCACAGACATAAAGAAAGTCAAAAGGCACAACTTGCATGAATATGTTGTAAAGCTTAGCGACGTACAACACGAAGGTGTATCCTGTTAATGAATAAACCAAACGGGGGTTGCGGCATCCAAGGCCACCAAAACAGACCAAGTCATTCATACAAAGACAGACACTGCAACTGCGTAACAACAGTGCGTATTAAGCAACCATGAAGTGAAAGTTTCCACTATGAACATAAGCAAACAGCTCCATAACGGCCACACTGATTTGTGCAGAATACTGTCACTGTGTGGATGACAAACTGAACTTCTGAGGAGCTCCTCTGGCTCCATCTGATGTGAGGCTGAGCTTCAGACCACCAAACCTGCGCATGATGTAAACACCCCAAAGTCCTCACTGCCTAAAGCAGAGTGTAGCAGAGAAGCAAAGCGAGTGGGCTGCCATCTGAGGCCCGGCAGGACAGCTGTCCTGCTGGACAACAGCGTGCACAGTAAAAAGCAAGACGCATTCTCTGCTACTCGAGTCAGCTGTGGTCTTGCACACACACTTGGCGCCATGTCTCGTGCTCGGTGCCCAGGCATAACCTTGGCTGGGTTGTAAAGATCTCCATCAACCCCCAACAAGACCTTCTTCACTGGGGGCCACTTCAGAAAGGGGGGGAAAACCGAGCTCATCGATGAGTAACCATCGTCCATTTATTGTACTCCTTGCCCCCCTCCACGATTTGATCCAGGTTTCCATACTATTGAAGCATGGAAATTTCAGAAGGCCCTGTGTGTGGATGGATGACCCTCTTTGTCCAGATGATGGGTGGGTAGCATAGTTTTAGGAGGCCCCTGTTAAGCCCCGGGCCCTCTGCCTAAGAGGGCTTTCAGACTAGCAGCTATCACGTTACAGGGCTTGGCCTAGAAAGGGAGGCCGTGGAACTTTGCTTCTTGGTGGGAAAAACAAGATACTGCTAAGCAGAGCAACCGTGTCAAACCTCTCCTCACGATGACCTCAGAAAGAAGATCAGCGTAACCCACGATACAGAAAGTCCTGCTTACTCCATATGCAGCACTCCATCACTCACACCCGATGTGCTCTTACTCCCCCCCCCCCTTTTTATTTTTCTCTGAAAAGCCAACCATAAACAGGAGCCTCCGTACTAATTGGTTTCCTTAAGTATAACTGCAGGCATGAATTTGACAACACAGACATTGTTTACCAGCTCAGCCACAGGGCTCCCGATGGCTCAAACCCAGAAACGGCTATTAATTCTACATTAAAAACAGCCCCTTCCTTTGTTTATTCTTTCATGCTAGCTTGCAAGCATTTTCTCGATAAAAAAAAAAAACGAGTATATGTGTGCGCGCACACACACACTCAAACATTTTCTACCCTAATAAAAGACGAAAGGTATCGTTTACTTAATGATATAACACCAGCTCGTTATCATCTCTAACCGAAATGCTTTGCCTGTAAAAACTTGACTGTAAAACCGAGTCTTGGCTGGCCTGCTTGGGGTTTGGAAGACGTGATGTAAGGGAGCAGCCTGGGACATCTCGGCAGGGCTGGCAGTCCTGAGGTAAACGCACCACAATGGCGGGGCCTCATGGTGTATGCTGCCCCATTTTCTGCACTACTTTTCTGTTTGTGCGGGTCAGAGAGACCCTTGGAGAGAACACAGACGCTTGGGCAAACTGCCTTTCCCATGAGCATTCCCTGGGAGACTCCTGCACGCACTCCTAAAGTGTACCTTTATCTGTCTGACCGTTCAAGAAATCCAATGACCCACCAGTGATGAGTCTTATAAGGCATGGTGTAGATTTCACCCCCCGTGAGGTCACCTTCTGAAACTGGACTGACAGAACGTCACAGAAGTACTCACAATACTGAATCCTGGTCCGTACAGCAGCCACTGGAACGCTGTAGATCTTCTCCAGGTAGTTCTTTACATCACACTTGGTCATTCTGTGAAAGAGGGGGAACACAAGGAAGACCACCACATTATGAGAGCAACCAAGCAAAACCTGCTGACGTGACTTGCTGTGGTCCTGGTCTCAGCACTGGAACTGACAGTTCGTAAATGCTAATTTCTTGACACTGTGCTGAGGCACCACTCTCGGTGACAGCAGCGGAGGCTGGCATAAGCCTGCAGCCACAGAGCTCCGCACTTCACTCACTGCCTCCCCCACAAGTGCCAAAGGATAGACGGTTCAAGAAAACCGCTGAAAGTTCACAAAATTAGCTTTTTTGCTAATGTATGCATTTTACTACACAAAAAACAGTCAGAGAGCAGAAAAGGCGGGTTTGGAGCTGTGTAGGGTCAAAAGGGGGGGGTGGTACAAAAACCCTCTGGAAAAACAAAAGGAGCAGCCAAAATGGGCTGCTCTAAACCTGAGCAACAGGAGCCATCTAAATGTTCTTTCAAAATTGAGCAAACACAAAAAACAGTCTCCTAGGTAACGCACCAAACACACATGGCTCCAAGGTCCATTTCGTCAGCATCATCCCACGGCCCAGTGTGTGGAGCGGGGCCTGCTCACAATATAGTGTGGAGGTTTAGGTTAGAGAGAGGGAGAGCCTGAGCGACAGTGGGAAAGAGAGGGTGACCATACCATG
>JABJVR010000016.1:3122009-3139951 GCA_025773905.1 Chitala chitala
GACAGCGCCCTCTGTGTGCGGACTGGGGAATCACAGCTCGGGTCACCACGCAGTGAGTGACGGAGCAGTGTAAGGCCAGGGAAAGGCGGACAGCGCCCTCTGTGTGCGGACTGGGGAATCACAGCTCGGGTCACCACGCAGTGAGTGACGGAGCAGTGTAAGGCCCGGGAAAGGCGAACAGCGCCCTCTACATGCCCAATGGGGAATTACAGCTTGGGTTACCACCCAGTGAGTGATGGAGCAGTGTAAGGCCAGGGAAATTAAGGCAGCGCCCTCTGTATGTGCACTGGGGAATCACAGCCTGGGTCACCACTGAGTGAGTGACAGAGAGCAGTGTAAAGCTAGGGAAAGGCAGACAGCGCCCTCTGTGAGTGCACTAGGGAATCACAGCTCAGGTCACCACCCAGTGAGTGGCAGGGCTTCATATCCCTTGTATTCTGTTATGTTGGCACCATATGGAAACACAAAATATTGAAAATAACGTGGAGTTCAGGACCCATCGATATAATTTAGCAATCACCAGCGAGCTCAGACTGTGTTTTTGTAAAATGGGGTAGAGTACAGCCTTACAAACAGTGGGATTTTGAAGGCTGTTTGGATACCACTGTTTAATGACACTGAGCTCCGAAAGCTATTATTGTAATATTCTTACATGATGGAAGTTGTCTCCATCTGACGTTATGGAGAAGTTACACCGCACTCAATAAACTTCTAGTTGCGATTACAGGAAAATGAGTATAGGAACAGAATTAGGTTACAACGAACTTTAATAGGCCTTTTAATTTCATTGCTGTTACTGATATTTATTTGTCTTACAAGCCATCTTCAGCAAATAACCAAAGTAGTAAGTTGTGAAATAATCAAGACAGCATGACACTGTCTGATTGAATACCAATAGATTAACTTATCAGTTACGTACTGTTTTTAGCTCTTTGGATTGTAATTTTATATATAGGCATTAAACTCCAAGCAGGACAATATGGTTTTATTAATTGTAACATGAATCACATTGTGCACAGGTATATAAAGAGCCATTGCATCATTAGACAGTGCAGCAGAGCTGACAAGGAGGCAAGGCAACACACTTACCCAGTACTTACATTATGCAACTAGTGTAACTACTTCATGGACTACTTTAATATACACCTTTTAAATGTACTGTTGACAGGCACATTATTTTAACATCCTATATTTCCATCTCTGGAAAACATAAATACATTCATTATTTGAAATATCACATGGAATGTTTGATTTTGGTATGTGCTTTGTCTGGAATTAACATTTCATTCTGTTCTGGATGTTCTTTTCCCTGCAACAAAGTACTTTTCAACCATAATAAATTAAAATCATTCTCCTAGACCTTTGGTAAAACAACAATTTGGACATTTTCCAGATTTCCACTTAGCTTTTCCGTAACCAAATTCCAGTAGCAGCAAACGTACACGCTAATATCGATTTACAACACTTCAAACAGAAGCGAGCAGAACAATCACAGAGTAAGAAACACACTATGCCAGTATATTAAGTGCATCTGTCAGTGTCTTCAGCTCATCCTTCACAGACTCCAGCCCCCCTCGGATCTTTAGAGGGTTGTCCAAAACCTCTACGCTGTAGGTGAACGGGTCAAAGCGCACTGAAAATGGCCTTTTGATGTGTGCAACATACGACCTGTCCAGATAAAAAAGGAATAACATGTGAATTGAGTTTGTCAGATAACATCTGAGAGTCCAGCAAACAGTAAATCACACAATTTACTTCCTTTGCTCAGTAGTATGGAGGTCATTATTAAGTAATAATGCATATTTGCCCTTTATGATTTTTGTTGATGACGTACAGTACCAAAGGAATCCCTCAAAGGTACAAAACTAATTCCCTTCCAAACACTCCCATTATATAGTTGACAGTCAAATGACCAGAAGCTACTCTATTGCTTATCAGGAGGATGCAGAGATTTTGAGAGACTAGATGGTCCAGTGCCTCATTTTTAACCCTAGAATTACAGTCACTATTACTACAGACCTTACAAATGCCATTCTCCTGTCAAATCTCCATTTTATCACACACATCCCAGCCACACAATAAACACCAATTTACCTCAATCAGTTGCACATCACAACAATTATCTAGTTAATCAGTTTTAGTACATTCACCTGTTTCTTATTTCCTGCTAGGGAAGGAAAGGAGGGGAATGAGGTTCTGTAGCCGACTATGTGGGTCACATACAAGCAATTAGTTCTCTGCATTAAACCCATCCTCCTGGGGGAGCAGTGAGCAGCCATTGTCGGGTGCCCGGGTGTGTGGGGGTGTGTGGGTGACATACAATATGTATACAGTACATATAGCAAAAATAATGCACAGTAGGTCAGGTTTTGATGGTTGCAGTTACTTAGCAACAAATGTCAAGATGGTGGTAAACAGGTGAGTTGTGACAAGTGACCCATTTGTGCCTGATGGCCTATTTGATTCAGTGCTGAACAGAATAGTATCAGATCCCGGTGGAGAATTGCTGCTGTTCAGATTGGCTGCAATTCCAGGATGTTCGATCTTCTCTGTTACCTGAGTTTTTCTTTGGCGTCTGCAAAGCTCTCAGACACAAAGTAGACAGACTGGTAGTTCTGGTCCTGGTAGGGCTGTACAGCTGCCAGTTCTGGGTTAAACTCCCTCTTCTCTGGCTCATCTGACAGAGCGTGCTGGAGAAGACAGAAGCCTGCTCATGACCGCACCCAAAAAAGCATGCACAGAATACAAACCCTACTCCAGGATTCATGTACCGTCACTACTTAAGTTGTAATTTGTCTTGCTGTGCTTCTTTAGTACTGCCAAGTAGAGTACTTACCGTTTGGAGGAGTAAACCATAATACAAACTCACCACTAACTCTCCGTAGGAGGACAGGAGACCAGCACCATAAACTTTCAGTACACCAGCCTGTCTGCAAAGGCCAAACTCCACTGTGAACCAGTACAGCTGGGTATTTCACAAAAAAAAAAAAAGTTCTGTTACTTTATGTTTCCTGCTGTGTGACTTTATCATCATGTTTTGGGATTAAAATATTACATAGATGACAATTTGCTCAGCACACAAGCTGCTGAGCAAGCAATGAATGGAGGTGTATAAGAAGGCACAAGGGGAGAACATACTGTTGAAAGTTTCTCTATATCTTCTTCAGAAGCCCCCAAAGAAGCAAGGCCAATGTTCTAAAAACAAAGAATTTACGTGTTCTGTAGGTCCGTGTCTAAAGTCAGTTCAACTCTGCATGTCAGTGCACTGGTTAGGAACCAAATGTGGCCTGATGATATTTGAGTAATACCTGAGAAAACTGGGCAAACGTCCAGTCAGCCAGCATAGGCACGTGTCCAAGGAGCTCATGTACACAGTCCCTTAAAGTAAAATTACACCGTAAACAACTGTAGATAATTACATACAGGTTTGTCTGAAGGAGAGGTTAAAAATATAGCAGAAAATAAACTGTACGATTTTATAAACCATATTCCTGTAAAAGTACAGTAAACTAATATTTATTATTAGAAAATATAATGTAATTGTACAAGCCACGTAGTGCATATATTAATGAAAGCCTTAAAACATACGACAGTAAGGACTGTTTGATCTTTACAGATGTACTAGCTGTACATGTTATTCTCTTGGCTCTGATAAAGCTGTAACACATAGCCATTGTTGCAAGGTGGCAGATGGTACACAGGGCGAGTGAAGGTGCTAGTCTGGTTCCTAACGAAGAGTGAATTGATGCTCACGGCTCAGGAGAGTGCATAGGTGAGGAGGCATGGCGAATGTACTGGGTACACTGGAACACCCGGAAAGCCAAGCTGGCCAGGAAGTCTCTGGCAGAGAGGAGGCCAGCCACTGGGCGGAGCTGAAAGCCTGTTCGCTCTGTCCGAGCACCGAGGTAGAAAAGAAGATTGACAAGCACACAGGTGAATAAGAGGAGATACTGGAACCTACATTGTTCATTCACGCTGAGGTCAGGGCTTGTCAGAGCTGCCTGCTTTTCTCTGCTATTGCTCTCAATAAGACACAGGTGTTTAGAGCAGGTAAGCAGCGTTGCGATCTCAGTTGGTTACCTTTGAGAAAGTGAGAGATGTCCTCCAGCTGGGGGATTTTGTCTGGGCCGTAACCGCACTGTCTCTCCAGCAGGCGGAAGGCCTCTAAGTACTCACTGCATGCATGGGTGAAGTACAAACTTCGAAGGGTGGAGTACACTTCCCTCCTACGAGTACAAGTGCGGGAGAGCCAGTCACACACATCCATGACAGACAAACACAACAACCAGCATGCGCACTGCGCAGAAAGAGCCATGCGAGGGGGTAGATATCAAACACACACGCAGACACACACTATACAGAAACACATGTAACACTGCATTCAGAAACATGGAGAAAAAGCTATTCACATACGCAAGTAAGCATGCGCATGAGAGCACGGACACACATCCGTAAACATGGATACTGCGGCACAGATCCACAGAAAACAGACACCTCTCATGACAGCATGTTAACAGCACCCATAGGGAAAGCAAATGTTCAGTTAGTAAACACTTCCTATGACCTAAGTGAAACAGGATCTGATTGAAATACTACGGTACCAGGAAATGTGTTTTTCAGAGCCAATGAACAGGATATTTCTGTGGTAACTAATTCCCAAAATGCTCTGATGGTTGTTCTGTGGCTCAATGATTGAGTTATTGTAGCACGTTGCCGGGGTGTAGGGACTGCAATCATAAATCCTTCACAAATCATACAAATTATTCTTAAATAATTGTGTTAACATTGCAGATATCATAAGCTTGGCAAGGTGAGGTCTGTAGAAAGAGGCTGTGCATCATTTTGCCATTTCATTCTGGAATCTCATCCGTTATGACGTAACTGATGTTTTTTTAAGGAATACTACTGAAGGACAGCCCTGAGGTGCAGAAACACACAAAGGGTAAATGTGCCTTCACCATGTGCCAATCTCTTCTTCCGTATATTCAACTCTTGGGATGGGTTCACCACTGTGACGAAAAAAATGAAAAAACAATTAAAGTGACATGGAAAATTTTATGCTGGATATTTTGCTTTCACGATTGACAATGCGGTATAATTGACATACTGTTTGTATCTGAAGGCAATGTCTCCAATCATTTTCCTCCGTTGCCTGTACACAGGGTCAGTAAATCCCTATGTAAATAAATAAATACAGATCATGTGACTTCATCATTGCCATCATACACCCTTATGAAGTACAATAAAAAAAATTATTTATTCTGTGCAAAAACGTAGAGTTTGCAACAAATTTTTTTCATAGAAACATGTGGTGATTTCTTTTTTTCTTTTTACTGACCGGGTGGTCTTGGTCTAAATCCGGGTCATATTTTGTTACCAAGTGGTGGCACCTGTCCAGCTCAGATATTTTCTTTGGGAACCAGTGAACTAAACAACAAACACAAAAAGCAGCACACAGCCAGAGGGATGCCACAAACTCATTGTTAAAAATGTCATTCTGTAATTTTGAAAAGCACATTTATAAAGATAAATTTAAAACAGAATACACCTACATTTGATTTCTTTAGTTGTTCGGACATCTTCTGCAACCCGCTTCATCGAACTGATGAGTGTGTTGACGTCAGCCATGTGCATGTCACACCTGACAAAGTACTCCAGCTCCTCCTGGTTTTCTCTGGCCTTCCTGCTAGGTCGGGTCTCCAGGTGGTGTATGTTCGCTTCAAATGTCTGTGCCAGTCAACCAGAGTATGTCTAAGTCTAGACAGCTAATGACAGTATTGCATTTACAAACACAGTTACATGAATGATGCATTTATCCACAATGACCTCCATGCTTAATCCACAGGTGGATAATGCAGGTTAATTACCTGGCTTAAGGGTACTGCACCAAAGGGTTCACTCTTATGACTTCAAACACCAATGTTCAGGTTACAAGGCTCTCATCTTACAAAGCCCAGCCACATACCTGAGACACTTCCTGTCATGCTCTGAATTCAATCATTTCCTCATGCAAGATTAATCTTTTTTTTTTCTTTCATATTTTTATGTTCTTTTGTACATCCTTCGATTTATTTCTGTTAAAACCCCAATCACAGCGCTATGAAAAACTCATTTCCTGTAGCACCATTCAGTACATCCCTTTATGTAATTTCCCATTTATAATTTTGAAGTTTATAACATTAAAATGCATCTAAGTACATTTATACCAGTATAAACATTCTCTGTGAAAACACTATATTCTTCCAATATATCCATCCATCCATCCATCCATTATCTTAACCGCTTATTCCTGGTGAGGGTCACGGGGAAGCCTGGAGCCCATCCCAGAGCACATAGGGCACAGGGCAGGGGACACCCAGGGTGGGGCGCCAACCCACCACAGGGCACAGGGCAGGGGACACCCAGGGCGGTGCGCCAGCCCACCACAGGGCACAGGGCAGGGGACACCCAGGGCAGGGGACACCCAGGGCGGGGCGCCAACCCACCACAGTCTTCCAATATATATCTGACTAAATACAAGATTTTGAAATATAGTAACTGTAATTTTTTTCCACATCTCTAACATGCAACATACACTGCAATATATATTACATAAATACCAGCAGGGAAAAATGTACAGAAAAAAAAAATTCTGGGTAAAATAATGTAAATATTGATTAAACATCTTGCTGTTATGCATAAGAACAATTAACAATATGCATAAACAATGAAATATAAACAAATACATACATGCAGTTTAAAGGCAGTCATTTAGTTTTGCCAACTGACGAATTAATGGCTCCAAATACTGTCTCTTTCTATTTCTACAAATTGAATTATTTCAACGCTTCTAATGCATTTACACATAATTTATAAAACCTTTCCTGCTTGCCTCTATTTGTCCCGCGTAATCTGACAGAATATTGAATTAGAAGAACCACGTCTGTAGTCTACGGCGTTTCCCTGAAGCGCTCGTTTTAAAGCACTGATTGTATTATTCCTGCGTATTGAAATAAATAGCGTTCTACGCACCAGCGCGCGCGCACGCGCGCCCACACACACACACACACACACACACACACACACGCGCGCGCGCACATGCACACACACGAAAAAAACAGTAATAAGCGTTAACAGTGGAATTTTGATTAGAATGACCTATGCCAAGTCAATATTATTTAATAAACAGCGAATTTTCCTTTCTTTATTGTGAAGTCCGAACATGTGTGCGAAGGCACTGCCAGTTAGTGTGTTTTGAGTTTCTAAGTTGATGTGCGAATGTTGAGTCTCCCTAGTGGTACTTTTTCCCGGTTGCATGCTTACTTCGAACACCTTGAGGGCTCTTGAGAGCGGCTGGCCCTTCGCGCTTTTAAAAGTGAAAAACAGGTTGAGAAAAGCTTTCCCGTCCCTCTCCTCGAAAACTATCTGCTCCGCAGCCTCCGACGTCTCCGCTGCCGCGGCCGCTCTCTCTTTCCGCGCATCTTCAATCAGACTCTGCCGCCTGCCCAGGAACCTCGGGGACTACCAAACACAGAAACCAGCAAACGGAAAATTACACAAATGTGTTTATTTCCTCTCAAACTGCGCATCATTAACCTCCAAACTGTTGGGTTAGGTGTTGCTTATGCCCCACTTTACCTTCTGAAGTTCTGGGTATAACCATAGTCTTTTAACAGTGCAGAATTGTCTGGAACACTAATATATATTCTGGACTGTTTTCGTACTCTTTTCCTACTCAGACCACTACAATAACCTTATAAGTAAGGATGCTTTATGCGTTATGGAAGCGCGCAATAATGCGCGATGCTCTCCGTACGCAACTGCTTGCACAAATCACGAAATTCTCCTGAATCTTATTTACAGACTTAAACCAAAGGTGATCATCCAGTAAAGACATGCCTCATTAAATAGCGTGTAATTTTCTTACCGTAATGGAATCAGATCTGTCGAGTTCAGATGCTGTCCTGCGAACAGTCTTGGTGCTGGAGCTGGAACTGCTGGAAATGGACATTTTGTCTCGTATCTTGTTTCGTGCCTAACGATTTCACTGTGTTGGGTCTGCTCTGAAGTGCTGAGGTGACTGTATGATGACTTCTCCACAGTCTTCTCCTGTATTTATACAAGTATTTTCTCTTTTCTGACGTCAAGCCCCCAATTTCCCTATCTAGAGCACAGCCTCTGACACTTACTCTGTTCAGTTTAATGTCATCAATATTGCATATTGGGATATAAATAAAGCAATACATTGACAATTTTTATTTCCAATAGTAAAAAATTTTCTTACATTTAAACATCGTATTGAACAACAAAATGGGATAACATTGTATTATTGGGTCAATGGACCTGATTTAATCTGTATCAGTTTATTTCCCAGTTATTTAGACAATGTGCTTTTCTGTCGTAATTAATTCTAATCATCTTGGGTGGATCATTAATTTGTACATAGCACACAAAAAAGGACTCAACAGATCACAATGTGTGGAAATCACAAGCTTTCAAAAGTAATGACACTTATAACAATCAGTTAAAGGTTGTTTATAACAATCACTTAAATTCTAATAAATTTATGTCACACAATCATATGATGCATTTTTATAGGAAATTAAGCTTTTACTGAGAATTCTGTAAACTCATTACGTCTGCTTAATCTGACATTGGGAAACACATCCCCAAGACTGTGTCTATGGCAAAATATACTCAGTTTATCATCTTAGTTCTATGCTCATATTAATGGTCTTGCAAGGCTGATTCAAATTAAAACGTGCACTTCATTGCTCTGGCCCTATTGACAAGTTTTGTTTCACCCCCAGCAAAAAACAGTTTCATGGTTAACATGATTATGACGCAACATAAGCAGCCCAGCGGTACAAGGCTAAAACAATTATCCATAGTCTTTGCCATAAATGCTGGTACAGCTGGAAGCCCTGGTCAGACACAAGGGTTACATCTCTGGAGGACAGACTTAAAATGTTAAAGAGCATCAGCGTAGCCTGCAGCTGTGAAACGAAAGGGCCATCTTTATTGGAAAGGACAGCCCGGAAGGATATAAAACATTGTGGCCTTAAGATGTAAAGTAAAGGGAGAAAAATGATCCGTCTCAGATAAAAATCATTTACTGCATGAATACAGTTTGAATTGTTGTTTTATTGCAGTGTAAATTTTCACTTAAAATGATCTGGTTCTGTTGATTTCCTATGGTTAGAACATTGATTAAATGTGTACATTTTTTTCTCAATATGCACAGTTTTAAGAGTTGCACTCATGTGGACCTCCTGTTTGTGATTCATACTAAATGTGCTGCCTGTTGATTGTTGGTCTTCATCATATCTCCAATGGCTCTTTTCATACCATACTGGAAAGACCAAAGAGGACCTTCATTTTCAGACACTTGCCTTCAGAAATCAGGAATCCCTTAGTATCCCAAGTCTCTTTATCATAAAAGTTCTTTGGCTCAAATTTCAGTATCCAAACTAATATTTTATGGTTCTTGTATAATTCTTAGGTACTGATTATAACAGTAATGTTTATTTTCATGAATCATCAAGATTTTGACATATGTGTAACCACATATTAATGAAGCTAGTTTGTACATATTGTCTATATATATATATATATATAAAGTGTATATGCATTTTTAGTTTTTCTGAGCATTGTTAATGATAAACAAAAACGAATGTAGTTTTTTTATTCAGCACGTCAGACGACATAAAGAAACATTTAAAACAAAAGCAAAACAAAAACTTGTGGCACTGTGATATTTAACACAAAATGTATTTAAAGTACAAACTGAATATTTACCAAAACAATTTGAAGTATGAACAGTAAGAGCTCACTGCAGTACATTGCCTCGTTAATTTAAATTTGTTGTATACCTGTGTTCTGTAGTGTACCGGATGTAAGGAGGAGAAGCATATGCTCCAGTTCTGTGTGTAATAGACCACAGGGCACCACACAGATCACACTTAATTATCCATCCATCTATCCATTAACTAACTGTTTACCCTGGTCAGCGTCAGGGACAGCATGGAGCCTATCCCAGGTAGCCTAAGGATCATGACAGGGGACACCCTGAACAGAGGGTTCACGTATCACACTCATACTTAATAATGACTTCAATAAATTGTAGATGATTATGTTTTTTGTGTTTGAAGTATAGATATCTGGGTTTGACACTTAGGCACTTTTACAGCGTTTTGTTTTTATATTTTGCGTAATGAATTTCAGTTTTTTTTTTTTTTTGCATGGAATGGGAAGTAATAATTGTTTTCCCATTAAAAAAAATGGGAAATTAATATCTGATACCTGGATTTTCCATATCCAGATCAAAAGAATTGATTCATTTAGAAAATCGAGTGACTTTGGTATGGTACGTTTAAGGTCCCATATGGTCTATTACCCGAGCCAGGGCTGGGTTCTGCTGGGGCACAGGTTTAAGGGTGAGCAGGGGAGTTATAGTCCCCACTGCTCACAGGCAAAGGTGGCAGAGCTCAGTGGAATCAACAGGCAGACCGGCTGAAACACCAGTCAGTCGGGCCTCCCTGCTACTGCACCTCTTTGTTTTAAATGTCGTGCCTGATGAGGTCACATCCACCTGCCTTTCAAAATCTGGCAACTGGGCTTTTTTCCCTCCTGTTCTGTAAGTTACAGATAAACCCAAAACGGTAAAATGACAATTATTGCAATTATGCATTGATTTCCCCCTCAGCATCCATGTATTGAGCCCAGCAGCTTCTCCTACATAATTGTCAGATTTCAGACAGGGTAATTGCAGTGTGCCCAGCTGGCTAATTAGTCATCATCTTCCACCTTTCTTTTGGCTATTAAATGTTGTCCATTGTCACGAGGGGTTTCATTAGGCCCAGGGAAAGCAGCGCAATAAATAAACACCCTGTATACACTTAGGGACGGCTGTTTGATAACATGCAAGTTCAGTAGCAACCAGCAAAGACAGTGATCATCAGGTCAGGTTCGTACCTGTTCCCATGACTTGACCCTAAACAGACTGAGCTCTGCTCAGTCCTCTTTGTGCCAGGACTGGATGGGTAGTTTCAGTGATGCTGTTGCTCAGTGTTTCAGAGCTACACTCCCCACCTGTCAGGTAAACAAAGCAGAAAGCAACAAACGGCCACCTGCATACCTGCACTACTTTTTCTGAGATCTTAAATTAATCTCATATGGACAAACCATAGAATGATTTTAAAGCAAAAGTGGGTCTTTCCAGCTTTTATTCTGCACCTGACTGACTGAGGATATATCGCAATTTTCTTTTCTTGCATTGCTGCTGAATCTGGTAATCCCTATGACACTTCTTCCAGACTACTGGTGTTCTCTAATGTCATCATCAACGATCCATCACTGCTAACATGTTAATCCCTTTGCTGATTTTAGAAAATAATACTTACATGTGCCTGTTCCATCCCCATGCAGTGGTAATTGTCCATTAGTGTTAAAGTGTCACATGAGCTGATTAGAACATTTCAGCATGGCATCCTCAAAGGAGCTTTTGTATTAAAATAGTCTGGCACAGTTTTCATGAGTGACACAAATAAACAAATATGGGAATTATTTATGTAAACTCACACCCATTCAAGCCTTACTTAGCATTTTCTAATTTACTTTAATGATTTAACATATACACATTGACACCTACGTGATTTGAAAAAAACCCTTTGTAATAAAATGCTTAATGTCTGCTTTGTCCTTTAAGCTTGACATAAAAACAAGTGTAACATCATTGTGTGATTATACGCAACACTCCTCCTGGTCCACAGTTTAGCGCCCTTTTTTCGTTGCGTATTTCTTGTCATTTTTAGCTACTATGTAATTACTGGTACCCATGATTGCTTTCGTACGTGTCAAAATACAGCTGCCAGTTGGAATGACTAATCATGTAGAGTGCTGTGTTATTGCTTTTTACACATGCAATTTGTCAAAAGTGGCAGATCGCTGGAGAGGGGACAGGGGGCGGGAGCTGCTGTGGTCTGAGGTATGAACCATGAGGAAATGACAGATTCAAGCCTGGCAGGGTGCGCTGGTACAGGGGGCACGTGCCCAGCAGGGGGTTGGTCACCCCACCCTGGCCATCCCTGCCTTTTCAGAGACAGCTGCAGCTCTGCTCATCTGTTGCTTTGCCTGTCAGAGTCAAAGGATTACATATACTGCAAGGCAGCTTCAGTCTTCATTCTCCAACCCTTCCATTACACGTTTTACCATCAATGAAGTCTCACACTTTTTTTAACAAATCATCAGCCATGGCTACATCTTAGAAGGTCTTAAAACATGAAGCATTCATTTTGTTCTACTGACATTATACCTATGATTAAAGATTACCAACAGCAAAGTGTGTCAAATCAAAGAAAGTAAGACCTTCTGTGCAAATGAGAAAACCCTTTTAAGTAACAGCATGGGATCCGTTAAGAAAAGTCCTCAGTTGTACTGAAGTAAAATCCTTCTACTTCTGTAGTTATCAGTAATTAGTAGGGGTGTTCTTTGTTCTCTAGGAGGTGTGCAAACTGATCAAGAGAACAATCACTGTAACAAATGGAAACAGACTTTTAAAAGATAGCATCAACTCTTAAAAATTTTATAATTATTTATATAATATTAGCAATTGTTAAGAATGACAATTGTGGACTTTGGGTAAAATCAAAAAAATTTTGAAAGTTAAACATTCGGTAATCCTAATACTTTTATAAATATCCATTTTAAGTCCAATAACTCAGTTCAGCTGATTCAAACATCCCTTTGATTGACACTGGCAACACCCAATAAAAAATTGTTTTGACTGGATGCCACAATCTCTAATGTACAGGATACAAAAAGGACAAATACAGCAACTGTATAAGTTTCTAAAGCAGGTTACTTAGCAGAGACACTTACAGCACTTGCCCTGTTTACACCACTTAAAACAAAGCAATGAAGATCATTTTATAAAGTCAGAACAATTACAACTGGAAGAGAGTTCCAAAACAAGCAGTTCCCTTGGGCACAACAGCATTAGGAACAAAATACATTACACAGCGCTGGAGACCCACCTGTTCCTCAATGCAGCGGTTTTCAGTACTGGTTCTGGGGGACCCCTGTGGGTGCAGGTTTTTCTTCTAACCAGTTCATTCATCTTAATTTGACCACAATCTTTATTAAATGTCAATTACATAGTTTCTTATCTGGATTCTTATTGATCGTTTACATCTGTGTGCACTTATCTGTCTTAATTTCTTGAGAGAAAATTTAAGAAAAAAGTTAAAAGTGAGACTTTTGTGCTTTAAGGTTTGCAACAAAAATTATAAATCACACATTACAATGTCAATCTATCCACAAAATCAGAGTGGGACTTGTATGGATAATTAATCATAGTCATCATAGTTTGATTAATAAATCAAACCAGTAATCATTAATTGTATTTGAATTGTAATCATTAATGAACAATACAAATAGGAGCAAATGACAAAGATGCTTAATCTCAAGCTATTAATAAGGAATGCATTAAAAAAAATCAATAATACCTCATAACTAAACAAATATAGAGCAACATCAATAAATCTTAGTCATGTTTTAAAAATTCTTATTAAAAATGAATTCAGAACTCCCGCCTTAAGGTTTCTAGAAACACAAAATGGGAAATTTGGTTACAACTGAAGGTTTAAGTGAAATGAAGCAGTGATGCCTTGGTCATACATTCTGGGTAACATCTAAAACTGCAGTTACAGGTAGTTACAGGTAGACCCCGATTTACGATGGAGATGCGTTCCGATGACCCCAGTGTAACTTGAAAATATCGTAAATCGAAACAAAATAAATATATGCTCTAAAAAATACAAGCTCTAACACCGAGACAAATGAACTTGATGTTGATCGCTGGCGCGAGTAAGGTGTCTCACAAAGCGGGAGATGCGTACATCATGGCAGCGTCCGGACGTATCATGCCGCATACGCTGCTACGTTTGTCTGCCGCGCAAAGCTTAAAATATTTTTATAATTTTGTCATATCGCTATCGTCATCGTAAGATCAAAAAATCGTAAGGCAAACCATCGTATTCACCTCTTTGCTCAAGTCTCTATAAAAACGTGGCCACACTCAGGTAGGGTCAAGTGCAGAGTAGATTTATTAAGCAAAGCAAACTCAAAAACATAAGTCCAACAGTGAGGCTGAAAAGCCAACAAGTGGCACTGAAAACACAAAGGAACAGGCGTTAACATACAGGAGTGCAGGAGTCTGAATAACTGAGAGACTTTCCTATCGTCTCTAACACAGGTATGCATTTTTTAAAAATTTGACAGATGTCTATACTTTTAAAGGTGAATTCATACAATTTTGACCTGCTGATTTCAAATGTGTAAGAGGAATTTGGCCATCATGTCAAATTTTTTCACAAATCAAATCACAAGTTTAACTGGTTTTACAACAGAAACACTGTCCGTTTGGTTACACTGCATAGAAAAGTTTCTCAAAGTTCCAGATATAAAAATTTTTGAAGCAGATCATGATGTTCAGATGTTTACAATGACAGATGACAGAGTTCTGATAAAAATGAAACATCAGATGATGTTCGGAGTAGCCTCTGGAGCTGCGCGGAACCTCGGCAACTCCTCGGTGGTCAAGCGGTCAATCCCACGGCACCAGTATATAGTTCCCGTACCTTATACCGGTCTCTCTTTTCTCGTGTTGTCTTTGAGGATTCCTGAACACTGTGCTCAGAATACTGCTTGTGTATTTTGCACATTCCTTTCTGTATCTGAAATTGTAATTCTTGCCTTTTATTAGATACACACATTAAACGCATTGCACTTGAAACCACTTGGTTTTCTGACAATTATCAAAAACCTTACATGTAAAATGAACGTTACTGTTTAAACTATTAATCACAGAAAGTCAGAGCGCAATTGTGGAAAATCTAAACACTAAACTCACATCAAATCAACAACTGATCAGTCTGAGAATTAGTCGTAGAATCAGTGCAGCAACTTTTTCTTATGCATTTTCGCGAAGAGCTTTTAAAAACGTAACGCACGTTTTCTGCAATCATACCAAACCGAAACCAATATCAAATTCTCAGAAACGGCACCCACGTAATACAAAAGCAGGTTTTGCACGTTACAATAACTTTACCTGGGGCCATATGGCGGGTAATTTCCCCCTCCCACAAAAAGTAAGGTGTTATTGCGTTTACGTTCATAATACAGCGCAGCGCGGGTATCGCTCACGGCAACACTGTACTGTACCTATACACGGTGTGCTGCGCTGACATTTCACATCACTGCACAAAGTGACCTTAGTTTCATATCAGGTTGCTTGAACGGAAAAAAAGCGGAAGAAAAGGAAAAATTTGGTTTCCTGGACGAAGGAGTAAAATCGGCCGATATAGATCCATATATATGGAGGGACAAACATTTTTTCCTTTAAACAACATGGAAGAGATTCGTTTAAAAGAATGTTCAAATGAGTAAGATTTATACCATTGAATTATTTATTCATATAGGCTTTAATATACAATAGGAATATAGGATAAGTCAATATACTTATTATAATTTATAGTTGTGTAAGGGATTAATGGATGGATGGCAACATGGAAAATTGTGATTACTGTATTTCTGGACTATAAATTAATTCATCCATCCATTCTCTATACCACCTATAGTGTTGTGTTGTGTGTGTCAGTGTTGTGGGAAGCCTGGAGCCCATCCCAGGAGGCACAGGGCAAAACACTATGGGCAATTTGGAGACACCAATCAACCTAACCCACATGTCTTTGGACTGTGGGAGGAAACCAGAGAAAACCCACCAAGCACAGAGAGAACATTCCAAATTCACACATGCAGACCCAAGGCAAGAATCGAGCTCCAGGCCTGGAGGTGCGAGGTGACGGTGCTAACCACCATGCCATCGTGCTGCCAAATTAATTCATGGCAAGTCAAATTGAAACAGTATGACATATGAGTGATGATTTTTGTATACAGAAACAACATTTAGTTATATTTCACATCCTTGAGATGGCAGCATAAAATGTCTTTGGTGTGTGTTTAAGGGTATACACCAATATGGAAGGAAGTCGGGAATAAGAAAAGGGGTAGGACTAGATAAGCATATACTTCTTCCTACTCCTTTTCAAACATGCATATATAAGGTCAGTTATTTGAATTAATTTTTTCGTTTTGGGCTGTTGATTTGGGAGTTTGTTTTTTTTTCATTGTATTGTTTATCTGTTGCTTTTTGTTTTGAATGTTTGAAACTAAATAAATAAAAGACTCAAATAAAATCCACAAAATTTAGACAAGTTTGTGAAATTGATGTTTTTTCCTTTATTTGTTGTGTCCTTAAAGTTACTCCAAACGTCGAGTATTGCATCGTGAACAACTAAACTAATAGCGAGGAACTTAAAGACACCACAGGTAATTTCCCCTTCACCCAAGAAATAAAAGGTTTGTCTGTGAGACGAGGCGTGAGAAAACAAAAGTTAAAAGGTTTGCTTTGACGTTGGAAATGAAAGCGACAGGATGTGCAACGTGATGAGTAGGAGAAAAAGATGAACAATGTCATGTCAAGACTACTCATTGGCACACATTAAAGTAAATTGTCTCGGCTGTGCGACGTGCCGTGAGAATGCAGGCCACCCGGCTTCAATCGATGTCACTTTTACATTTGTTGTGGCAAGATGACGCGTGAATTGGGAGATGTAGTTTTGCACATTGTTTTCTGAAATCTCCGGCCTGTCAATAGTGGCTGCACCTGTGCCACACGGACGCTCATTCCAATTTATTTCCTGCTCCCTCACAAGTGTCTCTGTGTCTCATAAACCTGCATGGGCAGATCATTACCCTTGTGGTTAGGAGAGGGAATCCTAATTGAGAATATGGGATGTGTGGACAGAACATCTTCAACAGCCTTATCGGTATCAATAATTTGGCCAGGAGCAAAGCCTGGTTTGCTCACACGTCAATACTGCAATCTGTCCTTTTTGACGAGTGGAGGGGTTCATCAGCTTTGGAGCCAATTCACCAATAAGCTGAATCATCATACTGAACGTAACTGAAGCGTGTTAATATAGCTGCTAAGGAATGTCGGATTTAAAAACGAACACCACTCAGATTTGCCAGTGAAAGTATGTCTGGTGTGGAAGAATTATTCCGACCTTGTTATATTATGATTAATGCATTGGGCACTGGAGCGCAACAGTCAATGGGGAAAAAACTCAGTAATTCTCATAAGTGCTTTAAACAAAACACCTCACAACAAGTAATTGGCATGGGTGGCTTTGTAAAGGGGGTAACCCTGCCCAGATTCAAACACAGACCCTTCCAGCCTACATAGAGTCACCAGATAAGACGATTAGCCTGTCAGTCTGAAGACCTGAGTTCCTCACTTGGGGGATTAATCACTCTCTTGCCTTAATTACAAGAGGATTTCTACTATGCTCATTTATCCACCTTACACCTGTGAATACGCTGGGTGATGACTGTGACAAGTGTGGTAAAGTGAATGACAAACTGCTAACTATGGGACTGGTTTCTGTGCTGTGCTGGGATCAGTTACAACATTAAAGCAAATGTTGGTACAGTAGCCACAAAATACAATGAGAAATTAAAAATGCTTAATAAAACCTACAGGAGCAGAAATATTAATAAAGTATGTTTCACAGCCACCCAAAATGTCACATGCAAATCTGTCCTGGATGTTTCCACTCATTTGGTTTTCTTGCCAGGATATTAGAGTGGACTTTAAGTGTGTATGTGACCGTGTGCAGCACTAGGTGTGTATGTGACCGTGTGCAGCACTAGGTGTGTATGTGACCGTGTGCAGCAGCACTAGGTGTGTATGTGACTGTGTGCAGCAGCACTAGGTGTGTATGTGACCGTGTACAGCACTAGGTGTGTATGTGACCGTGTGCAGCAGCACTAGGTGTGTATGTGACCGTGTGCAGCAGCACTAGGTGTGTATGTGACTGTGTGCAGCAGCACTAGGTGTG
>JABJVR010000016.1:3140182-3156996 GCA_025773905.1 Chitala chitala
TTTCAGGTCTAAATTTTTCATGTGCTAAATCACTTAATTAGTTGTTTTCCTGGGATATACCATTTCTTACTTTAGCCCCTCTGGCCCCCTGCACACCCCCCCCCCCCCCACAAAAGGGCTGCTCTTGCAAATCTCAGGAGGCTGCTAATTCTCAGTCTGATAGCCTGATGATGTTCAGGTGAAGCAGCCAGACTCCACCCACCGGCTCTCACTCTCTTTCTGAATCTACGTCACTTTAATAGCCCAGCCTTCCCACATCTTTTGTCTCTACTTCATCTGAGACCAGTGCATTCTCAAAACTCACTTCCTTCTCCATGTGCTGGAAGACATGGGTGTCTCTCTCCTGTTTTGTGTTTCCAAGCACCCGTGGGGGTTTTTCTGTGCCTTTAGATAGGGTTATGGCAAAAAACGTCTAAAGAGAAGCAGAGGAGGCGCTGAAGGAGCCAGTTGGAATGGCCTTATTTCTATGAGTAAACAGGAGGGATTGTATGAATATGTATGAACAATATCATTCAGTAGATGCCCTGTGCAACAGATGGTTTTTATGAATTGTGCAGCATTAGATAAAACAAAAACTCAACAAACTGAAAAGTGTGGGTGTTCCATTTAACCGAAAACAAAGGACCTCGTGGGCTGTTTTATACTGTTTTACGTTTTATGTTTGGCTGTGTGCTTAACATTTCTGCTAAGCTGGATCTGAGAAGCTGAAAGATATCTCAGCCTCAGCTCTTTCAGTTTTGCCAGCTCAAGCTTTTTTTTTCCATCTATACCACCTCCCTGTCTCCATCCATCCATCAGCTGTCTCCTCATCCTGACGACGGATCGGCGATCACGAACGCATATGCATGCACACGCACACACATGCCGTGTGCTGCGTCAGTCATGGTTTGACTCAGGCTGACAGGACGTAGTGGCATGTGCGCCGTGTGTGCCGTGCAGCCAGGGAGCTGCGGTGCACGTTTGTGTTTTTGATTAGTTGTACAGCACAGACGTGCGGGACTGTGGGCCCAATGGAGCCACTCTACTGGCTCAGCCTGGTTGGAGTCTGTGCAGATGGATAATAAAAGAGCTGCTCTTTATATGTGTGTGCGTGCATGTGGGTGCATCTGTGTGTGTCTTTCAGAGAGCAGCATTACAGACTTCATTTAAATTTTTCATTATTGATCAGAGCCTTGAGCAGACACTGGTCCTGGAGACTGGAATTGCCAGGGGTTACAGCACCCAAGTGGCTTCAGCCACTCCTGAGTCAAACACCACAAAGCCCTTCCAGTCACTAGCTTCAAAGCCAGCATCTTTATCCATCCATGCTTGTCAAGGAAATATATGCACAGCACTATCACATTTCCCTTCCATGTGAGATGAACTCTCCCTCTCTCTGTCTCTCTCTCAAACCTCTTATTCCTGCTCTGGGCCCTCCAGTCTCATCTCCTCCAGACGCTACTACTTTGAGGTTCTTCACAAGCAAGATGACAAGGGTTCGGACCACGTGGAGATTGGGGTAAGTTTAGCAGTGATTAAACTACGTTAGCACCTGACAGAGTCGGCAACATGTACAGTTCTGTAGAAGCTCTTTTCATGGAGGCTGTTTTAGTTGTAAGTCTGGATGTTGAACACTGGTCATGTCTGCATGCCTGCATAATTTTGGTTATCTCTGAGTGCTATAATGTTATTCCCATAATATGTCATGCTTTTTGCAAACTTTTGGGAAATCTTAAACTTATGTGCAGAACCCATGAAAAACTGAAAACATTTTTAATGATGTTGGACAACACACGTGTAATGTCTGTGTCCTGGTTGGGCTCTTGTGGCTGCACCATGTGGGTCACTGCTACAGATCAGGCTGCACGTTCTGAGCTTCCCTCGAGCCATCTGCGCTTTCATCCTGCGTCAGGGGGCTGTCGAGGTGAACGTGCCGCCCCTCGGCCTTTCCACAGCCCCAGCTGCAGGAGGACCCTTTTACTCGTGCTCTGTTCTACAAGTTCCCTGTTTCCATGGCACTACTTGTCAGACAAAAACCAAAGCACTGCAGCACCTGTGCAGCAGCACGTCTCTTTCTTGTGAATCACATCTCTTTACCTGAGACAGGAATGATACCCAGACATATGCCTGCACACTTGTGCTGCAGACACGTGCTCTTTACTAATGACGCAGCCTTCAAACACAGCTTAGCTGTCATGCTGCTCTCTGCAGAGACAAAGGAAGGTTGACCTTTCCCAAAGATGGGGGTGGTGTAATTTAGAATCTCAGATGGCATTCAGAATATGAATTACTCAACCACTATAAAGATACCCTGGCATTATCCCATGTAAGAAAGTGGTGACACAGTTTTTTCTGTTTATATTTCCATACAATAATCATTGCTGATATTACCATTACTGCTTGTGGTGCATTATTAATGTCTGAACCCATAAACAACACCTGAGGCAAAGTCAATACACAAGTGTACATATGAGCTTGGAGATTATACCAGATGACATTGTCAGGGTATACCCTAGATTTAAGGTCAACACATCGTAGGTGATATCAACTACACGGCAAAAGTATGAGGACACCTGACCTTCAGTACTATATTGGACATCAACCATGTAATTTGGTGTAGCCCCTCCTTTGTTAATGTAACAGCCTCTAGTCTTCTGGGAAAGCTTTCTACAACATTTTGGATTGTGTTTGTGGGAATTTGTGCCCATTCAGCCAAAAGAGCATTGGAGAAGTTGAGCACTAATGTTGGATGATAAGGCCTGACTTGCAACAGGTCAGGGCTCTGTGCAGGCCACTCAAGTTCCTCTGCACCAATCTCTTGAAACTATGTCTTTGGAACTGGCCTTCTGGAAAGGGCACAGTCATACTGGAACAGAAAAGGTCCTGTACCAGACTGTTGCCACAAAGATGGCCTAGAATATCTTCATATGCTGCCACTTTAAAAGTAGCTATCACTGCAGCTAAGTGTCCTAGCCCAAACCCTGTAAAACATGCCCAAATCTTTACCCTCCCCCACCAAACTTCACAGTAGGAATTACATGTTCCAGAAAGTAGTGTTCTCCTGGCATCTGCCAAACACAGATGTATCCATCAGACTGCCAGATAATGAAGTGTGATTTATCACTCCAGAGAACACATTTCCAATGGTGACGGGCTTTGCAACGCTCCAGCCAACATTTGGCATTTTGTAAAGTGATGTTAGGTTTGTGTGCAGCTTCTCGGCCATGGAAACCAATTTCTATGGGTTTGCATATGGTTTTATTTGTCAGTAGAAATTGCACACTTATGTTCATGATTTCAATTACCTATTAACAATGAGTGCCAGTAAAACATCTGAACTCAGTGATTTTAATTGGTGTCCACATACTTCTGGACATATATTGTATACATGATTGTACACAGGACCAGTTTTGTTTTTCAATTTCAAGTCTCATGTCGTTGGACTGTGGTGCTTGTAGGGAATCCACAAGTCCATAAGAGCAGGCAATTGCTACTGCATCACACCGCAATCCAACCTACAACCGTGGAGGTGTGAAGCAGCAGCTCTATCTGCTGAGCCGTGTGTGTAATTCATGCCACGGGTTTTCAGTTACAGAAATATCTGATACGAGCCTTTGACTTGTAACGCTCTCATCTGACTTGGTCTCATGGGTGACAGAAAAATTCTTTGCAGCCACATAATTACTGCCTGCAGCAGTGAGGTTATTGTTATTTTTAATAGTGTTATTAATTTATTAATGCCGTCGTGGTTATTGTAATGGCTAAATCAGGCCACCCTCACCTTTTCTTTGTGTTTTCATTATTTACAGCTGAAGTACAAAAGGAAATCATGTGAAAGGTTGTAATGATAAGGTTGTGTCTCCACCATCACTAATGGATGAGGGGGGTGTGGGCTACAAATCAGCAACACGCTACTCCTTTCCTCACAGTGGGTAACAAGGCTGCGCCTGATTTACCCACCGAATGCATTTTAAACCTCGTTGAGGCTTGTTCACGAGTCTAATTGGTGAGACAAAGACATTCATTTAACAGGTGACTTGTAGCATAAATTAGCAGAGTGTGTCTATATTCCTTTGTGGACTCTCAGTGTCTGTCAGTGCCTTGACTGTGGAGAGTACTGTAGTCTTTCTAGGACTATAAATAACTCATCTGACTTGCTTTGTAAAGTAGAAAGGGAAAAATGCCCATCAGAAAGAGTCTGTTGGTAAAGTAATTGGAAATGTTTCTCTGTTAGACTCTGCTCAGCCCTCTCGAGCGTTAATTATTGAAAATGGCTGCAGATGAAGGGGGGAGAACGTTACTTGATATCATAGAGGACAAGTAATGGAAACGTAAGTGTTCGGTGGAGGCAGCTGCTGTTACTTTTTGCCAAATTTTGTGATGTGCGTTTTCTTGACACGAACCCTGTCGTGTGAGGATGTGTTGAACTTCTTTTTTTTTTTTTTTTTTTGCATTCCCTCTCCATGACATCCACCCTGCAGGTGGCTACACAACAGGAGTTCTCACACAAGAGTTCTTAATTCTGTCAGTAAAAAGAAGCTAGCCACCTTGAGCTACTGAAAAAACACAAAATGATACAAAAGATGCTATTAATGGTCACAGTCCGGTATAGTGTTAGTAGACTCTTTCTCTGTACCTTTTTTCCACTCCACTGGGCCTGACCTTAGCTATGATCTCAGGTTTGATGCATCATCTCCTGCTAAAGGGTAAATGGCAGTGTGTCCTCACTAGTACCAGGTAGCTGAACTGACCCTCAGGAAAATGGGGTGGTGAATTTGTTTAGGCTTCAAAGTCTTGCCCTGTGCTCATATTTATTTTGTAAAAGGCTCAGGAGGTATTTCTAGGTTAATTGTTACACACAACCAGACACGTGTGCTTTAAGCCTCCCAGGTTAGAAGTTAATCCCGGTGCTCGTGTACAGTGACCTCTTTGCACTGAACCCTTTGTGCCATCGCTCAGATCGGACGTGTGTAAATGTAGCTTTGGCGTTTCACCACCATCCTGTCTTCCAGGGCTCTGGAGTGACCTCTGCCATCTGCACCTTCGGCACTGCTTTCCTGCTGTCACTCCTAAATTTGATGCTTTTATAACTCTACTTACAAGCACTAGCAGGTTGCTGTTTTCTTTTTGTGACACTGATTTCCCTGGCATTGTGTCTCCAATGGCAACGCATTATGCTTCGGTTCCTTTGTGTACCTGAGTATGTGGGAAGGGTTCTCTTTTTAGTCTGTTAGAGACAAGGGCTCAATTTAGTACCCTACATAATGTCAAACATATATCCCATGATACCAATCTGTGGCAACTTTAATTTAACAGCTGACACTGATAATACTTAAACGATGTTGTTGGCAAGCCAAGTTTAAATTTTCTATTGGGCTGGCCAGCACAGTGGTCGACTTGATGGTGTACGATAAACTTAAACAACATTGGAGCACAAGGTTGATAAAGCGTCTGTGATTTCTCTTTGGAACGCTGGATTTTGTCACAAAGAATGGAACCACTGTACAACAGGAGTAATAGATTAAAAAACGCATTCATGCTTCTGCACATGGTCTGGGAGAAGATCATGGTGATTGCTTTCCATTTCCTTCCCTGATT
This sequence comes from Chitala chitala, assembly GCA_025773905.1. Classification (NCBI taxonomy): domain Eukaryota; kingdom Metazoa; phylum Chordata; class Actinopteri; order Osteoglossiformes; family Notopteridae; genus Chitala; species Chitala chitala. The sequence goes on from JABJVR010000016.1 coordinate 3,145,760, forward strand.
GCTACATTTCATTACTTTTTCTCGGATGTGAGCTCCGTTGCCTTTCTGCTGTGGACTGACAGAGCGAGGTGCCGTACCGTGTTTCGCGTCAACGGGAGACCTTCACCGACTTGCAGAAAAACTAATGCAGGTGATCAGGTCACCTCCTAATACTCACAGTGGAAAGATGGTGTGGGCAAAGAGTTTTTGCACAGCTTTCAACTTACTACACCATCTCTTCTTTCACCTGCTCCTGTTAGAGGTCATCACAGTAAATCATCTGTCTCCATCTCATTCTGTCCTCTGCATCTTCACCTGTCACCCCAACCACCTGCATGTCCTCCCTTACCGCATCCATAAACCTCCTCCTTGGCTTTCCCTTCTCCTCCTGCCTGGCGGCTCCATCCTCAGCATTGTTCTCCTGATATAGCCTGCATCCCTCCTCTGCACATGCCCAAACCACCTCATTCTTCCCTGTCTCACTGTCTCTCCATACCGCCCTGCCTGCTCTCTCCCTCTGATATATTTAGTCCAAATCCTGTCCATCCTCATCACTCCCAATGCGAATCTCAGGAATGTTCAACTCTACCAGCCCCACTTGTACTTTCTGTAGCATTCTGCCTCCTCAACTTGCTAGTATATTGGCAATGGAAGCATTGTCTATGTGTATACAGGAGTGTGTTTACCATATATACAAGTTGTATGTATATCGTGTGATATATAGTATGTAATCTGTGCATTGTATGTATGTATAATATATGTAGTCATGTGTCGTGTAAGTAATTTATAAGAAACAGGAACAATCAGAGGGACCAGTGCGCTTCATTATTGCACTCTGTTTAATGGTAATGTTGATATTTTAGGACTACCTGATCTTAGCTTAAGATACCTTGATGCATCATAACTCTGTCTAATAATAGTTATAATAATCATAAAAATAATGATAATTAGTGTAATAATTCAAGCTGTTGCTGTTCAAATACATGAAGGAGTCTGAGTCAAATGGGAGCTCCATTTAATTCTACTACTTTTCTACAAAATCTTGGAACACCCACTTGTTCCCAGAAGGCAAAACTCTTTTTAAGTGCTAATTTGTTCTATTATTATTACATTGTCCTAACTCGGTGTTCTATGAATCTCTGCAGAATCTGTGTCTGAAGGTTCGCCTTCCAAATAAAAAAATCAGGAGCACTGTGCCAGAGTCAGAGTGGCAGAAGTTGCATCTTTAATGTAAACTATGCTTACTTAAGTTATCTTCCTGTCTTAAAGATTATAATTGTGTGTAGATGGTTTTCTGTTTAGTACTGAATGTTGTTACAGAACTGGCACTGCTCTCCAGGGACCTGCCAGTGTCTTATGGGTTATTGGTCCGTAGATGGTTTTCTGGAGAGTAGTGGGTGTTATACTTCTGGCACTTAACTCCTGGCGTCTGACATTGGTTATTATGGGCTATGCAGTGGCACATTGATGCAGCCATTGCTCAGATGCAGCCCGCCAGTGATCTTCCAATCACATGACCTTGAGTGAAGTGAGGCAGGCGGAAACAGCGCGAGTAATCACTAAAGCGTGCACTTGTCACCTGAGTCTGGTGTGTGTGTGTGTGTGTGTGTGTGTTTGAGTGTGCTTGTGTCTTTGGGAGGATGGACAGGGACAGCATTTCTTCCCTGCTCAGCTGTACTAGGCCAGAGAGTTTCCCTTCTGCACGTTTCACTGAAGTGTCCTTGATCCAGTCCTCCACCAAAGAGGTACATTGAGACCACAAAACGCAAGGGAACCAGCCGCTTCCCTCCCCAGTCTGCGCTCGGCAGAGAAGAGATGAGTTATTGTTTGCCGGCTGCACAGGGGGTACATGTGAGACGTGGTGCTGTATTTATGATGCTGGGCCTGGCTGTGGAAAATGGCCTGCCTCCCTTGATTACGCCGAGGGTAACGAGAAGTGACACGGTAATTGCAGAATCCCTTTAAGAGAATTGTAGCCTGTCTATCGCAGCGCCACGGTAACGACCGCACTCCCCCATCAAGCGCCCAACCTCCTCCACGAGCAAGCTGTTCTGAACGAAAGTGTTTTGCAGCAACAGCCCCGGGCGGGCCCACGCGCCACACTGAGCTGACCTTGCGGAGGGAGGAAGTGTGTTGGCAGGGAGGTGGACGGTCCTCTTGCTCTGCTCGGAGCGCAGTCCCGTTCCTATCACACGCCGACAGGCAGGCGGAGACGGTCTGTGAAGTCACACATGAAAATGAGTGTCTCAGAACGGGAACATGAGGGTAGCTGTTATGTTCCATATATTAGTCTGTAAACATAGATCTGCTCAGTCTCTGTGTCCTTTTCCTTTTCCAGTGGCGCCCTTTTCTACCTGGCCTAAAGTACGAGGTCATCGACTCCGCCTACATTTCCCTGTACACAGGTAAGCCCTCTCAATGATGAAGTACAGGCTAAAAGGTTCTTGGCCAGAAAGTGCAGTTTTAGACTAAATTATTTCCCAGTGGGTTTCAGCTATGGTTTTCAGCAGATTTGCAAGTTTCCGCACTGACCAGAAGATTCTAATGGTTCAGCACCAACGTCACAACACACAGTCCACTCTGGGATTATGTCTGTTCGAGTGCCGTCATTAGAAAAAGAAGAAGCAGATTGCGATGGCCCAGACATCTCCCAGGCGGCTATTTCTGGCCCTGCATTCTTTGTTTCCTCCACACCAATTCCGAAAACAAGCACAGACCTCGTGAAAAATAAAGTTGCTAAGGCTGAGAGCCACAAAGCAGTGCTAGAGCAAAATTATCCAGTTTTAAAACTTTGTTTTAAATCAATACCAAAGCGGGGAAGGTTCACGAATGTTAATAGAACAGCATTTTATGGTGTTTCTGTTTTGAAAGCAGCAAGCTCGTGGCTGTTGAATGTTAACCATTGTGAAGTAGAAGCCCCATTGATCTTCCAAAGTGGTCCATTCTGTTCCTTGTCCTCCTCCTAATGGTGGCCATTCCAGTGAAGTCAGGTGGCACAGCAGGAAAAACCCGCTTCACGTTTACAATGAGCTTCTTTTCACTCGCAGTGTTTCTGATTAAACCCACACAATACTTGAGGGCTTAATTACACTTTATTTTATTTGTTTCACACATTTGTGTTCCCTCCTTTTCACCACTTGAGACCAAAGTTAAAACCGAGTAGATTATGCCCACACCGCCCCTCCGCCGCTGATTTTAGAACCTTAATTCCCCTAAATAATTCATAACATTTCAAGTGATGAGGCCACTTTCTCTTGCCCAGGCCGGCGCTCCACCCCCTTTGTCTTTTCTCTGTTATAGATTCTTATATCCTGTGTCTCCAAGTCAATACACTGGTGAGACAGCCAGCGCCAAAGGAAGGAAGGACCATAAAAGTGGAATTTCTGTATTGATTTATTGACGAGGACATCGTCCACCATTACACACCAAGTCAGAACACCCTCTGTTCCACACTCAGCACGCTCAAACTCTCCCCCCCTCCCCCAACCCCCGCAAATCTCAGCGTTTTGAAACACGGGTCGCCAAGAGGCCCTAAGCGTTTATTTCAAATTAGTGTCAAGACGGTGGAAGTCTGCCTGGCAGCTGAGCGCGCCTATTGTTTTGCATATTTTATTTTTTAATTTTTTTATTAATCTTGTTTATGTGCCCATGCCTTTTTTTCAAGATTTAATCCGCTCTCCACTTAACAAGCTCTGGTGTGCTGGGATGCGTGCAGGCAAACACGAAGCACTGTCCTCCGTGGAGGTAGTTCGTAACCACGGCGACAGCTTCTGCCGCCATGCAGATTGTTAATCATTCGAGTTCCGTAACCTCTCGTAGCGTGGCTTCGCACAGCGGCATGCAGGGGCTTGGCGTGTTGCGTCTTCATCCAGCTTGCTACCTGACTCACCGCGGGGGTGGGGAGATGCAGCCAGTGCTGTGGGCCCCCATTAACCAGGGAGGTGAGGGAGCTTGTTGCCATAGCTGAAAATGCAAGGTTAATTGCCTTGCTCTCCATTTACTTCATTGCAGCAACTCTAATTTAGTTAGCGAGTCTGCTAGATATAAGACAGGTGGTTTTTAGCTGTCACTGTTGGAATGGATTCTCCACCTTCCTGTCCACTCCATAATGCCCTTGCTTCTTTTTTCCACTGCTGTGCCTATTAAACTACATGAAGCTCAGCGGTTCAGGTAGGACTCATCTTAAACAGCGGTCATTAGTCCAAAGAAGTTCTAATCTACATGTGGAAATACGCAGTGTAAAATCATTCTGAAATGACTTTTTTACATTACATAAACTGAACGCTGATTTTTCAATTCTTTAGCAGGTGCCTTTGCAAAATACGACAAACTCATCTTAATCTATTTGTACTGCGGGATATTTACAGCAGCTGTCTAGGTAATGTTCCTCGGTCAAGGGTAAATTAATGAAGCTTGTGCTAGCATGAGGGCTGGTAACTTTTTTATCACAGCCCCTATTCCTTAGGACCATATAATCTTGTGGTTAACAATGTGGACGCTTCTGAGTGTAGACTTGCGAGGATCTGCCCTCCTCTCCTTTGATGTTTGTTCTGCTGGGGGGCTTCAGAGCTGTTCACTGGATGTATTTTGCTGCCCATGTAGGGGGAGGGGAGTGGACAAAGTTTCAGTGAAGTGCTTACTCAAGTGACACCCCCAGGTGCCATTTTACCAGCATACAGAAACTCGAGTACAGAAATATAGACACTCCTCCTACAGTAGATACAGCTGACCGCTCCATCTTGCCTTCACTCAGAGAAATACTGACACTTATTGCTGAACCCACAATCCCCTCATGAAATACACCTTATGTGTCTTCCAGAAACACTCCCCCCCCTTGAGCTTTCTACTCCGATGTTCTTTCTGTCGCTCTGTGAGGAGAAAAACGATTTTGGCTTCTTCTTAATTAGAAAGTATGTCTCACATCAGGCTTGGCCTCCAACGCTCCATAAATCATACCTCCGCTCACTCTGGCTGTCGATCGATGGAATTAATGAAGCCCCGCTTTCGCCCACAGTCAGGTAGGCTGGAGAGCTGAAGGTGGTGGGCTCTAACAGCTGGGCCACTCCACAACATGCCCCATGAACAACTTGGGGAAAAGGTCCACGGATCCAGGGAGAGGCAGTGTTCTTTTACTGGGACTGCTTACAAACAAGGCCACTCTAGCTCCCCTGTGTACCAGGCAGAAGGAAGGGGGAGTGGCTTAGGGGAGAAATCCCCTGTCCCCTCCCTGAGGCTCCTCCCACTGCCCCACCCTTACCTTCTCTGAGTTGCTATAGCCAGCTCCATGAATCCTTGTTTCTCATAGCTTCCTTCCTCTGAAGTCAAATCTATGACCCTTATCCTATACGAGCTGCCATGCCTGAATCGTAGCTCACTGCTTTAAGTGAACATGCAACCTCAGCCTAACATCTTTCTGTCAGATGAGTCCAGTCTGAAGATGAACAGTGTGGACCACATCCCGCAGACCCTGGCCAGCCATAGCCCCACCCATCGGGAGCGACCAACTGGCGAGCAACATGGAGCAGACATGCTTAAGCCTGACCCCAGAGACACTTTCTACAGCTGTGAGTACTACTCAGTCAGCGCCATCATTCAGTACCACCATCCAGTCCTTACGGTCACCACTGAACTGCTAAAAATGATGTATTAATCAGCCATACAAGCCAGAGACAAAAAATAGCCACCACATAATCTCAGCGCCATGCAGTGCTCTCTCATTCAAGTGGCATGTACCATGACACGGCATGTGAATGTTATGAAGGTGCCAGGGTGGCGTGAACTGAGAGTACCTCTCCTCTCACTGAGCAGTACCCATGATCGAGCCCTCTCACCTGGAGAACGTGCTTCCGGCCTGCCTCTACTCGCCTACCTATGTGGTGAAAGACTTCCCCATTGCACGCTACCAGGGCCTGCAGTTTGTAAGTTGTGTTTCCTCCTACTGATCACCCCCACCCCCTCCCAGACATGCTGTCTCTTGGAGCACCATTTGGTGTCACCGATGGAAGTCTTGTTGGCTCATTTTTTGTGCTGCCATACCCTAGACCAGTATGGATATTGTATACTACATTGAGTTTTATGATTTAGTTTTTTTAACCTATTGGATTGAAATATAGTCTTCAGCTCTGCTGGGAAATGGACCAAAGCCTATCTACACAGCTCATTTACATTTTTTTATCCACTTCCTCCAAATTGTTTACCTTTCTGGAGAAGAAGCAGCCTTCTTTGTGAGAAGCAAACATGCATATTAAAACACGGGAATGTAATTTTTCTATTTTAAACTCATATTGCAATTTTGCATTATTGCAGGCAATCATCAAAACACATCAGCACTAATGCCACAGAGCTTCTCAACTCAGGGACTTGCTTTTACACTGAGGGGTATACCGTATGAGTCACAACTGTCTTAGCTCTTGAGAAAAGCTTTTAAAATCCTTTGGACAAATTTGCACTGTGAACGAAACACGCTGGTTTATGGCAAAGTGTTTTCTTCCCGTTATTGACCAATCCGCCAGTGTAAAATGCTTAATCAAATGACATGCCTTATGGAAGCTAATTCCACTGTCGTCCGTTTCTTGCTGGGCATGAAGGTGCTCCATTCAGCTCCAGTAAATGCTCTTGCTAAGCCAGTCAGTGGTTGTAGAAGATAAGAGGAAACTCTCCCACAGTTTTTAATGGAAGTAGATTGTTTCTGTTCGGCCTGCACCTGCTTCTCTGTCCTGAAATTGTTGCTTAGTAGTCTGGCCTGGGATGATGGTGCCCTCCTTTGGCCAATACCTGTAACTACAGCACTGAGAAAAAACATGAGATATAGCACAGCAGTTGTATTTATGTATGAATTGAAAGAATTATTCGTTTTGTATGTAATACTTGTGTATCAGCATTAATTTCACTAATACGTGATATGAATTCTATGAATTTCACAGTGTAGGGCTTCTGTAAAAACAGAAGGGATTGTGGGATTTCCGGCTTTGTCAGCGTTCTGGTGACCCTGCCCTTTGTCCCATTCCCAGGTGTACCTGTCCTTTGTATACCCCAACGACTTCACCAGACTTACGCACATGGAAAAGGAAAACAAGTGCTTTTACAGGGAGTCACCAATCTACCTCGAGAAGTAAGATCTTTTGTTTCAGTTGCTCAGGTTCAGAGTCACAACATAGAATTTACCAACTCTACAAGCTGTTAGCTTGCTAACTACTTTGTAAGAGTGACAAACAGAAAGCCAGATGGGGCCAAACAGTATGAACTCTTTAAGAGGATTCATTTTAGATGATTAATAGTTTTATATTTCATGTAAAGTTGGATGCTTTTGTCAAGGGTAAACAGTAGTTTCACAAGTAATGCTTGAACTGGCAGTTGGCGGCAGATCCAGGTCAGGAACAATTAAGATGCCTGAAGTTATGTGAGATGCACATTCTGTGACCTCCTGATATTGCGCTGCTGGGATCTGCTGTGGGGCAGGGGTGTTATTCCAGTGCGTTTTTCCAGCATTCCATCTAGGCAGGCTGTTGGTAACTGTTTCCTAATTTCTATAACCAGTGCCAGGTTTTGCTTCTGCAAACACACAAAAACAGGTCTGGCTTCTGCCGACAGGTTTGGCTTCTACAAATACATGAAGATGGACGAGGAAGACGATGACAAGCCTTTCTTCTTTCCCAACCCAGACGGTGTGTACTCTCTGCTGAAAAGACTCAGATGTAGCATCGCATCGGCCAGTATCTCCGTAAACTCAGCAGCTGTGTTTGCATAACGTCTCCCCCTGTCACAGATAAACTCTAATTCACGTGTAATGAGGCTGGAGGGGGGCCAAGTAGTAATTAATGAGGACAGCTGCCAGTTATGTGTCACTGGGGGGAAGCAGCTGACTTTTTAATTGTTCTTCCTTTTGTAGACTTCCTGGAAGAAGAGGAAGGGGTTGACCCAGAGGAGGAGGAGGCACTGGCTCCAGACATAAAGCGAAACAGGCGGAGGACTAGCCCAAGCCAGGGGAGCCACACCCACGTAAGGCTAATTAATCCAACCACTGCCAATGAGGAGATCCCAGGGGCAGACACCAGAGCTTATAGCTGGCAGCAGAAACATTTCTTCCCACCTGTTGAGAAGGTGGACAGGGAGAGGTGGAGAGGCCATAGCAGGGATCACCCTGGAGCCCAGAAGCAGGCAGCTGGTGTACCTCAGGAGGACGTTAAGACATCAGAGGCCATGCCCAGTGTGGTGCGAGGTCGCTCCCTCGCTTGGATCCGTACTAGCCCGGAGAAACAGGGTCAGAAGGGGGGTGCAGAGTGGCCACCTCGGCTAAGCAAGTCAACCCTTTTGTTTCCAAAGAAGACCTCCCTCTCAGCTCTGACAAGGACCAAGCAAATCCTGAGCAATTCTGCTCATGCAAGTCATGGCGTTGCTGTTGGTCCTGACAATCCACCCAGCAAAGGCCTCAAAAAAGATGAGAACAAAATCTACATTACCAGGCCCAAGCCATCCCATAGCCGAAGGAGTACTACTCCACGCCACCCAAGGAAGGTGCTCCCTGGGGTGTTTCTGTATCAGAACGGTAAGACCACCAAGCTCATTGGCTTGAACTCAAGGGCAAGGGGTGGTAAAAGCCTGCTGAGTGGCCCCCAGCTGTGGCCCAAACCTCCCATTAAGGACAGCAAGGCTGCCTTGGTGAACAGCGACTTCAGTCGACAGGCAACGGTACACAAGTCCCCCAGCACGGCAGCCCTGGGAAGGCAGCTCCAGAGACGGAAGGAGGAAGTCTGGGTAGACAGCTTAGAGCTGCCTTCCTTCTCCAACAGGAGCCGTGCTCTCACCTCCATGTCACGCAGAAGGGTCCGTCTTCGACCCACTTTGGCTCACATTGTAACCGCAGGCCTCAACTCCTCTGCGAGTCTGCTCCCTACAGAGCCAAGGGTCACATCTTTCATGAGGACCTCTGAGATCACAGAATCCAGGCTGCCACCAGAGCCCAGTCCGGAGCAGGAAGACGGGGAGGACCGGGACCAGGAACCAGAGCAGGAGGAGGGTGGGTTCTCAGACTACACCTACGAAGAGGCAGATCCCCGGCCAGGCTGGGCGGAAGAGGCCATCAACTGGCAGCGCACCTTTTCGGTCAACACTATGGACTTTGAATTACTGCGTTCTGACTGGAATGATCTGCGCTGCAACGTGTCGGGAAACCTGCAGCTGGGTGAGGGCGAGGTGGTGGACGTCCTGGCACAGTACATGGAGAAGCTGAACGAGCGAAACGGCGGGTGAGGGGCGAATTAGCTGAACAGGCTTTCGTTTGGCAGTTAACGATTAACCGGTTAACCGATGACATCCCTTACAGAATGTACCAGAATTTAGGCCATAATCGTACATATTCTGCTGTCTCTTTGACAGGTAAATTCATAGTAGGTCTTTTACAACATGGAGGTTAATGTAGGCCAGTGTATGGGATAGTAGGACAGTAAACAATATGGGAAGCTTGTGAGTTGTTCCCCAGGGAGAGAGTGGAAATATATAAAGTGTCTATTTCAACATGCACGTCTCATGCTCCATTCAAGTAATATTTTAGAAGTGCATTTTTGAAAAGGAAGTTTCAGGCTTTTATTTTAAGTAAAGGGTGTTCAGTTCAATCATTCCAATTCTATATAAAGTGAGTTTCTTATGAGTGGCTTGTCAAACAGCCCTTGGCAGAAAATATTTTCTAGAGGGAATTAAAAAAAGAAACAGGAGAAAACTGTGAGGCAGTTGTTGAAAACAGGAAAATGATTCCCCAAACCCAGGAGAGATGGCGGTGTAAATTTCCTTGAAAATAATACAACAGAAAATCAATAGTAGAAAGTAAATAATTATGCAGTAGACAGACAATTTTAACAGTTTTCTTCTGTTTACAGCACAGGATTTTAATTCTGTTTGCTTGTATGCGCACGTGCACTTGTGTGTGTGTGTGTGTGTGTGTGTCAGGATCTACACCCTGCTTCGCATCGTTAACGTGGAGAAGCGGCGTGACTCGGCTCGAGGGAACCGCTACCTGGTGGAGCTGGAACTGATGGAGCGTGGCAAAAAGGTGGTGCGCCTCTCGGAGTACATCTACGTGCTGCTGCACCGTGGACGACTGGAGGAAGGCATGGACAACGGCGAGATAGCCACCACCTCGGCCCCAGGGCCAGCCCTGACCTCCGGCAGCCCCCGGCCTAGCGGACGCAGCACCACACAGTGGAACACGGCCTACGCGCGCCCACTTCTCTGCCAGCCCATAATGCTGCAGTGGAGACGTGATGTCATGGTGCACTTTGTGGTCCCAGGTGTGCTTTATTATTGGCGGCTGGGGGAGTACATGGGAAAACATGATGGGTCTCAATTGTTTTCACAGGACTGGCAGCAAAGGAGAATTTTTTTTAATGGTTGTAGTGTAAGAATCCCAGGTGGAAAACTCCACCTGTTGTTGTCTGTAATTACTTTTACACTGGGAATTGGAGTACAGAAATACTTATAACCATGTAAGTTGCTTATCTGTGACTTGTGACTATGTTTAATAAGTAGGAAAACACAGTGAGGTCTGTTTAAGTGGTAACAAACCCACCCAAACCACTCTTACCAGCTGCCTTCTCTCAGAGGTTAATTGCTTATGAGAAAATATTGTAGCTGTTTGCTTATATACGATGTCTTTTAGTTATACTGCCTTTTATTTGCTTATATATTTCTTGTTTAGCAAACCAAGAGATGGTGTTTATTTACCTAGACATGTACATAGTATTTGCCAAGGAATTTTACCAGTTGCTTGCTAAACCCTTGTAAAAGCATGTTACATTCAAAACGAGCATGAATTTCTCAGGCATTTTCTTGTAATGTCTGATCTACATTAAGAGCTGCACAGCCAGTTCTGAATGTCTTCTCAGCTTCAAACTACTTTTACTAGAAGCATGGATATTTTGGAAAATCATTAGAAATACCTCAAAATACAGTCAGTCAGTCATCTTCTATACCACTTATTCCTGGTGAGGGTCGTGGGGAATCCTGGAGCCCATCCCAGAACACATAGGGCGCAGGGCAAGGGACACCCAGGGCGGGACACCAACTCACCACAGGGCACACACACACAGTTTGGACACACCAATCAACCTAGCCTGCATGTCTTTGGACCGTGGGAGGAAACCGGAGAACCAGGAGAAAACCCACCAAGTACAGGGAGAACATGCAAACTCCATCCATCCATCCATTATCTACCGCTTATCCGGGGCCGGGTCGCGGGGGCAGCAGTCTAAGAAGTGACCCCCAGA
>JABJVR010000016.1:3160743-3218597 GCA_025773905.1 Chitala chitala
TATGTAATTTGGTCAATATTTGTCAGATAACGCCGTGTTATATTGAGGCCCCGCCACCCTAACATGGAGAAGTGTTTACGAATAAATTATTTATGATTCTAAGGCGATCTAATTGACTCAGGTTCGGTGGTTATAAATTAACCGATTATAAATTAACCAGGTTATAAATTGCCTTGCACCCTGTGTTACTACATTATGCACTTTATAAAATGAATGAAACATGTCAATTATATCGTCACTCCCTGTACACCTGGCTAAATATTTAAGTAGAGTTAAGGACACTGATTAATGTCTATGAAGATTCTCCGTCGTCCAGGTGAGGTTATCTGGAAGTTTAGTAATGTCAACTGGATTTATTTCTCCTTTATGCAGATCTGCGTAAAGGAGAAAGAAGTCCAACTGATATGACTAAACTTCCAGACACTCATTAATGAAATTAATTGCTCTAGGTGGCTACTGCTGTGTGTTCACTAACACCATAAAAATGGTTAAAATTAGATTTGTGTTTCCCAAAAATCCATAATGTATATTCCAATACTCCACAATGACTGTTTCTTGTGAACTATGAAAAAATAAATAAACAAAATCCAATAAACAAGTATAAAACAAGTTTTAAATAACACCACTGCAACTATTTAGAGTCTTTAAGAAACTTTTCATAAAGTTGCTTAGTACGTATGAATCACATGTGATCCATTCTTGCATTACCGGTTTGATTGTTTTACCGAAGTGTTTGGGACTCTGATTGGTGCGTACAAAGTCCTACCTACCCTTGCAGATCCTGCCCCTCCACGCTGCAGGACCGTCTGTACGCTCTGAGTTGGGCGTTCTTGGGATTGCATGCACAGATCAGGCAATTTCCTGCTTCTTAAACACGTCCCACTGATGGGATCTTTCGCAACGCAGAGGTAGATTTCCTGAGTGTCTGTCTCATATTGTCCCAGAATGGGATTAGCCCGTGTGCATGTTCTCGTGCATAGAAAATCTTGACGGGAAAGACCTGAGAAGAGAACGAAGTTGAGTCGTGTAGAAAGCCGAGGCATTACCAAGAACAAATGAACTATTGGTTCATAGTAGAACCCTTAGCTGACTGTTGAGGTGAGGAAGAAAACCTACGATGGCCGGCATGAACACTTCCAATATGAAGACGCTGGAAGATCTGACTCTGGATTCGGGGTATGGTGCGGGGGACTCCTGTAACTCCCTGAGTCTCTCTTCGTCGAAGTCCAATTCACAAGCGTTTGTAGGCGCACCGCATCGGGCCAACTGGTGGTACTACTCCGGTTCCATGAACAGTAGAAACAACAGCTGGGACACCGTGAACACGGTGCTGCCCGAAGACCCAGAGGACATATTTTCCAAGTGTCCCCGACTGCCGGATCTGGAGGAGTTCCCTTGGACGGACGAAGAGGTTGCGAGGATTCTGCACAGGGTCTCGGGCAAAGGACTTGCTTTCTCGGCTGAAGCAGTCCGGAGGCTCTCCGCTCTCCTGCGAAGGGCTCTGATACGGATCTCCAGAGAGGCTCAGAGGCTTAGCGTCATGCACTGCCGCTGCACCCGCTTCGAGGTGCAGAGCGCAGTCCGCCTGGTGCTCAGCTGGGCACTCGCTGAGAGCTGCGTGTCCGCCACCGTGAAAGCCATCTCTCTATACAGCATGAGCGCCGGCGAGTGGCTGCGTAAGGGCAAGTCTGCCCGATGCGGGCTCACCTTCTCCGTGGGGCGCTTTTTCCGCTGGATGGTGGACACCCGCATCGCCGTGCGCATCCACGAGTATGCGGCGATCTGCTTGACCGCGTGCATGGAGGGCTTAGTGGAGGAGGTGGGCGCACGGGTGTCCGTGGCGGAGAGACAGCAGATCACAGACAGTGGCATCCACAGTGGCGTGGCCACAGTGGACACGCTGGAAAGCGTGGTAAACAACGACGCTGAGTTGTGGGGAGTCCTGCAACACTACGAGCACCTGATATGCGGCAAGAACGCCAGCGGTATGTATGTTTTCATTAAGCATCGGTATGCACAATTTGCGGGAAATCGGCTTTTGCGATTTAACTTTATATAGTAGGTATTAAAGTAAAATAGTCACGCGCATGTGTTCCCTGAAGTCAAGCAAAGGTGTGCAAGTTCCTGAACGTGTCACCTTTGATTAGAATATTCTACTGATAGGCCATAACTTATTATTGCTCATCTGAATGCTGCTTTATATATTTGGATTTTTAAGGCAATCGGAGGTTTCATTACAATTCCTGAGGTTTAAGTTCTGTAACGGGCAGACGATTAACATACTTCAAAAGCTGCGTCTTTTTAACCTACTATACAGTACCTACATTAGCAGAGCCCTCACCTTGATAGCTGTGAGTATCACTCAAATTGCAGCAGGCTAAAACTGCCACACATGACAAGCCTCCCCATGTACATTTTAGTCTACGTTGATTGTTCGTATTTAATCTTTAACGCATGTCAGACCTGTTATGAATATACACTGGCAATCAATAACTTCTAATGTATGGTTTTGGTCATACTGACATACATGCTATAACTTAATGTAAAGATACGACATACACAAATACTGTAGCTTTTAATCTTTAGTAGGTCCTCCTGCTTCTGATGTCCTCACACCGCCTTGGCACACTTTCATAATTTTTAAAGTGATCTATAGGTGCTGTTTCCCACGCATCCGTCACTGCTGTCCGATCCATTTCAGACTGCGTCCAGAATACACCTTCACTCTGATCATCATCACAATCAGTTACAGGCTTTTCAGCTACAAAACAGTCCTTCCTATGCAACCCATACAACGTTAATGGAAATCACACTCGAGTACAATCGTGGTGCAAATAGCTTAGTGCTCTCCGTTGAATATCATTCAGTTTTAAATGAATGATTGTTCTTCTGAAATCATTTCTGTGAACAGAAGGGACGGAACTGTTCAAACACGTTAAAACAGTTGGTAAATACCTGTGCGTGTGTGTGTGTGTGTGTTTGTGTGTGCGTGCAGCTGAGAAATTCCTTTTCATTGTCAGTGTGTTGCAAATATCTTTATTTGATATATTTTTATCTGTAGTTTGGTTTAACTGTGCTACATGCTGTCTTCTGATCTGTATTACACAGTTTACATGTATTTCCATATGCATGTATTTTGTCTACACCTCAGTCAAAGTAATCGTGTCATACACCGTGGATAGATGGCTGAATTTAGGCGCAGACACCAGAAACTACTGCTGTTAACTTGAAAAATTTGTGTGTACTTTGATGCAGACCCCGTGAGTGCTGTCTGCATTTCTCTATTTGTGGCTGTGTGGAGTTCAGTTTTCGCTGATTGCGGACCAGTGTTTGCATATTGTAATTTGGGTTTGTTTGCGGCATACTGATACTAGTCTGAGCACAGTTTCTCTGGCACACAGTCTTTGTTGTGATGCTGCGTTTGAATGGAAGTAAACTGCAGATGCAAATGGTGTGACAACAGAGAACAGTGCCTGGGATTCCACTTCTCTAGTCCCTCACCTGAAAAATGTCCAAGTATGATTTCCATACAGGAAAACTGTCCTGCGCAAATATTGATTTTTTTTTTTTTTTTTTTTTTTGTGTCCCATGTGTCCAATGAGTGCTCTGCATGAGCGGTGAGTGCTACTGAAAAATTGTCTATTGACTATTCTCTACACTATTGTTACTGTCCCCAGAGGGTGTGTGTGTGTGTGTGTGTGTGTGTGTGTGTGTGTGTGTGTGTGTGTGTGTGTGGGGGGGGTTCCCATTTCAAATCAGGTTTTAAGAAGTCCCCTGCATTGACAATGAAACCTTGTATAACAGTCATAAAACACTTAACTGTGGTTTTGATTTATTTGATGATAGTCAAGCTTAATATCGCCAGACTCAACTGAAAGCGTTTTTCATAGCTTTGACAATATGCACAGATCCTTTCCCACTACGCTGGTTTTTCTTTTTTGTTGGTGTTCTGCTCAGACTCAGGTGATATAGCCGGTGAATTAGGCCAGTCTATCGGGCTGTTTCTTGGATCTCTGCATGCATGAGCAGAATTTCCCAGCATCCTCAGCGGGACAGAGTGCGGAAGTGGCACACTGGCCGGGCTTCGCTTTGCCCACCGTTGGTGGAAGGCCAGGGGACGGTTCTAAGCTGTAGTCTCGTCTCTGAAGCACAGAAAAGCTCCACTCTCATGTGCTGAGCAGGCCCACATCTGGAAACCTTTAAAGCCAGAATGACTTCCACGGCTCCAATAACAAGCCCGCCTTCTTCCCTGAATTTTTTTCCTGCTCGTTTTAAAGGCCTTTCTTCCTTTTATTTGTTACTTCACAGGACACAGAGGTTAAGTTGCTGAATGTGAATGTGTTGTTAGCTATTACTTTGTTTTGGATCATGCACAAACTGAACAGCAGACTGTGCCATGTTACAGAGGTGTAAATCAAGGTGTGCATGTTTGTAGCAGGAAAACGATGAGGGGTGATCTGGCTTGGCCGTTATTGTGAGCTGCGGTCGTGTGCTCATTGTCTTATGAGTTCGAGTACCAAATATTCAGGTACCTAAATACGAGCTGTCAGTTTAACCATCAAAACGTCTTGGATTATGCATGTAATTTCAGTCATCTTGCTTATGGTGAGCATCCTTAGCCAGTGGTTTGCCCACATAACTGAAGGGTAGCTGCTTCACATCTAATGGAACCCTGCTGCTGTATGCTAAAGAAAGTTGTCCTGTGTTTCTTTGGTTATAAAGCAGAAATGGGTATAAATTGTTAACTGCTAGATGTAATTTGTGTCCTGTCATCTGGTAAACTAAATATTACAGGATAGCCAAGTTTCCATGTATGGTGCTATTCAGTTTCCTGTCCAACTGCATAGAGCCAGCTGCGATGGCAAAGCTTCACAGGCAGACTGCTTTAAAAGCGCTTGTGTTTAATTGACAAGCGTTATTAAGTAACGGAAATACATGACGGATGACTTCAGTTGCTGATAGATTTGGGACGCTTTATCGGGACTTCATCTCCCCAATAAATGGTGCTTTCCGTGTTGATTTGATCTGGCGTTTCCTTCCTCTGTGCAGCCATGACTCAGTCGTCACTGTGAGTCCTCTGGCTGGCGCAGAGGTGTGTGTTACAGGAGGAGACTGAGAAGTGCACCAACAGGTTTGATTAGTGAAGTGGAGCAATTCGTAGATTATTTTTTTTCATAAACCCCTTTCAAATTTGCCATCCTGCAGTTCTCATTTAGAAAATGGATCTGTTAACTGGAGATCTGGGATCTGTTATTGAGGCAGATTGATCCCTAGCTCCAAGGCAATGCTGCAGTACCTATGTGTGGGGAGGGGGCGGACCAGACCCCCCTCCTGCCACGTCGCACAGTAACCTCCACCCACCTTACTCCCTCGCTTGGAAAAAACCGTGATGGTCGGTGTGAGGGAACCTAAGGGCTAGTTAGAGGAGATGGGGAGGATCTTCTGTGTGAGGGCCAGCGTGACCATCCGCACGGGGCTCTCAGGTCTGCCCAGGCCCTCGCAGCTGCAGACCACTCTTGACATGCTGCTGATTGGGCCGTCTCCTTGGAAACCAGACCCAGACAGGAAATCAGGGGCAGAGAGGGAAGATGGCCAACAATGACACAACGGGTTTAAAGTTTGACAGAATTCAGATGAAGAGAAAAGCTGATCTGTCTTTCCAGAGAAAGTGGAAGGCATATAGAAGGTGGATGAATAATTGGACTTTTGTTTGTACAGTTTTTTTTATTTTTTATTTTTTATTTTTTTCCCCCCCTCTACATCAGTTTTTGTTTCTTTCAAGGGCAGTCGCATTCCTCAGGAGGAGGAAACCTCAAAGAACTGCACATGTAGCAGCAGCTGTGTGGATTCAGAGCTCAATTCAGCAAACGATTGTTAATTTAAAGACTCCAATACCCATTCTGTATTTTTCAAAAGTCCATATAATGGGGACAGGCTATGTGATGCCTTTTTTAAATGCGGTTCTATCAATAGTTATCAAAGTTTTTAGTACACCATTACAGCATAAAGCATTTAATATATAGAATTCTTGTAATGTACCTTAATGGTGTGCACTTACAATATATTGATGAGAGGAAAGAATGTAGTTGACAAACTACAAGGGAAAGAAACATCTAATGGAATAATGGACATGCAGTATCATAGTGCTAAGACATTATAAATGAGAACTCTTGAACAGAAATGCAAACTACTGTAGTTTTTCTCTTTCTTCCCCCCATTGCGTTCGATATAATGCTTTCAAGAAGGTGGCTTAACCAGTATTTGATTTTTTGTCTTATCATGCACTTATGAGTTGACTGTTTATAAGTTACCGATAATATAGGCTAAATTGAGATTTGTGCTAAATAATGTCATAATACTTTTAATGACTGCTGAGAAATAATTATTGTTCTCAATCAGAGCTGTATGTTGTTGTGTACCTGTGTTTTACCACATGAACTTGGGAGGCTTTCTGACCATGTAGGAACGGACTTTCTTGCCAAAAGATCAAGTGTAATTACCCAGTGCTGTGCTGTCTGATTAGATCTGCTTATACAGTTGGGCTGGACTGGGACAAAGCTGATATGCACACACACACAGACACACACACATGCACGCACGCAATCACAATACACCAGTCTGACTTCAGCTGCAGTTTATGTAACTTGGGTAAGTCACCTGGATTTGTTCCAGGTCTGGTTTAGCCGAAGTGCTGCAGAGACATGAAGCCACGTATGTGAAAGTCTGCATTGCCTGAAGGTAATAAAGAATGAGCCAGGCACTTTATTTTGGTGCAACGTTTCAGCTGGATGCTTCTCTGTGAAAGTCTCCTCCTTGGGTGATGGAGAGGAAGATGTGATGTGAATGTCCTTTTTGTCACACCAATGCCAGGGTTAGTTGAGCTACTTTCGGTTGACGGATGGAAGAAAAGCAAACAGCATGGTCATTGACTTCACTGTTGGATGCACATCTTAGAACAACACTCCTGGGTAAGTGGCAATGCTCCGCAGACAGGAAACGGCCATTTGTTGCTGTAGATGCCGACAGGAAATGGGCAGTCCTCTTAGACTAAATGTGGTTTGAAGGCCAGTGGACCAACGCGGCTATTGTGGTAAGACGTATTGAGGTTAATAGTGGGGATAGAAACAAGACAGCATACTAATGAGTAGTTGCTGTGTTTCTTCATTATGGCTCACTTTCAGGGCTGTCTCATTGGCACAAAATGATGGGGAAATCATGAGAACCATGACCTCGACTTCGGGAAGAAACAGCCAGTATAAGGGCGGCTATCGGGAACGCATCCAGGACCTGGGCCGAGATTGCGTAGAGCTGCTGCATTCTCACGTCATGTTCACTCTAAATTCACAACGAATTATGGGAGTTTGCTGTGTAGCTTTGGCATGTAAGAGGCCACGAGTGGAAGGGGCCCAGGAGGAGAGGGCCTCGCTCCAAACCTCTGATACTTTGTGTGGAGAGAATCTGGCCTTCTGATGGCCATATGTGCCAGCCGCTTTGTCAGTTGCGCACACGCCCCATCCACCACCTCCTTGCTGTGGCATTACAGTACAGCCAAACATCGTCTCGACGTTTCCCCATAAAAGCTGGGTGCCTCCTGGCCAATCTCGCAGGGCTCTCTGCATGCATTTCTGGCAGGTTAGCCGTCCACAGTCATTAATGTTCCTCCCTTTTGTTTGTTTGGAAAATTGGCCAGGAATGGGACACTCTACAAAGTCTTCCCAAACTACAAACCACTGCAAGCTCGCTTACAAAATACCGTGAGAAAATTCTGTGCTTTTGGAGCTGTTTTTGTGGAAGGCAACAGTGGGACTTTGCTTCTGATATATTCACCCACGTTGTGTGTTTTGGATGGCACCGACGTTGACTAAATGCAAGCGTGAGCTACTTGTTGCGGTCCTGTTCCTGTCCTCTGGGGTGAATTTTCTGGTGAGCTGTAGGTTTTTGCTGCTAAAAGCTTGTTTCCCGGTAGAAACTGTTTTTGACAGTGCAGGCTACTTGCTGTTACTCTGCTTTCGTTTTGTTAAATCGATTTACGCTCTGTGTTGTGCTCTCATTGTTTTGCTTGTATAGCAGCATTTTCAGCCCTCCTGTGCAGGTTTTATGGACGGACATCTGAGGCGTGTGGCTCACCTCAGGAGGCCCATTTGCACTGGGGGCAGTTAAGTGCACAAGGCCTTCAAGCAAAAGCGATACCCTTTTAAAGAGAGGGAGATTTGTACAAAGCTTTCTCTGTAAGCAGCTAACCATTGATTGGTTTCTCGATTAACACCATTTTGAGGGGGAGGTTGGCAGGTTAGGTGAGACCTGTCATTCAGGTTCTCTGTCGGTTCTGAAGGCTGACCAAATGACAGATGACCAGAGTTATGAAAATTAACCAGTTATTTTATGTAGCATTATGACTGAAATTCGTACACATTATGGGTTGTGCTTTAATGCCCTTTGGCGAGTTTGGTTTGAATTGACCAATGCAATATAGATATTTAATTAATTTTTAATTTTTTTTTTCCCGGACTGCCTTTTGGCTGTATAGACTTAATTTCTTGTGTGGTTAAAAATTTTGATAAATATTTCAGTGCATACAGTTTCTTTTTTTTTTTTTTTTTTTTTTTTCTGAAAAGGAATTTCTGTGTTTGTGTTTCATGTCAGCCAGTCATTTGATTGAAAGCTGTTTACTTACTTTTGAAAAAGTCATTAAAGAATTTGATAGTTCCTAACCCATTTGTTACAGAGAACCATGGGCACACCCAGTGATTGGCTGTTACTGGCAAAGCCACAGATGGGCCGGTCTTTTGGGTGACAATTATGGGCTGGTTTTAAGTGGCTTTGGAGTGTCTTTGCAGCAAAAGGAAGTCACCCAGTGAACAGTTAAATAGTGGTTGGCTTTGGTCCAATAAAGTATGTAAGATCCATAGACCCGGTATTAAGCCTGACTCTTATCGTGACTCTTTTGGAAGCAGTTTTTCCCTGTTAAGGACACCTTCTGAAATGTTGGGTTTGTATTTCACAATTGATATCTCTGCCCTTTATTGTTCAGATTATGAACTGTCTTTCAAAGGAAAATACTTTTTGTTAATGTCACACACAATAAAGTTGAAAGCATCCAGAATATCATACACTGTCTCCACTTGATCAAGGGGTTGACCGGTAATTTCTGTGTTCCCGAGTGTTTACCAGCTGGTGCTACTGGGAAAGCGAACTCACTCAAACACTCAGCTGGTGTGTGGGCCCCAGGGCTGTGCTTTGGAGGTGATTGTGAGGGTAACGCAGAACACGGCTTGTGAGAGTAGCACATCGTAAATAAACGTGGATGTGACGGTGCGTTCACAGTGGCATAGTAAAGCCATTCAGTGAGCACCAACGCCAGTCGCAAAGGAAGAAACCTGCTGACCTCCTTATTTTTCCAGCGAGCACATAAGGAATTGCTTTAGCATGTTTAGTTAATTAATTAAGCCAGCATATTTCTCCAGATTTGTTGGAACTCGACTGAGGACTGGGAGAGCGCCACAGAACACGGTAGTGTTCTTGGGTTTTATTTGAATAAGCTGCCGTGCCGACCTTGCTGACCTAAAAAACACGTTTGATTTACGAATATATTCTCCATGCTGCTTGTGAGCGGACACTCTGCTCTCTGTCCTCTTTACGGCTGTATGCTTTCACTGTGTCCTTGCAGGTGAATGAAGGAAAATGTGTGAAACTTGGCGGTATCTGATTCTGGGTGGTGGTGAGAGGGGAGAACTCATTGGTCCTTTGGTCTTCATGTGGAGATGCGGACCATCTCCGAATGATCCCAGTTTACATACACATCTTGGAATGCTATTACACCAAAAGCTCCACAAAAGCAGATGGAGGTTCGAGTGCCTCTGAACTCGAAGACAGCTTCTCTAAAGCAGGTTCACTTGGTTCAAGATCATGACCTGCTATTGTTAGACAGTCCTAAACCCCATCACACACACGCACACACGCCATCTGCTTTAATAAGCTCTCTGTTCATATACATGTGCAATAATAACCCCCCACCGCTCTCATGCAACTGCACTGTTTCAGTATCAACAAACATGAAAATTCGGTAGTCTCATTTCTGTAAAGCTGGAAACTTTAATATTAAAGTTGCAAACCATTTTTTAGTATTAAAAGTTTATTTTGGCGATGTAAAGATAAAATGGGAGGGGGGCTCGTTTCCCGGAGTTTTCATTGATTCGGGTTCAAACCATAGTCCAGGTGGCTTTGTGTGGAATGGTGTTGATTAATGCTAATTTTTCCATTTTGGCTTCTCTTAATGACTAACTGGAGGGACCGTAAATGTTTGCCACGGTGCAGCTGGTGTGTCACGCAGTCCCCATCCATTTGGACACACTAGGCATCTCCCTCTCTGGGAGAAGATACCTTAAGGGGTAGCTGTGTTTTTCCTGCCGGACTCTTTTGGCATGCTATTGACAGAAGAACCGCAGAAGCCCTGAACATTATACTGAAACTCGTGGGAAAGTTAGGAAAGTGAAATGAACAACCTAAAACTGTTTTTGGAGATGAGGGAAGACTGGGGAAGTAATTACTATATATGAGGGGGAGAGAGGGAGAAACCCCCCCCCCCCCAGTAAGAGCAGCCACCTTCTGTAACATCTCAGTCCTCGACTAGGGCCGAAGTCTGTAATTGTGTTGAATCCTGTGCCTTTTGCACAAATGATTCCACTCCACTGCCAGAGGAGTGTTAGAATGGCACGCTGCTCGTGCGTGATGTCCGTCCTAACTAGAAAGGACAGAAACATGGAAATGATGGAACAGACAGCAAAAGGTAGCTGGTACAGTTTTTGATAGCATGGTTAAAATCCTCTGTAAGCCCACTTTAGTGACATGGACATGCCATGTTTCCTTATGATGGCCGACCCGTCTGTGAACTCCAAGTTCTGCTGACTCAGATGAACTAAGGACTTAGAGACCCGTGTTAGAAGGAGTTGTGTGTTAGAAGGTGCTGTGTGTTTCAAGGAGGTGGACAGCAGGTGTCAAACCAAGTGAACATGTTTTTGCCCCGTTACCATCAAAGGCAGTCATGACTGAGAATTGTTATCACACAGGCCAGGTTGTGTGACTTGGGGGGGGGACACACCACTGTTAGCATCTGGAAATTACTAAAACGTTAATGAGGACTTTGTTACAGGCCAGTGTTTCAGCACTCCTGTTTATAACAGGTATGTGATTGATGTGATTCTGTGATGTTTTATTGTAGATCACACACACACACACACACACACCTGTGTCCCAGTCCCTGTGTTCTACATCATCATGTTTTGTGTTCAGGTGTATTGATCAGTCATCCAGACTAATCAGTCAGTAGTATGTTTAGACTTGATTCTGTAGGAATTTGGATTTTTATTTAAATCCCTCAAGATTGTTAAAAAAAAGTAATTTCAACAGCAATTTTGTCACAATTGGCAGTGTAGTGGTTTTAAAGTAGGGGGGGAATTGGCCAACCTTTATCTCACCCCATGAAAGTCAGGAAATGCGCTTAAGTGGGACATCTATTTTTGAGGAGCTGCCTATTTTAACTGGAAAAAGTGAACGGACTTTGGCAAAAGAATAAACTGCGCTGTCGGAAAAAGTCCTGTTTTAAACTGTCACGAGGAGGGCAGAGCAGGAGCTCGGTACCTGTACCAAAAGCCATCTGCCTTTTCCATTAGCTATGTGAGTGAGTCGACCAGGCAGCCGACTGCTGCAACCTTTTACTTCCCCCTGAGCAGTTGACTCTGGGGGGGGTGCGGTAGGTTAGTGAATTAATGGTGCACAGGTTAGGCCTTGTGTTCATTTGTAACACCTGTTTTGTGTCCCCTTGTTCACGAGACCTTCTTAGCCGTTGGGAATCCAGCAGGGGAAAGAGAATTGCAGTTGACATTCTGAGTTCTGGGGGGGTTATGGTGTGGTATGGTTTATGTTATGGCCCAGAGGAATATCACAGGATCTACTCCTGACCTTGCTCAGGCTGTCCAAAGGAAGTAGGCTCATCAGGAGAGGTAGGGAGGACGGGACAGAAAGATCTACAGTATCGTAGGTGGAAATGCTGTGAAACCTTCCAATACCTACTGGAGACGTGGGAGGAAGAGTGATGGCATCTTCTTCTGGAGCTGCTACTGAAGGGGTAACTACCTCGTAGATGCTAACATAGTGATGTGTCTCCCCTCTTCCCCCCAGTCACACAACCTGGCCTGTGTGATAACAATTCTCAGTTATGACTGTCTTTGAACTAAGTGTCTGCTTTGGTTATGTATAAAAGGAGATTGGCTACCCTTTCCTATCTCGCTCAGTACTGCCATAAACAGCCAACTCTCCATGTAACGGACCCATATGTAACGGATTTCAGATTTAGCGGACATGGTCCAAAATGCCTACGGACAGACCAATAAACATTTTAAACGGATAACTGCGGGACCGTCTGCTAGGCGTCTCTCACGCCTCCCACTCCACGCGTCCTTTATCTGATCTCACACCTGTTTACATCAGTTCAGACATCACTCAGTCTAGGTACAGTACTATAAATGTTTTTACTATCTGTTTACATATTTACATTCACTGTTTACATCCAAGTTGCATATATACAATTGATACACAACATACAGACAATACTCACAGTATATATAAGGTTAATTAAGCTATTATAAGTTTCAAAATATCCACCCATACTAACGGATCTTCGGCATTACCGGATGAGGTTTCCACCCAATTAGTGTGTTAAATCGAGGGTTTACTGTACTGTATATGGCTTTATTTTCTGAACTGGGTGGGCTGAAGACCAAATGTTGTTCGGAGGAGACCACAGCTTGTGTTGCTCTTCATGTGGTTAGGGAAGGATGTCTTGTTGCTGACAGTATTTTGGCCTTCTGCACTTTCTCTCTCAATGTGCACGTTCTTCTTGGTGGAGCTGATGGAATTATGGCAGTACACAAACCTTACGTGCATTTCGGCAAGGAAACGAAAGGCTAAAATGGGCCGCTCTGCGCTGGAAGAGCGTGCAGACATGGTCGGTGTGGGAGGTCTGTCTGGAAGGTCTGGAGTGTGTCCTCTCACGCGGTCGGGGGCGTGAGGGAACATGCAGGGTCTTGGAGGAGGTGAGTCAGGGCCAAAGGTCATCCTGTAGGATGAGAAGGATGGCCTTTGTCTTCCTGTCACCACCAGCCCTGCATGTTCTGTGCATGGGGGCACAGCCTCTTTATGCATGCACACGCGTGTACGTGCGCCCGAGAGTCTCACTTATTTCAGATTTCTCTAGATATGAGGAACAGCATGAGAACATTAGTCAGAATCTTCACCAGAGGCAATTCGTTCAACTACTGAAACTGTCAGACAGGCTGCACGTTACACATCCACCTTGGTTTGCTCATTATGTTCATGTAAAACGAGAAACACCTGTGGGGGGGCAAGTCAATTTCAGGTTTACTCACGACAAACAACGTAAATGAACTGGTGGATAAAAACAAAGAATTTGATAATGCATTTTATCAGTGCTGCTTTTAACTTGTATTTAAATTACAATAATGTTATCCTTTGTTAGACCTGACATGAAGTCATTTATTCTTTTTGCACATTTCCTGTTTTTAATAATATATTAATTAATCTGCTACTGTTTCTTTTCATCTGTATTCTACAGCGGTACGGATATCTAAACAGCCCACCGTGTACCTAGCAGAACAAATGCTTTTCAATTAGACATCATATTGTGTGCTGTGTAATTTCACTGGATGTCACTAAGTTTGCCAGGAAATCAGGTTCCAACTAGTTTCCACAATTACATGAGGCAAGTAGCCATAATGCAGCCCTAATGATGAGGATTTAATAATGCAAAATTCAAGGCTAATGGTTGTGCTTTTGTATCGTACAGTCTGCCATGCTGTCCTCTGAGCTGTTACTCTGCGATGCACATGGAATATTAATCGTGGATGAGCTGCTTTTTGTTTGAAAAGAATCGAAGTCTAGACCTTGACTTATGTTCTCTAAAATACAGAATCCATTTTCTCACAAAAATAAAAAAAAATTTTTTTAAACATAACGCAGCTCATATGTTTTGTTTGGACAGTTGAACAAGCGGGTACCTTTTTTGGATGTTTTCAGTGCTTTTGCCTTTGCTGTTTTGTTACTGGCCTATGCTCGGCCTTTTGGTTCCAACACCTGGTGGAGAGGGTGGGGGGCAGCTGAGGGGGCTGTTCAGCAAGGCCGAGCAATGTTTATTGTGCTCTCTTACAATGGATGAGATGGAAAAATGGACATAATACAACGGACTCTGGTTTTACAGATCGTTTGGCAAAGATAGGGAATGCAAAAATGGCTTGAGGAAGTAATTTTCTGTTTTTGTTTCTGTGTATGTGGTGTTTAGGCCTTCAGTGGTCTGTGGGCTGAGACTTCACCCCAGCCCCAGGGATCTCTGAGATGCTATTGTTATAGCACTACTTGGTAGAACGCTGTGTCCTTGTTTGATAATTATTTACTCTTGACCAGTCCAGCCCCCACAGGTGGACAAACCTTTAGACAGCCGTAGAGTTCTTAAAATCCTAATCTAATCAAAGCGGTGCACAGTGAAGGTTTGGCATGGCTGGGGCCACAGGGCACGCCCAGCCCGCTGGAGTGCTGCATTTCAGTGGGAGTGTTTCTGCATGCTGCTGTGTGTACCCCCATTGTGCTCCACATAGCACAGTTTCCACCACACCCCCAGAAAGGCCAACCTGCCACCACTGAAGTGGCGAACAGCAGTGTGATTGTGTGTGTCCAGAGAATGGCAGTGCTGTACACCACTGAGTACCCCTCTGTGTCCTGGAGGGGGTGGTTGGATTGGGGAGGTGAAAGAAAATGGGTTGATCACACAAATTTAAGGGAACCAATTAGGGGAATTGCTGCACACCTTATCATTTTCAAAAGGGACTGACTGTATTGTCCTCCGTTCTTTTTTAGAACAGCCCCTTTGTGCATTTAAACACAAACATGCTGGGGCTAAACGTACAGGTTACATGTGTTTCTCCATTAATAAACAAATGCTAGAAGTCCTCAGAATTACAGGTAGTCGTTTATTATTTTTGTGCAATTAAGGTGAAGGTTTTTTAAGGAGTAGGTTTTTGTGCAATTAAGTTGAAAAGGCCCCCTGCTGATCAATTCAATTTATTTTTATATAGCGCCTTTTACAACAATGCGCCTTACAGAAGAAATTGCAGATGTTACAGACAGTAAAGCATTACTGCCTATTAAGCCAAACTTATCATAAAATTGTTCTCATTCTGCTAAAATGTATTTATACAGACCGAATTTATACAGAATCTAAGGCACTACTGAGTGTAATATTAGAAGTTTGAAACAGAATAGCTCTTTTAAGACTGACTTTGAAATTGCAAACATTAATTTACAAACAAAGCTAAGGAAATGCCCTTTTACATGCTTTCTTCAGCTGTATTTCCTTAGCTTCAGCAGGGCATCAGTGTGAGCACATGTGGAGATGTCCACCCCTCTCATGAACATGCACTTCTCTGGTGAAGAACCATGCAGGAGTGACGAAGTGACATTCACGTTTGATTTTTTTTTTTTTTTGTACACCTGCCCTTACCAACAATTTCCAGACACCTGCGGTGGGTGGGTGTCACTGAAAACCTTCCAGAGCTCTGTTAACCTATATCTTAAGTAAGAGTGAAGAGTAGCTAATCATTGTGACTGATTGCACGTTGCTGCGATGGATAAACTCCAGAGCGTGTCAGCTTTAACTGCAAAGAGCTAACGCTGTGTTTAGTTTTGCTGATATGCTCCCCTGTGCTGGTTCTGGACTCCATTTTATGATTAATTATTCTTCCCAGGCCTAGCCTGAACACAAGTGTACGTGGCTAGCATTGTTTTTTTTTTTTTTTGACTGAATGACACACAAGGGTTTCACATTCAGATTAGACTATGTTGCTTCCATCAGCTACAGAACTTCTCCTATTTAAGTGCCACTTTGGGTGTGGATCCACAAAGGAAGTTCTGGTTTTTTGGCCACTCAGGACCAATCACGTCATTTCAGAACAGGTGTTTTCAAGGAGCATTTCACACATTTCACCTGCTTTCTGGACTCAACGATACCCAGCACCCTTCAAACATGTTCCTGTCTTGTTTTACCGTTCATGTCTGAGAAGAGAGAACTTGCAGTTGCAGAGTGGAGGTGACGTTCCACACGTTAAAGTGTCTTTGAAACATGAAACCTTCCAAGTGGAAGCTGTGGTTCGGTGGATGACATGTTGGATAAACACACGCAGATGCAAGGTTTCTCACACTTGTTTTACGTGTCTAAGGAGCCAGAAGTTAAACACATCCCTTCACATTCCACCAGGAATTGTTGAGAACTGCCAACTTAGACCAAACAAGGCTGTGCATCAAGACAGAGCAACTTCAGGGGATGGCTTTCTACCAGTGCTGGGTAAAAGTGTTGTCTTACAGCTCTACATTTTTAACAACTCCTTTCTTACCATGTAAGAGACACTGTGATACTGCAGAAAGATGTTTAAAGAGACTTTTGTCCAGTTGTCTAGATGAGCAGAGTTTATTTGGGACGCACAATGATTGGATTCAGACCAGTTTGCAGGTTTGTTTTAGAGATGCAAGTAGAGCACTGCTGGAGCCAGGAGCCAGGCCTGGAGCAGCCATTCCCAGCACAGATGAACACGTCCCTCAGCTAAGAGGCAGGACACAGGCACAGACCTTACCCAGCTCTGTCTGCGTGCCTGATGACACATGATGAAGTAGCATATTGATGAAGTAGCATATTTTTCTTTGTATACAATTGTACACATGGACAGGCAGACACACACGCACCTACACATTCACGTGTGTGTGTGTGTATGTGTATATACACACACACACAAACACACAGTATGTGTCAGCTAGCAAGGCTAAGGTGAGGTAATTGGAGTGATCTAGAAGCCCACAAATCCCATACCCACAACCAGAAAAATTAGTCGTCTTTTGAGAAGCATGCGGTTCTACCAAATGATCAACCACAAAACTTTAAGAGCTTACAGCTCCGAATCTCTTACAGCATGTTGTAATTTGTCAGCCCCACCACACCAGCAGCGTGTTCAGGCTGACAGCACTGGGGCCGCTGTATTCTCTGTAATCTTGTGACTCGCTGTTTCACAGCACACGTGTGAACTCCACAGCAGCTGTGGTGTTTGGGCTGCATTTCCGGATGATCATCTTTGTGCCTGCTCTTTATGCTACTGCTGCTGTGAGAGGTCCAACAGGAGGCAGGGTGACGTCAGTGTGACGGTGTTCTGTCTGTACGTCACCAGAAATGGGGGACAGAGCTGTTCACACTTTGTTTTCCCCTGGCCTCAGATTGGAGGGAGCTGCCCAGCACTGTAATCTCACAGGCAGCTAAAACAGGTCCCAAAGAAGCCTCAGCTACCACACAGCATCACTACATTTATTCAGCCGTCTCCAGGGTGACAGAGGAGGCCCTGCCCAAAAAAATCTGCTCTTTTAAATGGCTGCTCAGTTATGGGAAAAATGCAGCTTGTGCCCGAATAACCCATGTTTTAAAAAAAACGTGTGAAAACTCATATGTTGGGCTGATAATTACACCCCAGTCACAGTAATTATCGAACAAATGAATCAGCAACACAAATATTAAAAGGTGTTTAAACAGATGAACAGCTTAGCTCTGTGTCCACACTGTTTGTCGAGTGACTTCCTTTTCTAGTTCGTTAAGCGTATTAATATGAAGGTAAAGATGAAAAGACTACAGATCAGCTCGGTTTTGAGCTTGTGACCTCGTCTATAAAATGTCTCCTTGACTGTGCAAAACAGTGAGCACATGTTCAAAGAACTGGTGCTTCTTACAAAAGGTGAGAGTTGGAGTTATTGGTAGCCTGTTTAACACTGGAAGAACCAGGAGCTGAAATGTATATTAACGTGCTTGTGTACGTAAACTCATCAGATGAAATCCTCTTGTTTAATAAGATGGTTCTCTTAAAAGCACAGAAAGGGGCCATGTTTCCCAGGTGAGATGAGGCTGAATAATGTTCAGAGAGAGTGGCACCAGCGTGAGGACAGCGGTCAGTGAACTTACACTCATAACACTATGCTGTTTTTGTATCACTGAATTGATCAGCCAAGAGGTCTGGCTGCACTTATAAAAAGGTAGACAAAAGTCACTGAGGGGAAAAAAGGCTTCAACATAATCAGTACATCTTTGTAATATTATTAGTAAGTGGTAAAAGGATCCCATTTGACTATCCTGGCCTCCTGTCCCACACTCCAGGAAGGACTTGGATGCTGTAAGATGTCTTATTGAATAACTAAGTGCTTGGAGTTGTGTAGTTGTAGCTACGTTGAGTGTGTTGCTTTAGGTAAAGGCTAATCCAGGTTTTATGTAAGACTGCTTCCTGCTTCAGTACGTGATCAGCCTTGGTGGTGTCTTGATGTCTCTTCAATATTTTGGGTTCACCTTTCATCATCTTGGATCTCTGGGAAAAGGACATGACAAATGTAAGTGCTCAGGGTATCCATTCTGGTACTACAGTGTGGGAGAATAGATGCAGTCTAGTCTTAAGTAATAAATGTAACAGTTAAAGCTGCATTTGTGTTTGGAAATATCGGAACTGAAAGTTTACACAGGACAAGTATTTCTTGCCTTTCTTTAGGAGTTTATAGTTCGGGAATCTGTGTGCTGGTGAATGTTTTATTTTCTTCCCCCGGAAACGTTTGTTGATGGAGAGTCAGATGTGTTTTGGTGCCCTTGCTGTTGGATGCAGGAGTAAAGAGGAAGGTCAGAACGGTGACGTTAGGACAGTGACCTTCGGGCCATAACTGGGGCCTGCCGCACATCAGATGTTAGTCTGTCTATGTAGCACAAGGTGAATTGAAACTGTCCTGAAATGAAATGTTGAGCTGCTTGGGAAAAAAAAAACTGTTAAATAGTAATGGTCATAAAGGATTCTGTGGTGCATGGTTTTCTTTGTAATTGTAAAGGAAAAGACGTGGATCCATGTATAAATCAAAACCAATGGTGTCGGTGTTTGTCTTTCTCCATGGGTAACAGCTGTTACTCATTTCCCACAGTTTTGGCAGAGTACTTGGAGGACTGAGCAAAAGTTTACTGTAATGGAGAGGGAAGGAGCCAGCATAAGGCTGAGTCCGGAGAGAGGGTACCCACGTGTGCTCGTGTGGCCCTGCCTGCCCTCACATGCCCTGGTTGTGTGGTTAATGATCCAGTCTCTTGACTCAGGGAACTGCATGTCACTTCAATGACTGACCATGTGGGCTGTGGGCCAGGTTTGTTGGTTCAGAGATCAGCATTCGTGGAACAGGCCACAGACGCAGGATGTAGGGCACATATTTAGCCTTTTACCTTTTCTGTTTACATTTAAGTTTATTTTAAAGACTCATCAGGCATCTTGGCACTGAAATGATTTGTATGTGAAGGTCAGTGCTGTATTGTAAAAACTACATAAAACATCACATGCTGTGAAGCTGTCATACACTGTGGACATTTAATAGGAAGGAATAGTGTAAAAATGGCTGTACATTATCAGTAAGTGAATGTAATTCCATAAAATTAGTTGTACTTTACAGCACAGTAATATTACGCTGTCCTGGTGAAATGAAATCCCGCTTACTGGAAATGTGATGCTGTGTGAAAAATAAAGCTGCAATTACATTACACAAGACAGGGCAATAACTCACACAGGATACACATAATTTTGAGGGGTAGGGTTCAGCATATGCATGTGGTTATCAAAAGGTTGCTCTGCTAAGAGAATCTTTATGCCCCAAATGTCAGTTGGGTGGCGTCTTCTTACCATGGCAACAAACAGTATGTAACATACAGTACAGGAGGATGCAGTTCAGGCTGCAGAAGGGGGGGCGCTGTAAGTAGGGCCAGAGCAGGGAGATGTGGACCATCCCCCAAGCGTGAGGAAATGCTGGCTGGGTCCCTCAGTGGCCGTGCTTATCTCGCACAGCAGGCCCAGCCTGAGGGTGGGGCCTGCCAATACGATGCAGGCCATTTGGCTTCACTGAACTGAACGGTAATTATCCTGTAGGATTGATGCAGCAGACTCGCACAGAACACTTATTCATAGCTACGTAAATGACCTCCTGCCATGGTAGAGTCACCAAGGAGTCACACTTTGCTGAAAATAGAAGGTGCCGCTCTGAACTTTCCTGGGTCCGATGCTTATTTTCACTCCGCTCCACTGAGGCAGCTTCTCCAATTATTATTTCTCAGTAAACTCAAGGTGTGTTTTATATGTAGGGAAATAATGTTTACTTGTGGGGGGGGGGGGGGAATCACTTGAAGAAAACTTCCTGTCCCAGTTGGCAGTAGCCAGGCCATCTTATTTTCCTGAGATTAGGAGTTCCTTTAAAGTCATGTTAAAATTGCTAAGCCTGTGTGATTCAAACCACCCACGATCTTTTAAAGGGTGGGAGAATAGATGTTATGAAGCCAAGTACAAAGCCACGAAAAGCGGTTGAATTTCATCAGTGAACTCTAAATGCTTGACTGTAAAATCGTCTAATTCCTTATTTAAGTAATAAAACCACGGGACATTAATTGGAAGATTAAAGGATTTTATAAAACTGATTCAGATTGTGTTAAAGTAAAAGCTGTTAACTTGGATCTTAAATTTAATCTGACTTTATTTTGCTGTTTGTTATAGCCATTTCTGAGAATACACAGGAACTTGCCAGTGTTTCCAGACCCGGGAGGTTGTAGCGGCTTTTACCTTTCAGGGAACTGTAGGAAAATAATTATGTGATTCTTTGTTGGTATCAGTATGATTATCCATGGCTTTTATGAGACCTTTTTCCCCATCCCAGTTGTTCACCTGTACATAATAAGGAAACATGCCTCTTTAACTAAACACACATTACCATAAGTGCGCCTGAATAATTAATTATTTTTGCATTATTATTTTACGTTTATTTTACTGTATAATTATTTCATAAGTAAAGTTTATAAGTTGGGCAGGACTTTGCATGAACAGACTCATGAAGAGTTTATCCCAAAGCCATTGCTGTACTAATCTCTCAGCTAAAAGCGCCTCCCTCCCCAAGTACTGTAACGATGTGAAATAACTCTCTTTTTAACTTACCCATTTTTTAACTTATGTACCTTTCAATTTTTTCTTCCCTTTTAACTAAATACATTGGCTGTGTGTGTGTGTGTGTGTGTGTGTGTGTGTGTGTGTGTGTGTGTGTGTGTGTGTGTGTGTGAAGTATGATGTGAATGTGTATTTATTATTTTTAATTCCTTTTGAGTACAGAAGCAGAGTGCTTTAATTTCGTTGTATGTCTCATACAATGGCAGTAAAGAATCTTAATCTTGCATCTGTTAGTGGACCAGTTTAGCTAAGGGAAGATATATATGTGAGTTGCAGTTCCATCCCGCTACACAGTTGGCAAATGTAATATATTGAGGTGCATGCTGTAAAGGTCCAAGGAAATGGAATGGAACGTTACTGGGCTCGGTGGTCTGACTGAGCACGTGTGTAAAGTGGAGCTTCCTAATGTTCTCTTCTGCTCTGCAGGTGTTTTGTCCCTGCCGGCCCACTTCAGCCCGTATGCGGAGGGCGGGCAAAGCGGCGCAGAGAGCCGGGGGGATGCCTACGCCCACCTGGAGCTGCGCACCCTGGAGCAGTCCCTCCTGGCCACCTGTGTGGGCAGCATCTCTGAGCTCAGTGAGTTGGCACCTACCTCTTTTACAGCCTCAGTGGCCCTTCACTCCCTGCCTCTCCAGCAGTGACTGACCATGTGGGCCATCCTGCTCTCTGCTGCTACCATCCTGTACCGATGTCCTACAAATGCTGCACTTAGTGCGTGTGCAGGTTGGAAGTACATAAACGAGTAGCAGGAGGACATGTAACATCTGCCCTGCTGCTCCCCTGTCGTCCTGGAAGCGCTGGACTCCACACCAGTGATTTACACTCATCCTCCTGCTGTTAAAGTAAACGTGGGGGGCAAAAATGATAATGCACATGTTTCTAGCTTTATTCCCCCGTGGTGCTTCCTGTTGTTCTGTTTTTAGCAACGATTCCAAGATGGGATGAGTCTCGCTGTAACCTCTGGAATGGGCTGCACTATACCTGTCCATTTGTCTTTTTCATGATTTGTTCCTGGTACCAACAGCGCAAACTTGTCATGGCAATGACAAGTCAAAATGCAGGTATCCCCATCTGTTTGAACTCGGGGGGATTTGACACATCTGGGTACAGTACATGGCCATTGCCAAGGCGACAGGAGGTGGGCCACAGCACTCAGTAGAGAACTCCAAAACATGTCTATGTCTGCAAGTAGTTACCTTCCACCTTGACATGCCACTGACAGCTGTGCCTCCTTGTTGATGGAAGAGCCTGGCCTTTTAAAGTTTTGATTAATTTTACCTTTTAAACTCTCTTTGGCTGCAACATCCTGGACTAATGTGGGGAACATTGGCTCTTTTAAATCTTTGTTTTTTTTAAATGAGAGGTTAGTGCTTTTCCACCCAGTGAAACTGTGAAAATCTCAGAATTCCAGTACGGAGTAAAAAACCAGTGGGAATGAAAGTGTGATTATGTCCCCTCGTTTTATTATTTTGGCAACACATTTGTCAGACACGTCTTTAAGCAGCATCCTGTTCTCTAGGTGTTCAGCAGTAGCAGCATCCTGTTCTCTAGGTGTTCAGCGGTAGCAGCATCCTGTTCTCTAGGTGTTCAGCGGTAATCATGGCACGTGTGGTGTCACATCTCACGGTCACGTGCTTCATCACAGCATGCAGCGTCTCTGCACCCACAGAAAGTGAAGATGCAATAAAATTTACTGCTCTTTAATAAAATCACTAGGCCAATGGTTTTAACTGGAATGGATATTAAAACTTAGACATTGATTTATTCATGTTTCTGACAAGATCACACCACCTATAATGTAAAAACACAAGTATTACAAAGTGAAAGGGACCATTTAGCTCATTTCGCATGTTTGTGTTCTTGGCTTGGTGCTGGTAGATTTATTTCAAAGTCTTGCACCTTCTTGAAACTTGGAAATGGCCGTTGCCCCAGAGATGTGTGCCCTTTTGTAAGGGAGCTGTACAGAGAGGCTCTCTGTGGCGCTTTCAGCTTGGCCAGCAGGCGTCTGTGTGTTTACGCTGCAGGCCGCAGGCCTGGCAGGGCACCGAGGGCTGGAAGTGCTGCCGACAGGGGAAGCTGACATGCCGCTTCCCTTGCAAATTATAAGAACACTCCGTTAGTTGTGTGTGCAGCACAAGGGCACCTTCATGCAGGTACGCGGAGAGAGAAGCACGTGCGCACTTTACATTTATTCCTTTAGCTGACGCTTTTATCCAAAGCGACTTACAGCATTTCACATACGGGTTACAGTGAGTGCTGAGTATCCTGCTCAAGGACACACCTGGTGGCTGGGCTGGGATTTGAACCGGGAAACTTCTGCATCCCAGCCTGATGTTCTACCCATTGAGCCACCAGGTTGCTTTAAAAAGGCTGCTGTCAGTGCTTTAGTTGTGCCATGGCACATCCTGGCATCTACTGTGCAGTGATGCATTAAGACATCATTTCAGGTGTTGTTGGCATGTGTAACTTAAAATTCAGTCCAGTTGTGATACATGTTACTGCATAAAGCTGGAGGTGGCTTCACAGACCCTAGCATGTGCAATTATAAAACGGTTATCACCACACCATGTAAGATTGCCACCTATATCCGTTTGTGAGATGCAGATCGCTTCTGTTAAATATGCTAAAGTCTTTGAACTACAACTGTAAATTTAAAAATGTGAATTAAAAATATGGATTCACAGGTAGTTTTTTTTTTCTTCTTAATTAGAAACAGCATGTGCACCACAGGGTTTTAGTCTTGGTTCTGCCAGCGATCCAGTGCGTACATGGTGACTTGCTTTCACCGTTGTTTATATCAGCACCAGTTAATGTAGACCAAACCCAGCAAGTCAAGAGTAAACAGCAGTTACAATGTGATGGTTCAGTAAAAAGGTCACCAGCTAACGTTTAAAATTTTGGGATAATTTGCATCATGAAATTCACATTTTTCCCAAGAGACAAACTACATAAAAACATCAGACACATAGCATCAGAAGAGCATAGTTTAAACCTGATTTATCTAGTGTACATGTCAAAAGGACACGGTCTGAGTGTGTTAAATTTCCCTAATTCTGAGAGACTATTCTGTAGTTCACATGACTTTTAAAAAATGAAATGACCTAATCCATCTGACTCCAGTTTCACTGGAGGGACTGCAGGCCAAACAGTAAGTATAATAGATTTATTAGTACAAGGTTTCAGTTGGAGGTCTTTTGAGCCTCCTGTAGAACATTACTGCAACACAAAGTGGCCTTTGTTCAGCAGAACACGACAATTTGGGAACACATGCCACACCTTCCTCTGTGTCCCCTGCTTAGAAGGTCTGACCTGGCCAGTTTAATATTAAACCATGAAAGAAATAGCTTTTAAAAGTCCTCACCTCAAAAACTGAATGCTTAGCCTTTTAAATGTAATCAGCCAAACGCTGCACCTCATCGTTTCTTCCTAATCCTGCATCATGCAAAATGGAACCCATCTCTCCTCCCCTTGAGGAACGGTACGACTTTGGACAGGGACTTTCAGCTCCATCACTCTTGTCTTGTTGCCTTACCAGCTTCCCTCTGGGAAGTCCTCATGCCTGGTTCCTGTAGATGGGTCAGAGACAAAGCAGTTCCTGATTGGACCCTCCCCTGAGTATTGGAGGACAGGACAGAACCCATCTTGAATTTCCCTTCTTCATTTTACAAAAGATTTTTGGATTATCATCTTATTCTGTATGTCACGTCATTCCTGTTAGTTTTATTTTAGTGCACATGGACTAAAGACATACATCAAGATCAGCTGCCAGTTCCTGTAGGTCTGGGTGACATGGTTACTGCCGCCTAGCAAAGGCAGCATCGCAAAATAAGCAGAAGCTGAAATTAAAGTGTGGGGACCTGTGGAAGCTGAGTTTGTACTGAAAGAGTCCCTGCTTCAGTGCTTTACATATAATATTAAAAAGTATAAAACACAAGTAAGCTGTGTGATGTATACATATCAACTACCCTGTGGCTGGATCTCATATGTCAATATTTGACCTCCCCCTAAAGCAGAGGTCTGCAACCTTCACTATCAAAAGAGCCATTTTTGGTCCCACTCCCATTACAGGGAATGCTACTGCAGAGGGGTGGAGAGCTGTGGGTTACTGACCTTTGCCCTAAAGTAAAAGTATGCTTATAATGTGAATATGTGTGTGTGTGTGTGTGTGCGCGCGCATGTGCGTGTGAATGGAGGATAAGTTGTAGTGAGGACTTGGAACATGTGAGTCACCCTGCGGTGTGTCCTTCAGGTGACCTCGTTTCCCGGGCGATGCACCACATGCAGCGGCTGAGTGCCGTGCGCCCTGGGCTCAGCCCTGCACGCCACTGCCGCCAGCAGCCCGTGTCCTGGTCCCCCGACGCGCTGCACACGCTCTACTACTTCCTTCGCTGCCCGCAGATGGAGTCCATGGAGAACCCGAACCTGGATCCGCCCCGGATGGCCCTCAGCAAGGAAAGGTAACGGGAGAGCCTACGTGTCTACTCTGTAGAAAAATCCACGCTTTTTTGCAGATGTATTGTGGAGGGTTAAGGCATCGCTTTTTACGCAAAACATGCTGGTATGTTTCATCACCTGTTTGAAAGCACAAAGCACATAGTGGTAGTTGACTACCAGAAGAGGCTAATTTTGAGTGTCACACTTTGGAGTGCGCTAATAGTTTCCACAGAACTGTGCTGATTACTTTAACCTCTTATAAGAGAATTTTTTTTGCCCATTATTTTTTTCCCCACTTTTTCAGAATTGCAGTTGAATTTAGAGTTCATATTAAGTTTTCCTGTGTTTTTGCATTCGATTTCACATGGCATTACTTCACGGTATAATAAAAACAAAACACGAGAGCCGAACCTCAGAAGAGCGTCGCTTGTGTTTCTAGTTATGCTCAAAGCCTGTAAGTGATGAATGTAAGACAAGCAAACTGCAGCATGTTTTCTACATAGCAGAGTCCCAGTGGCCGTTTGTTAGCAACTTCATCGGCAGTGAAGCCAACAACTGTCGGCCTCTAGTTTCCATATGTGAGACAATCAGAAACTCTGTAGTACTAAAACACACAAAGCATGGCCTTTTTGGGAGAATGACGTTGTTCCTGCTCCCTGTTAGGACAGATGTGATCCCCCAACCCTTAGAATAAGAGGGGGGGGGGGTTAAAGTGTCATGAGATGTAAGAGTTGAGCAATGGCCTTTCACATCAGATGGGGAGGGGTCCAGTGAGATAAGAGTGACGTTAGCTGTGTGGGTGGGGGAGAGGGGCTCACTAAAACTTAGCATATGAAAAGAAAGGAGGGAGAGAGTGAGAGAGTGGTACATTAGCACCACTGACTAAGGAAAAAAGAGTACTGACCTCAGGCTAGGTCAGAGCTTCAGAGGCACACCCAGATTCATTCAGCGAGAATGGGAAATCTGATCAATAAATGGCTACAAAGGTTAGCCACTGTAATGGCTCAAGCTGGCCCAGTTGTAAAGCTGGTCTTCTGAAATGAAGTAGCATAGCATAGCCACTACCATTAAATACAGAGTGCTTTATTTCAGTGAATTGGCACTGGTGAACATGGCCCATCCATGTCTGTCTAAGGGTCAGTCCAGTCTGGGATTTTACCTTTGTTAGCAAGTGATTAGCTACATACTTTGGCTAAACAGTGAGAAGGTACCCAACAAAGCCCTGCATACCTAACAATCCTCAAGGTCTGTAGAAGTCCATCTGGAGTAACCCTGCCACTCTTATGCAGTTTTATTTCCCTAGAGGTATGAATGTATGGTAGCACGCTGAAATCAAACCTGATCAACACCTGTCCCTGCTCAGAGGTTACAAGAAGTTCACAGTGTCTCAGCTGCTCACAGGAAAGCTGGTACAGGCCAGTGAACAGGTCGCCAATCTGTGGCTAAAGAGATGCAGCAGATTCCCAAATGCAGCTGAAGTGTCTCCAGGCTGACTGTGGTAGCATATGGATTTCTGGTGCAGCACCCAAATGAAAGTTGGTTGGTTGGTTGGTTGGTTGGTTGGTTGGTTGGGTGGGTGGGTGAGTGAGTGAGTGAGAGAGAGGGATTAGGTGTTCAGAAAGCAGAGCTTTAAGTGTGGCTTCAGTTTCCCCAACAGTCTTGGAGTGAACCTGAGCCTAACCCAGCTGAGGGTCAGGTCAGTGGTGAGGCGTGATCTAAGGGCAGCTGGACGTAAGAGCAGGCGTCTCAGAAACACCCCAGAGAACTGTGGAATGAGAACAAAGCTTCTGGGCTGAAATCTCAGATTTATGCTCCACAACTAAGGTGGGCTTTAATTTCATTAAAGCTAAGGGGGTTTTGAACTCTCCTACTATTTTGTAAACTTTCAAAACTGGATTTGAAGGTTTTAGGCAACAAAAAAGCTTTTTACCTTGTAGGTGATTGGCCAGCTTGCAGGTACTCGAGTGCTAGCTGTAAGTTATCAGAAGGGCATTCTGTTAGTAACACATCTGTTAGTCATTAGGTTTGACAGCAGATCTTTGGCTTCACCTATATGTACATACAACTGTTCTGTGTTCTGAACACAGAAAACTCAATACCAGTCACTTGTGCTGTGTACAGACGATATAATACGTCTTTTTTTATATATCGATATAATACGTTTTTGTTTTTCAAAAGCCCAGGAAATGTGAATAATTTTTGGAATAATGCTTTGATCAACAAGAATTGGAACAGAACTGGTTAAAGTTATACAAAGAATTTGTGCAAAGTTCTGAATTTCAAGTAGATACAAAAACGTTAAAATAACTAGAATTGATATTAAATAAAATTAAGGCTGAATGTGGAACTGATGTGTTTTTCTTAATAAGTCATGTTTTTTCCAAATATTGGCGATGTTCTCATTTGAGAGTTATACACTTAATACTTTTAGTGTGGATCTGCTTCATGCAGCTTCACCACAAAACATACCCTGGAAACAGCTGTGAAAATTCCGCTATGGCACCACCCACCCCTAATGTATGCCCATACACACAGCTGTGCTGAATAGTAATGAACAAATTGTATTGTTTTCAATCTCCCGCTTTAAAGAACGTGTGTATGCTTTTTTTTTTTTTTTTTTTTTTTTGTTCTTTTTTTTTGCACTGGTTCTTGCATGTGCCCATTAATGAGTTTGCCTTCTACAGTGATGTCACTGCTTGTAAAGAAAATGCAAAAGCTGGCAAATGGCCTTAAAACGCTTTTTAGCACATGCAGTGCGTGCTTTTGTCTTCTGGGCCTTCTGATCCTGCCTCTGTGCCTCTCTGACAGTGCCCTGACAGTGGACACACAGGCGTTGGGAGTACACACCACTGGGCTCCATAATGTGACATCATCATGGGTTCCAAAGACTCAATGTCTTTGTCATAACCTCCATTTTGCCTTTCCCTCCTGTTTCATCTCTTCACATTTCCTTTCTCATTGTGCTTCTAAAATCCCTGACATTTAAACTTTTTTAATCAGTTTTTAACCGTTATCAAACCAAAGCTTTAAACTTGTGATTTGACTGCAAGTTGATGTCTGGGCTACAGG
The DNA here is from genome assembly GCA_025773905.1 of Chitala chitala. Classification (NCBI taxonomy): domain Eukaryota; kingdom Metazoa; phylum Chordata; class Actinopteri; order Osteoglossiformes; family Notopteridae; genus Chitala; species Chitala chitala. Next base: position 3,189,342 of record JABJVR010000016.1, read on the forward strand.
CAGCTTTGTCAGCGGTAGACTTTGTGAGAGGACTGTACATCTGTCCTTTGAGTTCAGCTGTATGATGCTTGAGTTGCTGTAGGGTGTAGGACTGGTGCTCAACCCTTGACAATGAAATTTGTTTTCACAACAAGACATTGCATCATGAGTTCTGGGAGCAGACACTGTTTGATTATAAACACAGGGATTAGCTAGAGAACCTGTATGACACGGACAGGTTCAGCTGTCCTTGTAATGTGGCCTGCGCTGTAATGTGGCCAGCGCTCAGTCTTTCCGTCTGTCCTGGTCCCCAGGCCCTTTCTGCTGCTCCCGCCGCTGATGGAGTGGATGCGAGTGGCGATCGTGCACGCAGAGCACCGGCGCAGCCTGCTGGTCGACAGCGATGATGTCAGGCAGACGGCCAGGCTTCTCCTCCCGGGACTGGACTGCGAGCCCAGGCAGCTCAAGTAGGCAGTGGGGGAGGCTTCGAGTGCAGTGGCAGCACCTTTCCATTTTAAAACCATCAAACTAGTTGGTGCAGTGAGCAGTACCATTATGACTTGGTTCTGTGCAGTGTGGGAATGAAACACGTGCCTCACTTGAAGGACATAACAGATAAGATGCATCTCCCATTTCTCCCCCGCACATCCCCCACAGGCCCGAGTGCTGCTTCAGCTCCTTCAGACGGCTGGAAGCCAAGGCCGCCACAGATAAGTTCCAGCTGGACCTTGGCTTCCGCATGCTGAACTGCGGACGCACCGACCTCATTAGTCAAGCCATCGAGCTGCTCGGGCCGGATGGTGTCAACAGCATGGATGACCAGGTACAGGTTCAGCACTGCGTGAGTCAGGAGGCGGGTGGGGTGGGGGGGCCACCAGGTACAAGTTCAGCACTGCGTGAGTCAGGAGGCGGGTGGGGGGTGACCAGGTACAGGTTCAGCACTGTGCTGACAGACCCCCCAACACCACTGTTGCTTTCTCCCACAGACTGTAATGGCAAAGATATTCAGGAGTGTCCCCTTCACTTTGCCTTTTCCAAAGTGCTGCAGTAAATCGGTGTGTAAGCTGTCTTTTCCCTCCCACCGTGTTTAGGGCATGACCCCCTTGATGTATGCCTGCGCAGCGGGAGATGAAGCCTTGGTCCAGATGCTAATTGACGCCGGAGCAAATCTGGATGTGGCTGTAAATATCGCCTGACTTTCTAGGGCATTTTATAAAGCACGCTTTACTCCGTGACACTGAGGCCTCTCACTACATTGACATGTCTATCATGCATCACTGGCGGCTCACCATCCATTATTTGTGGTGTGTAGGTGAGCAAAATGAATAAAATGCAAGGTGCCTCTGAGAATAGCTGTTTGTGAGAGACACAAGCCATGTCCTTCACCATGTCTAAATTCTGTTCAGGTTCCTGGCTACTCCCCTAAGCACCCGTCTGTGCACCCTGACAGCCGTCATTGGGCGGCTCTCACCTTCGCCGTGCTACATGGCCACATCTCCGTGGTGCAGGTGAGACAACCAGGGGCCGGCTGTCCGTGCAGATCAGTGACGAGGAGATGGGAAGTGGTCCGCCAGGACCACGGCTTCTCTCTCCATCTCGTCACTGCTGCTGACTGCGACGCCATGTCTGTAGTGGCAGCCTGCTTTGACGCTGTTGTCACATGGTGTGAACTGACCTTCTGTTTGCAGCTTCTGTTAGATGCCGGGTGTAACGTAGAAGGTGCTGCTGTCAGGAATGGACAGGAGAGCTGTGCTGAAACCCCACTCCAGCTGGCTTCAGCAGCTGGTGAGTGTGTAGTATGTCTCCCTCTTCTGGCCAGCAAGGCATATTACTGGGTTTTTATTTTTTTTTTTACACAAACACCAATCATGGCTTTGAAAAAGGTATTTGTTTGTTGTGAATACAGAATTTAGTGCCATGCCAGTCACAGCAATAAAAACAGGTTGTCTAGTACAATTGTCAACCTTATTTGAGCAAGTTCATTTGGGTCCATTGATCTAACGATTAGTTTGGTCATGTGATTGTAGCCTTCTGCACACCTGCAAACACATTAACCTGTAATTGTGAATGTGGGTACAACCTGCATTCCTAATGTTGGAGCCATAGTTGTGAGGCTTCAGTGTCTTGCTAACCTTTCTAGCCAGGGATTGTGCCAATGTGTCACCCAGCAGTGACAGTGTTTGTTTCAGCTATCCCAGAATGCACTGCAAAAGTGCCTATAGCACCCAACTGGCAGCCAGCCGTGGGACTTTCCCAGCATTCTCATTAGTGTGGTGTAGGATTTCTGTCCATAACTGTGACCCACTACCACCAGGAAATTACGAGATGGTGAGCTTGCTTCTGGCCCGAGGGGCTGACCCGCTGCTGAAGGTGCACGATGGGACCACGGTGTCGTCAACGCTGTACGAGGACATGAACTGTTTCAGCTACGCGGCAGCACATGGGCACAGGTATACCACCGGGATTATACACAGCCTGTACTTACATCTGCTCTTAGCCAAACTAAGGGGACACGGCTCCTCGAAGCTTTAGGTACGGTACATGAGGAATTACAAGGGCGTATTTCATGGACAGAGTGGCCTCTGCTGCATGTGGCCATCTTTCTTGCTGTGTCCCTCAGGAATGTGCTAAGGAAGCTGCTGACCCAGCCACAGGAGGTAAAGGACGATGTCTTGTCCCTGGAGGAGATCCTGGCCGAAGGGGTGGAGGAGGAGGAGGAAGGCAGGGAAGGGCAGAGGCCTGCGGGAGGCCTTCCACACAGTCCCAGCTGCCTGACCACTGTGGATGTTCCCAAACTCTGCAAAGCCCGCCTGAAGGCACTCCAGGAGGCCATGTACTATAGCTCAGAGCATGGGTATCTGGATGTCACCATGGAGCTGAGGTCACTGGGTATGTAATTAGCATGATGTCACCTTGAGCAGGGCTACCCTGAATGTTGTGGATTACAGAGCAGGTAGCTCTGTGTTACTCACCCAATGGCAGAGAGGTATTTATAAAAACAATACTGGTCCCTTCAAAAAGTACAATAACCAGTACGGTTGGTCTTTGCTTTATAAAGATAGTGCCCTGAACTACTCCGTACTACCCTAGTTTTTGTGTAAGGTAACAGGTGTTCCACAAAGGCTGTGAGTCAGTCATATGCCTTTCCATGAAAGACGAATGAGTCTTCATGATAGTGTCTCCTACAGGTGTACCCTGGAAGCTCCATGTGTGGCTGGAGTCCCTACGCACAGCCCAGCAACACTCCAGAGCTTCAGTGATCTTGTCGCTCCTGAGGGACTTCACCACAGTCCGGGAGGAGGAGTACAGTGAGGATCTGGTGAACATCGGCCTGCCGCTCCTCTTCAGCATCCTTAAGAGCAGCAAGGTAAGGCCGTGTCGGAGCAGGACCGATGTATGGATGCAGGACTTTCTACCTCTGCAGTAACTGCAGTGACTCCACTAATTTGTTCTCTGGCTGGATTCCAGAATGAGGCGATAAATCAGCAGGTGGCCTCCATCCTGAGTCACTGCTATGGCTCTGGACCTCTGCCAACAATCCCAGAGGTGAAGGTGATTCTGTCAGCACAGCTAGGTACTGTAAACAGCCTCTCTGTCCCAAGGTGACTGTCACCTGTTTCATTACAGTCAGCATCTTAAAGTAGTTCCTGGGTTTTATTTATTTACCTTTTTTACATTTTACCCCCACCCCAAACCAGATCCGGTCTTTCTGAACAACAAAGAGATGTCAGATGTGACCTTTCTGGTGGAGGGAAGACCCTTCTACAGTCACAGGGTCCTGCTGATCACAGCCTCTGAGAGGTGAACATACTCTGTGGTGTTCATGTTGGTATTAATGCTGAACATGACATGACTTAATAATACCCATAATAATCACCACATTGGGTTAGGTTCAAGGCCCTGTTGGGATCTTGCAAATCAGACAGTACCAAGACAATTGAAATCAGTGACATCAAATACAACACTTTTCAGGTAAGTCAGTTAATTTCCATCTGTTTGAAAATGAAAACATCAAAAGATTTATTTTGTACGTTTCTGGCCTTAATTTTAGCATCTACTCAAATACAGTAATTCTTTTCTGTAAAGTACATTGGGACAACTTTGTTGTAAAAGGCACTATATAAATTTAATTGAAAAGGTTCTAAATAATTGATACTGGCTAACTTAAGTAGCCATGATGCTCTTTGGCATAAAAAAAATGTATGTATAATTTTAATGGTCTCTTATAGATGATGATGTCCTACCTGTATAGTGGAGGCACTGAATCCATGCACCTCACCGTGTCAGAAGTACTGGAGGTGAAAAGAACACACATTACTTGCTCTTCTACAAAGACCACGTTTCATTTAATTCCTTCGAGACAGAGTATTTCAGGTTTAATATCAGATCTTCAGAAAATTATCTTGGGACAATCCTTGCTAAAATCCTACTTTACTAATATTTTATTTCCAGATATCACGTGCGCAGAATTTACTTAATGTTATTAAATAAAATGGACAAAAACAAACATTGTGTATGGTTTGTAACTTAAACACTATACAGAAGATTTTTTTTTTCTGCCCCACCTGTAGCTGCTGTCAGTTGCCAACTTGTTCCAGTTGGGGGCACTGCAGAGACACTGTGAAATTGTGTGCACAAAAACCATTGACCCAGACAATGCGGTGAACATCTACCGCACTGCCAAGGTAAGAGCCGAAGGGCAAGGGCTGGATTCACAATGCGAAGGCTCGGTCGGCATGAAAATGGTGTGACTGTCAGCATTTGTGCACTCACTGTGGTCTGCTGCGTGGCTCCCACAGGCACACGCGGCAGCAGAGCTCAGCACCTTCTGCGAGGGCTACTTCCTGCAGCATATGGCCAGAATGCTGGAAAAAGAGACTTTCCGGACACTGGTTCTCGGGACAGGTGGACGCTGGGGGCCGGGCCGAGATTCTATCCTGGAAGAACTGGAGACTGCTCTGGCATGCAGGATGCGTACGCTTTACATTACCTCTCGTGTGTAAGGAAGCGTGAAGGGACAGGCCAGGAGGAGCGTCGCTGCACGTGGGCTTGTTCTCCAGTTCGAACCATCTTACATGAAAACGGTTGGAGGGAGACACATGGCCGGTCATGGGAAGACCCCTGGAAACTGTTACCGTGGCCTTCAGTGTTCCACTTAGCATCGGTCATGAGGAACTCTTCAAACCCTGGGATTATGGGTGGGATTCTGTGTGACCACCACACTTGAATGTATATAATTTTTCTCATTTTTAAGGTTTGATAAAGTGAATTAATTTTCTATTTAAGGAAAAATTGTATATATACCAGGAATCATCTCTGCTGTATTTCATTGCAAGTGGAAAGTGTAAACTCTAAGACATATTCTCAGTCATTTTGTTGAGTCGGACAGTATTTCCTCTTTACAATAGATTTGGGATTCTTCTTGTTGTACACGCTGTTGATATAACAGCAGTGTTTCAATGCTCTTAGTGTTAAGCACCAACACCACACCTAAGGATGGTTTAATATTTGGTAATTAACATTTGTTTTAGTGGGAAAAAAATTGTACTCATTAACAAATATAAACCTTCAGGGGAAATATGGTCATTTGCATTTCTAATCTAAAATTTGTGTGAGTGAGAAGAAAAACACGATTGAAAATGTAACTAGTTACCAGCCTGGAGCTGCAAGCATTTTAGACAATAAATCACATTTATAAATGTAGAGACTTATATTACTTGCCTAAATAAAGAGTTGACGTTCAATTTCCTTTCTAAAGGGCATAAAATAGTTTCAGGATTTTTTTTTTTTTTTTTTACATGTTTGCACTTAAATTATTTAAGGCGCTTCAACAATGCAGTACAGAAAATCCAGTCGCTGTATTTGCGTGTACAGCAGATGTCAGTATAGGACCATGAGAAAAAGGAAATTGTTTTTTTTTTTTTTACGTTACTGCAGGAGAACTGAACCCATCTGCTGGTTCTGCAGCGACACTACAAGACACTTCAATCGTTAATTTAGAATTTTAAAACTTACAGGCACTTTTTTCTATGCAAATGCCAGTTTATTAAGGGAGAAAAGCCATTTTTGCTTGTAGAGGGTCATGTTACTCACAAAAAAAATATGCAGTGATGGAAAACGTAAAATTCCATACCCACTAGATCTTACAATTTGATCAACGTTTAGTGTTTTTGGTGCTGGTATAAGTTGCACACCACAATGACATAATTTTACCTTTTATACTATGTATGCGTGCGTATACATCAGAGCCAAAATATTCTGACCAGTCACAAGTGATGCAAATCTCTTAACTATGGTGCATGCAAATGTCTGGGATATCATATAGACAGTAAGTTGATCCTTACAGTAGTAGGTGGGTGTTTGACAAGTGGGCAGGTGTGAAGAACAGAGCTGAATGACTGATAAGGGCCAGATTGTTATGATCAGACAACTGGGTCAGGATATTTCCAAAACTGCAAGGCTTGTGGGGAGGTCACCTGTGGTGAGTACCAAGCTGACAGTGGTCTGAGAAGCACCAAACTATGAATTGGCAAGAGTGGGTTGGCCACAAGAGTCATTGATGCATGAGGGCAACAACGGCTGTTCTGTCTGATCTGGTCCAGCAGAGGGGCTGGTGTGGCACAAGTCAGAAAATTGATGGTTACAAGATAAATGTGTCACAACACAGTGTAGCCACAGACTGATCAGAACCATACTGACCCGTCCACCATAGAATGTGCACGAGTGACAAAAGGCACGAGTGTTAGAACTTAACCTTCTATTGCTCCAAAGTGATCTGATTCAATGAGTTACATTTGCTGAAATTTGGACCAGTTACTCCCTTTCATGATAACTGTATCATGGCAGCAACATCTTTCAGCAAGATGTGCCCTGCTGCACCTTGTAGTTTGTTCAGTAATGGTTTGAAGAACATGACAAAGGGTTCAAGATGTTGTCCTTGTTACAGGAGTTACAGGACCTGCTGCTGATGTCTTGATGCCACATATAACAGGACACCTTCCAAGGTCTTGAGAGTCCATGCCTTAGTGGGTCAAAGGTGTTTTAGTGACACAACAACATATTAACCAGGTGGTCATAGTGTTTTGGCTCATTGCTGTGTATTGTATAGACACCAGTATGCTAAATATACCGTGTGTCTGTATGACAAAACATGTGACTATACCATGACATACACTATGCTATGACTAGCAAATATGCATATTTTATTTATGAGTCATAATAACATATACACCATAAGATCTTAAAAAAACATAATATGACCCTCGAATGCCACTGTATATAAAATGGCTATACCTGCGTATTTGATTTATGACATTATCTGAAATTAACCGAATCAGCAGGTATTGGTCCTTGCCTAATGCCAGTAGATAAAACCCACATCGCCACCTGCAAGAAAGACAATGGAAGATAAGGTAATGCTCCACTCTGGGTTCTCAGATGGGATCAAATCTACATATTTTGAATAAAAGCGCATGATAATGTACGGTAATTTATAATTTAGGTGATACATAAATGCATAATTAGTAATAATCAAAATAATGGTTCCAGTGACTGAAAATGGCTGCATGATTTATCTAAAATGTGAAACGGTGTATGGATAGTTAACTGGTCTGATCTAGCTGGTAACAGTTAGTAAGCATCTCAGTACATGTCCAACTTAACTTTGAAAACTATACTGGCCAATGTACAATATTAATAATTACTCTCTAATTGTGTACCTCATCTTATGTCTTAATCAGATGAGCAGGTAAACGTTCAGGCTACAGCTGGTTATGTATTTGAGACTATAGACTGTTTTTCTTTATTGTACTTTAAAGTTTAGTCTGTTAAGTCCACATCTTTTGTCATTTGTCTTGCTAGCCATTGCAAAATGCACTCAAGGACCAGGACTTTCTTGCTTCTACACACTGCACTAATGTTTGTGATTCTTGGTAATTTTTATATGTCTGGTAACCACAAAACCTAGAATAACCTAATGTTAAACTTGGGTAAACCTGTGGTAAAGAGGCAGAATTACTCCAGTACCTACAATCAAACAAGTTCTTACAGCTGCATTATTAAGATGCAGAAACCACACAACTGAATTTTCAGGGAATTTCCATTTTCAAAAGAGATGCCTTGCCAGACAAAAAGGTTGCCAGTGTGTACATCTTAACCATATTCAAATCTAACTCCACAAGCACAGTCTTCAACACACGGTATGTTGACATGGTTAACTTACCATGGGTTGCTGTACACAACGATGACATGACCTCCAGTTAACCTGAAGAGCTTTGTGCTGGCCACTGCTCCAAAAGAATGACAACCGAGGCCCCCAGACAAAGCCCCAGAGCATCCTCAGGTGGCAGTGGGCATTACTTACCAGATCAGACTTCCACTGTGGTGCACACAGACGATTCCAAACACATGCCTTGTAACTGAATGAGTTTTATTTTTTCCACTGCAGTTGCTCACAGTTATGTTACAAGAGGATACATCCAGAGTTTGTTCCTGCTCAAGAACCACCACTAGAGGACTGAGTGTCCTGTGCACCTTTCATCTCAAAGTACAAAACAGAGGATAACGACAGGTATTGCTTTTTAGATGAAAACCCCCATACTGCTTCTTGTACTTGGGTTTGTGTAAGTGGCAAAATCTCCTGGCATTTCTACAAGAGGTACGGTGTCGGAAGTACTGCTCAGCAGAGACAGAGGAGAAGGTGAAAGGAATAACAGATAACAGGACATTTCTTCTGTTAAGTGCAGAAAGGAAATCATTTTTAAATAAAGGGAGAGAGAAAACCAGGTTAGGGCAAAGTGACAGTTTTATGGAACGTTTACAGCAACATCATGCAAAGAAAAGCCATGTCAGACATGCACACAGTAACACAAGGTAAAAGCTGAGAGCAGGAATTCCCCTTAAGAAGTTCAATTGCCCAAATTCATCTATTTACAAGAATAGTGATTCAAGATTTTTTTTTATCTGTCGTACACACACAATGTTATGAAACTGACAAATATCAATAGAAGATAATTTCCTCTGACAGAGGCTAGTCTACATTCTTAAATTACTGGTAAATTATTTTTTAAACATATACTACAAGTTATTTTTTCCTTGCAATTGGGAAAGAAATAATTCACCTTTGTTGTTCACATAGCTCCAATAAATTAGGACAAACTTAAAAAATGTCTTTATAAATTACACACAATTATAATAAATTGAATTGAACTGAATTGAATATAAACCAAACTGTGTTGCCTCAGTTGAAATACGCAATAAATAACATATAATAATGGGTAAAACGTACACACACATACACACACGTACGTGCCCACACACACACATACAAATGCCTCATCTCACATACCTCACCACTTAATAAATTAAAATATAAATAAATACTACATATACAAAAATACCAGCAAAGTTTTTCCCTCTGTGTGGCAGGAAAGTGCCAAGCCAAAGACTTTCAACTGAAGAAAAAATAAATAAATAATGCTTAGTGTAGAAATCCACACACAGGAAAACAGCGGACATGAATGTCTGTAACACACATGAAAATGCAATTTGTAGCATACAAATGGGAAATCAAACCAATAACGTAATTAAATAAAACAACGTGGTAAGGAAAAAAAACTAGTAGCAACACAATTTTCATATTTGACCCTATAGCTAAACATTGTGTCACAACTAGACAAATTTTTTATTATTTTTTTTTTTTACATAAGAAACATATTGAGCCTGTACAACAGAATAGATCATTCATTTGTGTGCTTCCCTTCACATCCTCTTCACCTCCACACCCCCCTCTCCACACCCTCCCACCCAATATTCCATCACCCTTTTTTTCTGAAATAAGGATTCCAGTCCAATATTAGCAACAGTGTTGTCAGTTTCTGAACTGGTTGTTCACATAGAAAGTGTACATTAAAAAGGACAGGACACAATCCAGCAGGCAGCCTTCAGCAAACCTCTGCTCTGTCTTGCGCCACCAATCTTGTCTCTTTCAGTCATTTTTCACATATCCCAGAGTTTGTTTGTGTGTGTGTGTGCATGTGCGTCTGTTTGTATGTGCGTGCATGCATGTGGCGGTCTGTGTGTCTGAGACAGAGAGCAGGAAAGAGAGAGAGATGTGAGCGAGAGAGAGAGCGAGCGAGCGAGCGAGAGAGAGAGAGAGAGAGAAAGCGTGATGGACATATGCTGTCTTAAGGCTTTTCTCTGGTTTCTCCTTGAGGTCTCTCTCTTCATGTAGATAGAGCTGAGAGGTTATGGGTGCAGCTCATTTTGTGAAGCTCTTTTTGGAGACTGGGGGTGCAGGAAGGAAGTGGGGAAATGACTGTGCATCACGGCGAAGGGTCCGTTGCCTCGGTAACTCACATACCGGCTGTGAAAAGTGCCCTCCTTCAACAAATGCCCATCTCGCATTGCACAGGGCAGGGGAAGCGGGAGGCGGGGTTTAATACGTTTTCTGGATAATTCCTGGCAGCAGAAACAAGTCAGGTCATCACAAACATGAGCAGGAGACAAAACAAAGGAAGAAAAACCACCAGAAAATGTCTCATTTTTGTGCTGAGGAATGGAATGAGGCAGGGGATGTTTTTTTTGTTGTTTATAAGAGCTACTTTTAAAATATTAGATTTTATGTACAACCATTCCATAATACAAAAGTTTATCTATAGACAGTTTCAAAATTTGTAGATTATTTACAGCTGACTAGCTTTCTGCACATAGTTGATCTGCATGAATTTTTAATTGACTATGTTAATTTGCTATGACTTCTTTTTTTAGGGCTGATCCTGTGCCCCAATAGATGCCAGCTTTGCTTTCTCTGTCACTGTTGGGCACTTTGAGTCTCCTCTACAGCCACTGGCATTAGGCTCGGGGTCATGCCTCCTGGCGTTAGCGGCATGCTTGGTGGGCGTGCCAGGCTGGCGGGAGAACTGGCCATTCTTCTCGTCTGAAAAAAGTTGTTTAATTACGTCAAAGAAGTTACTCAATGGGCTGCCTAGGTACACAGACGGGAAGAAAAAGAAAAGGGAGAGAGAGAGAGAGAGAGAGAGAGAACAAACAAATGAACAATGGGGTTCACGAGAAGTGGGCGAGAGATAGAGAGATATATAGAGTGGGGAGAGAGAGGGGGCGGGACAGAGAGAGAGAGAGAGAGAGAGAGAGAGAGAGAGAGAGAGAGAGAGAGAGAGAGAGAGAGATAAGGAAGACAGAACAAAATCGAGAGAGACTCTGAGCCACAGTCTGAATTGCACCCAGCCAGGGGACCACACGTACAGCATTACAGGTATGTGTACAAAATTCCACTTGTTTTTACCGATGGAAGTATGAAAGCATGCAAAGCCAATCCAGTTCATTAAAGCAGGTTCCTGGGTAAAAAGCCAGGAGTACATTAACTGGGTCAGCCGACCATACTGCTGCCTGAAAACCTCAGGTTACTGAACATGTTACTGTGCATGTCTGTGGTCTCAGAGTATCTCTATTTTCAGGCCTGGATGGCAGGAAATGGATAAAATGGACAAAAGCAGAAGGCAGCCTAGATCCTACTTGCCTTTTGAAAGGGCACAGTACTGTCAAGCAGAGTAATGTCGGGTACAGTACTGTCATGAACATAAATATCAGGTACAATTATGTCAGGTACAGTAATATCAAGTACAGTTATGTCAGGCACAGTACTGTCAGGAACAGTAATATCAAGTACAGTACTGTCAGGAACAGAACTGTCAGGTACAGTAATGTCAGGCACAGTCAAATCAGACACAGTACTGTCAGGAACAGAAATATCAGGTACAATTATGTCAGGTACAGTACTGTCAGGAACAGAACTGTCAGGTACAGTAATGTCAGGAACAGTAAAATCAAGTACAGTTATGTCAGGTACAGTACTGTCAGGTACAGTAATGTCAGGAACAGTAATGTCAGGCAGTGTAATATCAGGTACAGTCATGTCAGGTACAGTTATGTCAGGCACAGTAATATCAGGCACAGTACTGTCAGGCACAGTAATATCAAGTACAGTACTGTCAGTCACAGTAATGTCAGGAACAGTAATATCAAGTACAGTAATGTCAGGCACAGTAATGTCAGGCACAGTAATATCAAGTACAGTACTGTCAGGCACAGTAATGTCAGGCAGTGTAATTTTAGGCACAGTAATATCAAGTACAGTACTGTCAGGCACAGTAATGTCAGGCAGTGTAATTTTAGGCACAGTATTGTTATGAACAATAATATCAGGCACAGTCATGTCAGGCACAGTACTGTGAGATATATTTAGAGGAAAGCAACTTCCAGCAACGTCCTGTATGCATGTCAAGACAGATCAGCTAAATGTACATCCAGTGGTCCTTGTCATCCACACCAGCACCTGCTTACACTGAGAAGGCTGCACAGCTGGCCTTTATAGACCCAGAAAACTGCAGCTCCTCTACATTAATAAACAACACTATTAGCAGCACTTGAGCGCCAGTTCAGCGCCCATAAATGCCCACCATCGAATACATTTAGCTTTACAATTAGCATAAAAGTACACTTTGAATTATGTGTTTTGGCAAATATGTAGAATAAATGTTCATAAATATAAATTTGTCATTGGTTGAGAACAGCACACATTGATATTAACAGTGATTTGCACAATTGTTAGCTGTAACATACAGTAAAAGCACCAATATTGTTACCCGCAGCTTCAACATGGTAAAACAAGCCAGAAAGAAGCCATGAAATTAAGCTGTTGTTGAGAAGAATCATTTTTATGCCAGAAAAAAGGCCATAAAGGCTTTAAATTAAATATTGTTGTTATTGCCATTACAGATGAATGGGATAACGCTGAACAGACTGGTAGTTAAAGGTGATGCAGTAATGAAACCCAGGAGCAGGTCCAGAGGAAGCTCCCTGCCAAGGGCAGCCTCTTACTATGGGCACGGTCAGAAGATGTCTACTCTGCTGTCCAATTGTTCTGACATTTATGAAGTGTTGGGTATCAGTACAAACCCAGCACATGTCAGCAGACACGTACATCATGCAGCTGGAAGTGTGCTCAATCTCAGCTCTCCTGTTTGGCTACACGGCTTCACCTAGGATCTGCCTCCAGACCCTCACCACATCCTTCACCTAGGATCTGCCTCCAGACCCTCACCACATCCTTCACCTAGGATCTGCCTCCAGACCCTCACCACACAGACACGCGCTCGTGAGTTACCATAGCCATTCTTTTGGCAGCGATACACAGAAAGCGATACACTGAAAAAAGATGCGAGTAAAGTTTTTACTTAAGGCAACCTGGTGGCTCAATGGGTCGGACATGGGATGCAGGAGTCTCCTGGTTCAAATCCCTGCCCAGCCACCAGGTGTGTCCTTGAGCAAGACACCCAGCACTAGCTCATTGTGACATGCATTTGAGATGTTGTAAGATGCTTTGGATAAAAGCGTCTGCTGAATGAATAAATTAAAATCTACTACTCAGTCTTTGAAACTAAACCAGTGTTGCTGATTCCTGGCAAGTGTAGCTCCTGTTGAAATAACAAATATTTCATATATTTGGTGGTGATACATGAACCAAACACAAACAAATGAAAGCGCTCTTGAGAGGGTTACTGCTAATAACATTACTAATCAGCTAACAACGGAGAAATAATGAGCATTCAATTATCTTGCAGACCACATATGTAGTAATTATAGGTTCAAAATAATGTAAATTCCATATGCAATCAAAATGTTACCATGACATTTTGTTAACATAGCTAACAAAGTATGATCATGTATTCAATAGATACAGTTTATTTTTATGTAGAGCATAGTTTGAACCAGTATTGAAAGACCTTCTGCCCACTACTACTTCATAGCGTTAGTCCCGCGCTAAGGCAGGGTCCACTGGATGGCACAGACACTGCCACTAATGGGACTAAAGGACTACAAAACCGATGTGTCGCTCCACCACGCAGTACCGCCAGGCGCCACCACACCACCGTGCCACCATTGAAAGACATTCTGCCTAAAAGTGAGAAAAATCTTGATATGCAACTACAGTGTCAGCTCAAAATTGAGATGTGTTCTCACATTTCAGCCCTATGTCCCACACCGACAAGGGGCCAGTATAGCAGGGGTTACAATACTGTGCTCCTTAGTGAGGTCAGTTACAGTGATGCACATTAGCAGAGCTGTGGATGATGGTCTAAGTGAAGTTCCACATTCAGTGTCACTGTTGCCTGTCCTCAATTCTCTGCGCCGCCACCCCCACATCCAAGAGGCACAATCAACACACTCCTGTTATAGCTACAGAACACAGAACTCCCCTTCCTCTGAACGCTGGCCAGAGAACGTTCCATAAGCCAGACGTTCCACAGTGCTGTAACCCTGGGACACCAGGTAGCGTTTTAACTCCTCTTCTATGCCCATCGGAGTACAAGCAAGTGTTTAACAAATAAGGAAGTGTCAGATGACATATGTGCACAGCGAAACTCAGACAATAGGTTTTTCAATGCCACAACGTTACTGCCATCCATCGAACAAACATCCACGTCAATATGAGGAGATGTGCGTTATTTTCCATCCCAGGGTTATGTCTGCTAGACACTTTTTTGTGATGTCAGTTTTGGGCATTATTGAAATCACCAAGTTTGACCAACAGGGTAACAGACAATCACAGGAGGGTGGCCAGTTACTGCATAGTGACTATGTGTTCAGGGCACAGCATTGGCATGTTGTTGGCAGTGCTGTTCCATCTCACTCATCTGGCTATCATGTGCATTTTTTTCTTCAAACACACCCTGCCATGAGGGTCCCTGTCTCACACTGGGCCCTCACACTGGGCCCTCACGCTGGGTCTCATACTGAGCCCTCACACTGGGCCCTCACGCTGGGTCTCATGCTGAGCCCTCACACTGGGCCCTCACACTGGGCCTTCACACTGAGCCCTCACACTGTGCCCTTTTGTTGGGTCACGTGCTAGGCCCTCACACTGGGCCCTCACATTGTGCCCTCACACTGGGCCTTCACACTGAGCCCTCACACTAGGCCCTCACACTGTGCCCTTTTGTTGGGTCACGTGCTGGGCCCTCACACTGGGCCCGCACACTGCACCGGGGTGTGTACTGTGTGCTGAAGGGCTTGTGCTGTCTCAGTGCCCCTCTGCTCACTGCTGGCTCAATCCGTCAGAATAAAGGCCTCGTTTCCACTCTGACTAATGAACTAAAAACAGGTTTTCCAGCTACATGCAGACAATATGTCGATTCAGAGTCCAACCACAATAGACAGCTTTCCCCTGTGAAAATGTTATGTGGACTCATTCCAGGGGAAAAGTGAGGGTAATTAGATGACTTAATGAATACTAACAAATAATCTGTCCTGACCAGACTCCAAATCTCTACTCAGCCAGAGAATCACTTTGCCATTGTAGGGATGTGCTTACTAACCAGTCTGCTATAATGAGTAACAGTTTGTTCCTTGTCGTTATCCTGAACAGCCACTGGGAAATCCTCCATGGCACACATTGCAAAGGGACCCAGCACAGCATCATCACAAACCTATAAAGAGTCCAGTGGGGTGAACTATATATATAAGACTGACAGACTTTTTCCCAAGTGCGGCTGTGTGTGTGTGTGTGTGTGTGTGTGTGTGTGTGTCTTTAACCACCTCTGCTTAGTAACAAGTAAAAAGTGAGCATGACACTAGTGGTCACATGTCTCTAACCCATCAGACGTTGCCAGTGTCCGTGACGACAGCTGGATCCCACGCCTCTCTCCTCACTCTCCGCCCCCTCAGCAGGAGTGTGAACGCCTTGGCTGCTCCTGAATGCCGGTAATGATCCACTGTAATTGAGTCCTTTAACAGCCGTGTTTTGTTATGCAGTGCCAAGCTGTTCTCCTTCTCCTCACCCTGGGCTTCTCTCGTTAGTATGCCTGGCCCAGCATGTCTCTCCACTGGGGCGGGAGCACAAGAGCCGGGTATGGGCCGGGTACGGGAGGTCGGGGGAGAGTGAACAGTTTCCACCTGTGCAAACGTATGTTTGAAACCACTCTCATTCTCTCTGTCTTCCTGTGTCTCTCCTACACAGATGAACACACACACGTAAACTCACTGTCTCCTTGCATAAGCACACATCTCTACAGTCCCCTCTTACAAAGACATGAACAGTCTTCACTCTCCTCAGCCCCTGCAGGGTAAATGCTCAGTCCACAAAAGAAACAGTACTGATCAGTGCCCTTTATCTAGTGCCCTCTGTTTCTCTGGCCATGGTTTCTGTGGCGACATGTTTGCCAATACCTAATCCACACCTATGGTCATTTTCAACTCCTGCTGCAAAAAATATACCGGTACTCTTATTGGTGTTTACATATAAGACACACAATTGCTGTGACACAAGTCATAGCACCGCCCAGCTTTGTAATTTTGGATACAACTTCACATATCAAAGCAGAAGACATGCTCAGTATGGTTTGTGCACATCTGCTGCACATGCAGGGCCAAATGAGCTGGTAACACACGTCCTAGGTGCTAGAGAACACATCACCGTGAAGAACCAGACAATAACTCATTTTCAGCATTGGTACGTGGAATTTCACACACAGCAACAGGTCTTGGAAGTCCCTGTGCACAAGGCACACAGGCTAGCAGGAGGTGGCAATACCTAGACAGTGCAAAGGGAGGGGTCTGGGGAGGTGCAGTCTGTGTGCGTGTGCGCAAGGGGGTGTCTTACAGTGTCAGACACTGGGAAACTCTTACCACACTCAGACAGCCTGCTCTTCAGCAGTTTCGAACAGTGGGAGGTGTCTGGGGTCACAGGAGGACACATGAAGACACCTTATTTTTACTATTTCTCCTTCAGTTGGTGAGAGAGCTTAAAAGACTTTAAGCTGAACTGGACACAGCACGAAAACAAAACCAGTACCCACAAGCGCTCTAAACTACACAATGACATAACATGCAGTATGTGTTCTCATTTAAATTTAAAAGTGTACATTTTGAGTGTTTGGAATCACTGATATAAGTTTACCTACACCACTCATTTCATCTTTAAACATGTCTTCAAGAAACCAGGGGCTAAGTGAAGGTGATTTATCAATAGTTGCCTACTAATTAATATTTCAGTGATGAACTTGATTACACCCAGCCCACACACAGAGGTCAGTCTGCATTTCAGTAATCCTGGCATGCATACAGTATGCTCCACACATTATCAGTAATGTCACAATTACTCTTCTGGATGCGGACAGTTTCATGGGCGTCCATACTGTTCAACAGCTGCCCGGGCAAACATGCAAACACAGTGTGACTGTCCATAAAAGGCCAAGCTGTCAGGTACTTTTCCATCCAAGTTAACTCCAGCTGACTGCAACTCTCTGCATTTAAATAGGAAGGTAAAGCAATGCACATTTGGTATCTTAAAAAGTACAAACACTCTCCACCTAAGTAATGTGTGCTTTTTTGTTAATTCAAAACCACAATCGCAAACATGCACGCACACACAAATGCTTCTACTGTAACTCCGTATTAGTTAAGTCAATGACGTGAAAGGAGAAGCAGACATCGGCCGTATTGTTACAACACGATTCTGAACTTAACTCTACTGCATGCAGCACTAAGGGCTGCGTCTAATCTCTGCATCTGCAGCCTCATGCCGAACACGAAAGCACAGCTGTTTTGCTGACTGAAGCAATATGATGCTGTAAGCCGTTTCTCACAGCATCCCATCTTCATTCATCAAGCACCTGGGACAACTGCAAGTACACACCAACATCCTTAACGTTAACAGTCCTAAACTAACATCTGTTCCAGTCAATTAATGTAGGTATTGATTTTATAAACGGGGAAACATGCAAATAATTA
Source organism: Chitala chitala (assembly GCA_025773905.1). Taxonomy (NCBI): domain Eukaryota; kingdom Metazoa; phylum Chordata; class Actinopteri; order Osteoglossiformes; family Notopteridae; genus Chitala; species Chitala chitala. Next base: position 3,207,129 of record JABJVR010000016.1, read on the forward strand.
GTTTGAATCATTTACAGATTCAGAAGATACATTTGGCAAAGCTCACACACATTGTTCTACTTTAAAGACGGTAAGTAGTAAACACAACCCTTTAGCTTACAGTCTGTTCTGTTAACATCAGCAGCTCATGATTAAGTGGCCTGCTGGTTCAATGGGTAGAATATCAGTCTACAGTCCAAAAGTCTCCTGGTTCAAATCCCAATACAGCCAACTGTGTCCCTGAGCAGGACGCTTAGTGCTAGCTCCTTGGGTGTCACATGTTACTAGCTGCCTGCAACTCCCTCAACAGATGGGTTAAATACAGATAAGTAATTTCCCTCTGGGATTACTAAAGTACTACAAAAACTATGCAGTAACATGTCATTCAGTTTCACTGTACATTAAAAGGAATTTTTCAACCTCACACCCTGGCAGGGTCAACTGAGCTATGTATGACAAGCAGGATGGCATGGCATGGTCTGTAGGGAAGAGGCACAGAAAGGGGTGGGCTACGAAGACTCCACAAAGCTTGATGGTGTGACAAGGCATGGACACATCAACATGGAAGGTGTGCGTCTACCTGGCTCCTACTAGTTCCTGGAATTAGCACCCCATGTGACAGGTAATTTAGAGACACCTAACCACATTTCAAGACCTAAGACAGTCTTGCCTTTTGACATCTGCAGAGGTGCACCAGTATACTACAGTAAACCAAATCTGAACCGTTACAGATTTTGTATATTTATGGCACTTTTTAGCAGGTCTGGGATTTCTTATTGTATGTACTGTTAGTTGATTGTCCAGTTAGCTGATTTGGTTAGACCAAAAATGTTGTGGCTATTTGTTTGGCCAGCAGGGGGAGCTGTACCAGGAAGTACAAGAGGCCCAGGAACAGATGCAGTGCTGTACCAACAAGGACATGCTTAGGAACACAGGGGTTTCTTTCTCTCTTTTCTCTCCCTTCTTCTCTGTTGGTCTTGGTTGCTAGTTGTAGCCCATTGCACTTGCTCGAAAAAGTGGACATCTGGATGAAAATGCTAGCAACTTCAAGGTTTCTGTTCTGTGATGTACTTGATTCCTGACTGGGGTCAGGCACTAGCACTATGCGGTCTGTCACACTTACTTTGGATGGGACACAGGCATAGCAGTTTTTTGTTTTCAAATCATACATATCATTTCAAGGAGTAGAAGGCTCCAAAAAGAGTAGTGTATGTCCTACAGGTCCCACATGAGGTTTCATCACATTCAGTGAATTATATTTATGCTAAGTCAGTGGATAAATTCAAAATCCCTGCTTTTGCTATTCATCTAACAGTTAAAAAAGAAATACATTTTCATATATATTAATTGTTTAAAGTAAAAGATTTCTTAAATTTATTCTCTCTTCCTACCTTAATCTCCAAGGAAACAAATCATGACCAAAGGTGCCCAGCCATGTCAATATTTTAGCATGCTGGCTGAGTGGTCATCACACTCTTCCAGTTCAGAAGTGATGGACACACAATACAAGCTGCCTGTCACATTTATGCCCACCACATACAGAGCACAGCTTTCTAATTAAGACTGGGCACAGGCTGCTAGGCACAATGCCACCTACAGGTTTGTTATGCTGGGTGCAGGAGAAAGTGGAAGACAGAGGGGAGCCCCATCAAGAGATCATCCCCTGCTGGCGGGAGGCCGGCAGTGCAGTGCAGGGGCGGTGTGGAGCTGAGCGCTGTAGCATGGGGGGGCGTGCGCCATGCATGCGGAGAATGCTGTGCCAGAGAACAGAGAGGTGTGATGCGACATCAGCTCGGCCTACTCACCAGAGAGCTGCTGGACGCTGGGCTGGTCGTGTGTACTCAATAACTGAGCCTGGATCGTCTCCACCACCCGTTTGAAACGTCGACTGGGACCTGCCACACCGTGACAATGGGAAAGTGACATACACAGTTTGGTCCTCCAATGAATGACCTATAACCAGCACAGATGCATGTTTAGATAAAGCAAGTTCCAATGCACCGTGAATGGTCCCATTTTGTCCTGTGCATGGAATCTACGGCTCCTGCAATGTCCAGCACCAGATTACACAGTAGAAGTGTCGTTCTCTCAATAAAACTTTCAGATTCACACATGTTGGCAAATGGAGAATAGAACACATATTGTACACAAGGAAAAAAATAATCGGCCCATTATCTGAACACAATAGTTTGACATCTGCTTTTCATTGTCAAACATTTACATGTATTAATTTAGCAGACAATTTTATCCAAAGCAACTTACATTTCACATACATGGTACAGCAATATTGGTTCTCTGCATCTAATCCAGTGGGCAGCCACATGCAGCACCTGGGGAGCTAGAGTTTGAGTGTCTGGGCTGGGATTCACACCAGAAAACATCCACATCCCAGCCTATTGTGCCACCAGGCTGCTATTGGCCTGTTTGCTTTTTTATTTTTTCTTGCATTTCTTCTCATAAAGCATGATAAGATGCTGATGAAATTCACAGATGTAGTAGTCTGACTCCCCAAGAACATTTCCTGCATGGCACAGACCCGACAGAACTTCTTCCATGGTAGGAGTGGTAAAGGCAGGAGAGCTCTGACAGAACAAAAAAGACACCTCTAACTGTGGGCTTCTTCAGCAGGTAATATGTGTCATATGCCAGTATTTCACACACAGCAGGCTTGGATTGGCCTGTGATTGTGACAGAATTCTGCCCCATTTCCCCCACACAGGTCTCTTTAAATCTAGCCCTGTGGAGACAGTGTTTTTCAGAAAACTACCTGAAAGAAGTGGGAGACGATCATGGCTTGTGTAGATGAGAGCAATTCAGGACCATGGACAGCAATCATCTCCCCACTAATCAATACTGCTGTCATTCCACAACCCCCCATTTTTCACTGTCTCTTCCTCCCCCATCCTTTCTCTCCATCACGTTCTAGGGCCCTCCTTTCTCTGGCTTGCCCTCCCTCCCATATATTCCTAATGCCCCGTCATGACGTTAAGTCTTAACACTGCCTTATCACTCCACTTTACCTGAGAGCAGAGTGAAGGTGACCGAGTAGATTCCATTCTCCTTCTGTGCACCACTGCCCTCAGTGTAGGTGATGTCCACCTGGAACTTCACAGGCTTCTGGAACACCGTGGGTCCAGCAGTTGACTTGTACTCGGCCCGAAAGCTTGTCTGAGAGATCACGCTGTGACTCAGGCTGGGAATCTGGAGACAGACAAAGACATCTCTGACGCAATGGCCCCTCGAACACACAGCGACACCACGGGATGTGCGGTGGATGCATCCTTAAAAGCAGTAGTCAAATATGAGATGGAAAACACTAAACACAAGTACAAACAGAGCCACAGTCCAACAAATAAACTTACGCTGAACCCCAAATTCATCTGATATTGCATTTCATTGATTATAACAAAGGACCTTAAGAAACAAAGATGGGAATGGCTTTACCTAAACAAATTTCAGAAGAGATGTGACACAGTTCTCTTAGGAAAACTGACTAATAAGTGTGCTCTGTTCCAACAGTCACCATTTTTACAAGGAATGTGACATGACCAAGCAGGGGAACAGCAGAGGATCTGAAAAATCAAATGTCAATAACAAAAGACCCTTCCACCTAGAAGACATGACACCTTAAGCCCAAGGAGATATATTACTCTTAGAATGGCTAGGGATTTATCTGATCCTGACCTGCTAATTTAAAGGCTCCATCCACAGAGGCTCAAAGGCAAACCTGAAAGTAGAAAGCTTTTCTATCCAGTCAGTCTCCAAATATTTTGCTGAGCAACTCTATTGTAACTTTGCAGTTCAGAGCAAAATATAGCCCACTGCTAGGTAATTCTTCAATAAGCGTCATCTGAGGCAGAACATCTATATGCTAATGATCTGTGCTCTGTGTTGATTTTCTGTTGACCTACAGCAAAAACAGTCTTGCATGGAAACGTCATGGACTGGCAGCCCAGAGTTGCAACATAAATCAGGGCTTTGCTGGCAAGTTAAGGCACAAGACTGTGCAAGGCGAGGCCAATCAGAAAGATCCTAGATCAGATCTTGCACACAAGATAAATGTGCCTACCTCTACAAATACCCACTGCAGCAATTTCACACCCGTTCACACACGTGAGCGGGGAAAGATGACCATAGCAAGAAGACACAAAGGTGCCCTGCGCTCACCGAGAGAAAGGCGTGCACGATGTCGGCCTTAATCGAGCTTAGAGGCTTGTCCTTGATGACCACAAAAATTTGTTCCTCCTTCTCCAAGTTGATAAAGTTACCAAACCAGGATTTTTTGGCAAGTCTGCAAGGAAGCAAGGAGAGAAGAAATAGGAGACAAATGGATAAGAATTTAACTTGTGATGCTATGAAAACTGAACACCAAGGTCTACGACCCATCATTCCAGGTGTCTGTCACTACTGGCTATTACAGCGAACAGTGTAACTGTAAACATAATATTCATTGCTGTACCACAACCAAAAATACTGCATAAAACTTGTACCGAATGATTCAAAAGACGACAGAATGAAAAGCGACCATGAAAAAAGTGTATTAATACAGGTGGGGCCTCGTGTCATAAATGTGAGAGAATACAGGGGACTTCTACACACTGCCTGGAAGGGATGAAAAATGTGCACCTTGTGCTTAGTTTTTTATGATGCCAGAAAATAAGTAAAACTACAATAAACAGAATAAGATATCATTATTATTGTCTACAGAGACAAAAATACTCTAAAGAAAGAGCTCCTAATGCAAGTGAGAAGCCGTTTTAAGGCTTACATCATAAAAACTGATTTATGACTTGTAAAGTAAGAAGAGATGTTAAAGAAAGCCCAGCAGATGGATCTGAGCCCTGCTGGTGTGAAGACCACAACGAAACACTGTGGTCGCCAGCAGTGTGTTCAGCAGCAACATAACCCTAACATTTAGCTTCAGTGAAAGTGTAGTGCTTGGAACTGTAGTAAGGACGGTAAAATTAATGTTAAATGAAATCATACTGAAAAAAGTAAACCGTGCTGTTCTGGTGGCACAAAGTGTAGAAAATTTACTGTGAGCTTAAAGATGATGACAAAGTTGGGGTGGGTATGTAGATTCGCTCCTCATTCCACTGTCTTTCTGAAGCATGCACATCAATAGAGAAATCTGGCCAAACCAGGCATAACTGGAACTAAAATGCTGCAACGCTCAGGGAGGTAAACGTTCCCTTCAAAAGTTTGTATTCTTCAGTGCACCACCATCCGGTTACTAAGGTATGACTATGCTGGGTACACATGCAAAGATGGGGGGGTTTAATATATGCACAATAGTTGCAAGTGTTTACATCACCCTGTAAACATGGTGCAGAAAAATGAATTTCATTGCATTTAATTTAATCAAACACAGGCAGCGCCAGAGCCTTCATTTGGCAGCCAGTGTCTTACTTCAGGTAAGACAGAGACGTTTCAGGAAATATTCTATTATTACCTCTGTTTGTTTCTTTTTGATCAGTCATGCTTTGGTAATTTTGCCGATTGACATTTGCGCTGTACTGTGCGTGTTCTCATTCAGGAAGTAGGCCGCTTCAGAAGTCACACGGAAAACGAGCACTGACACACTGCATGGTCATCTAAAACAGACTGTATCTTGTGTTTTTTCTAAAGGGATGCTGCTTACTTTAGAAATGCAGTTTGTTAAGATAATGTCTTGTTAACATAAAAGATGAGCAAGGGAACGACTCACTCTGGGGACGACTCTGGAGTGAGACTGGACATCTCTTCTTGTGTGGGAACTACAGGTTAAAAGGGAATAGAGAAGTCAGGAGTCATTGATGTCAACCCATTTTCAGGTTTTTATGCAAGTTCAATTCACTAAAAATCACTGTCCCGCCCGTCCCCATCTGCATTTATTAATGTTATACTGAAAAAAACCACACAGAAGGTTTGGTGGAATGATATAAGTACCTAATGAATTATCAAGGGAAAACAATGTGCATTTATCCAATTTAAAAAAGACCAGCCATGTGAAAAAACAAATGAAAGGACACAAGATTTATTTTGTCAGCTTGATGTGGACAAAACAAAGGCTAAAAGTTCTTTAAAATTTGAACACTGGATTTTCTGCAAAATCAGTGCCTCCAAATATTTTATGTATTTACATTGACAGGTTGTATACACACATTTAAATATATCAAAGCATTTTTTTCTGCAAAGGAAAAGTGAATGTTAACCACATCTAATTAGTTCAAACTTCAGAAATTAATATCATATAGCTATCAAACGTGTGCAGCTCCCATCCCGAGGTCTTCTCCTTACACATGAGAAACAGGATTACTGCTGTTTCTGCAGTTAGATGTTAATCTACACTGAGGGCAGAGCTGATAATAGCTGCACGCACAGATCCCAAGGGCGCGAGATTCAGAGGCTAAGGTACATGCCTGAACAGAGAGAATGATTTTGGCTCCAGTTCAGCCCATGGAGTGCTGGACTCAAGCGCCCCCCAGTACTGCTTCACATGGGCCAGAACGGCCTAGTTTGCAACAAGGAGGGGCAGCGACCCGTGACAGGTTCACATAACGTGATGTGCGTTCTACTCTAACTGGACCGTGTGGGTGGATCCTCCCACAATACCTTGCAGTTTCCTGCGGTGGAAGCGTGGTGATCCCAGGAAGCTGTTCTTGATGGAGTTGAGGCGAGTCCTCCAGGGCATCCCACCAATAGAAGGGCTGGGTGGGGGTGTGGGGCTGGGGGTACCAGCTGGGCTCTCCTTGGGGGTGTGCACCGGCGTCCCTTTGGGAGTGGGGAGAGGGCTTCCCCGAGGGGAGGGGTGGGGGGTCACCTGTATGACGGGGATAGATTTTGGACTGTGGTCAGTCCCGGGCATAGGGTGGGAGTGGTGCACTCGGATGGATGGCATGTGTCTGACCTGTATACAGGGCACCGACAGCTGGGGGCATGTAGCCAGGGGTGGCTGACATGCTGGGGGCCTGTCGGTGATACAGGGGGAGGACGGCTGGCAGGATGTGCCAAGCTCAGACTTGAGGAGAGAAGGGGTGGCCACCGAATCGGGCAGGGGGTTAGACCGTGTGGGCTGCAGGGGCTTCTCAGCCACCTTGGGCTTTGCAGGAAGAGTCTGGGTCTTGGGATTGGAAGGCAGGGGTACAGCATTTGGCTGAAGTGGGCCAGGGATGTGGGCATCAGTGTGGTCAAGGGGGGGCTCAGGGGAATGTGTGGGGCTGGTGTTCGGGGACAGGGAGAGATCTGGTGACTGTAGGGGGACAAAAAACTTTCTGGCAGGCTGCGACAACGTCATGAATCAAATCAAACAAGAAAAGGCACGCATTACCCCGTGTGGAAAGAGGATTTTGGAAAGAGCAAAGGTGCAGAAACATGCAAAGCAAATGGAATGATGGGATTTACAGATATGCAGCACAAACCATGAACGTAGGAAGTAGGCATGTAGGGAAAAAGAAAAAATAAACATGCAGTTAGCAAATGCAGGAAAATCACATGCAACAAGGCAGCACATAAAATGGGAAACGGTGCAGGCATTCATCGACGTGACATATAGCAAAAAATAGATTTACTTCACTGTAGCTGATATACAGGCAAAGACAAGCAGGGCACAAGTGGAAACTGAATGACATGGAGATGGTGTGAGGAACACAAGCTTGGTACCGCCATATACTGTCATATGCTGAAAGAGTACATTGTGAATCTCAATTTCCCTTAACACTGCCAGTCCCACATCTTATTTCCCTTTCATTAATGCTGTTTCAGGGACAGGCACGGCTGCAGGGGTTCAAGGCAGATTATTGAGCAAATGAGCTATCACCAAAAAATAATTAGCATAATTAACACTGGCAAGGAGAAAAACAAAAACGTGTACAAAGAAAGCCTTGTAAAAAGCCACGTTTTAAATAGAACACATTGAACATCTTGTACTCACGGTTTCTACACTTGAGAAATTGTTGAAAAATTGTAAAAAAATAGTTTTTAGCTTTTAGTAAAATATTTGTGAAATATCTGCTCTTACAAGTTTCAAAGCCGCTCACATGGGAGGCCTTTAGGAACACATTTTCTCTTTTGAATAGCTCAAGGGTGGCATATTTCATGGAGTTAGTTGTGGGTCGGTAATCGGTAAGCCTTTTCAAACAAGTCAGCTGTAAAAGTTTGCCAAAATCCCCTGTGTTAATCAGCAAAGTGGGATTTTCTATAACACTCCCTAAGTTGGACTGCCACGTCTCACGGCACTGAGCGCACAGAGCTTTCCTGTAGTGGGAAAGGGTTTACAGAAGGCTTTACAATACAAAAGCATAGTGTCCATTTAGTGTGCCAGAGGAATTCTGCAGTTGCGCAAGTTGTTTGAACGATGTGGACAAAAGAAGGCATTTGCTTTCAAAGTTAAATCAACTTTATGAAGACAGCATAACAGGGTAGAGTTTTTTTTTTTGAAAGCTAATAGTTCAGGTAAAACAATCTAGGACAGAAACTGGCCTGGTCCTTAACAACAACAACAATCTATGATCTCTAAAAGGCCAGCTGGTATTCTACTGCTAAAACTAAGTATGGTTCTTAACTGAAGTTAACAATCGAGTGGTAAGGGCTAGCCTGTCACTGCATTCTTCTCTGCACTAGTAAAGAAACAACTGATCAAGAAACCAAAAGCAAACTGTATCAAATCCTCCGTACCACACACTTCTCACGTGCTGTGTGACCATAACCATTCAACCACAAATGCTCATCACATGTTTGACTCATTGGCACTGCTGATGACAGCGTGGGAACAGTGCCAGGGGCAGCTCTGCTTTCACTTACCCGGGGGCTGCTGAGGGGGCTGGTGGAGAGACCAGAGGAGGCACCGCTGATGGACCGCGACCTTGGGTGGGGTTGGGGATGGGAATGGGGAGGAAGAGGTGCAAACAGAAAAGAAAATGCCCTTTAGAGAGAGAGAAGAACAGGTGACTGGGAGAGGGAGAGATGGTTCTGGGAGGCAGGCTGGGGTCACGAATCTGCAACAATCTGTAGCAGAGTACCTGCTTCTAGTAGACTAGAATGTTTGGGGAAAGCAAAGCATTGCATATATCAGATTTAAATATTTCTTGAAGACTCATACACGGTTATGTGTAGTAAGTGTAGGGTGTCAATATAAAAGCTTTAATTGGCTCTACAGTGAAAAGTTAGCCTAGGGGGTAGAAGATGTAGCAGCTGCCTACAACACAACAAAAAGGGGGGAAAGTACGTCCTCCACAAATACTCATGAACTCAAGTCAGGGCCAGGGGCTTGAGAATATGTTCTTGTCAAGCAGGCTTTTGTTATGTGGCTCTAATTAGATGTTCGATAGATCGCTTCGGCCATCGTGCTTGAGCTCTGTGACGTCGTGTGGGCCGTGTCTCTCGTCACGGTGATGGTTTTGAGGCCGAAACACTGGACTACCGCTAATCCTGAACATGCGGCCCCACAGTTCCAAACTGACTGCATGAGTTAAGTTTCATTGTGATCTGGCACAAGACTGATGAAAGCCTGGCTGAGCAGGAAACAGAGCACAACTTGGCTCCAAATGGTCTTTAAGCCTGGGATTTTGGTGGCAATGTATGGTATAGCTGGCCAGAAGACTGGGGAATCAACTGTGACAGGGAAAATCCTTAATGAGGACCAGCCTGACATCTGCATTCTAACAAACATTGGAAAGGTTCATATTCACATACAAAGTACTTATATGGAAATATTTTTACCACCTCATTGTATCACAATGCAAAATTTTGAGTAAAAGTTGTAACTCGACTTTCTTCAGATACGATGATCAAACAGCTCTTCCGTGCCACCTTCACTGGTGTGGCACGGTCACATGGATTACTTCGAATAGAACAAAAAGGCTGTTTGTACTTGCTGACAAATATTTTTGTCAATTTAGGATGCTGGACTATTCAAAACAAAGCTAATATGTATCGCATCTTCAACCTACAACTAAGCAAATGCTCAAATCATCTGTTTCCATAGCAACCACTCACTTCCGCACCTTCTGCAGCGGCATGACATGCAGTGGGCAGAAAATCTGATATATAAAAGGTCTAAAAATCCTGTGGACCCGTAATTACAACACAGGTCCAAATGACCCCCTTGATCTCTGATTCTGCTAAAGGCGAGGACCGATCAGTATTGCTTTCACAGCAAGCGGCACACCCACTGAGGGAAAACACCGCTTTGATCCAGAGTGTGGAGTGAGGTGCTGTTGATACACACAGGGACCAGCGTCTGCAGTGCTGTGTTGGGGGGGGGCACACTGGTAACCTTCCATCCTCCAGGCTTTTGTGTGTGCTGCCTTTACGCACTTGTGTGACCAACCTCTGCAGTTTGGTCTATAATATAAGGTTACCTGCCTGCCTGCTTAGGAAACATGTTGTATTTCACTGGGGGTCAAGGGGTTGAGCAGAGGTTGCAGGAGCTACGTGGCAGGACAAAAACACACCATGCAGTTGCCGGTGGCTATAGGTTATATGGTAGATAAGTGACGGAAATGTCCCTGAAACTTTGTGTGTGCATGTGTGTGTGTGCTTGTGCTGGCGTGTGTCTATAACACAGCTTTACCGGCTTTCCTGAGTGACTAGACAAAGGGTAGGGGATTATAGCAGCTATGTTTTAAATACAAAGATAAATCTGCCTCTCCCTGTCTCCCTTTTAACCATGCCCACTATGTAAATGCCCCAGCATCCCATATCACACCATTAGATTTATTTCTTTTTTTATTTGTAACTGGAGAGCAACATCTGTATAACTGTCAAAAGCTATGTCTTCATGTTCTTCCACAAACTCCAGGCTTTCCATTTTTCATTTACATTTCATTAACCTTTCATGTGTCTTTATGTTACACTCCCCAAACCCCCTGCCAATTCTTCTTTTTCTCAAGATGCTCTCATGGATCAGTGAAGTTTGGTAGTTTTAATCAGGTTTGCAGGTTTAATTACCCATGAATGCACTGGCTTTTTTGTTAAAAAGAAAATTGAAACAGTAAATCATATTTAAATACATCACCATGAATATTTACGTGGTTATGCCTTAGCAAAACACCTCATCCGTATTCTGCTCAATTATGAACCAAAACAAAAAATACTGACCAAAAATCACCGATCACACTTAGCAGCAACAATGAGGTCAGGGTTTGCTTTCTTTATATAACTCCTAACCCTAAATAATATCAAGCCAAACATACTAAAAGCATTACTGGAAATCCACTAAAGCAAACTAACTCGTGAGACGGGCTGAATGGGAGTGCTGTGGGTACTGTTCATCAAGCTACCGCCAAATGAGGGACCGTGGAGATGCTACTGTTGGAAAACTGTAAGCTAAGCCACCATTTCCTTCTCAAGGTCAACACATTATCTTACAAATTCCCACCTTTCAAAAAAGCCAAAGCACAAAAGATGAAGAAGGTCTATCTACACAGATGAATGCAAGCATGCACACACACACACACACACACACACACACACACACACACACACACACACACACACACACACACACAC
>JABJVR010000016.1:3228000-3242634 GCA_025773905.1 Chitala chitala
GGGGGGGGGGGGGGGGGTGGGGGGTGGGGGGGTTGGGTGGGTGGTGGCCGCGGCGGGGGTGCGTCTTTTTGGTGGTCTGTCTGCGTCGGGGGGCGCCGCCCCCGCCCCCCCCCCCCCCCCCGCCCCTAGCGCAGAGAGAGACACAACGACAGGCGTCAAGGCCAGAAAGGGAGAAACAGCGAAAACATGAGTGGGTAGCAGAGAGAGGATTCAAATGGAGAACGAGGTAAAAGGAAAGGGGGAAACAGTCACACATATCCATGTAACAGCCACACAGAGGGACCACACGGCTCACAAGCAGGTACTCACCCTAATTACTTCTGGGCACGCGTAATGGGGGGATCTGTAAAGGCAAAGCAAAGACTTATGGGTGTCGATTGCCAAGACATATTCTCCTTCCATTCTACATCTCGACAGCACATGGCACACGGCTACTGGCCCCGCCACTGCCAAAGGCAGCTAAAGCACAGTCGGCCAGAGTAAGCTGACCGGTGCCCTAGGGCCGCGGGCGGTAAGCATGGCCCCTACATGTGTTCACCTGCTGTAGACAAGCCCCTCCCACATCGCTACTTCCTGCTCATCACTCTCTAATTGCTAAATTGGACTTTAATGGGCTCCGAAAAACCGGAGTGTAAACACCACGTCCTGCTCGTGATAGCATTGTCTTGTGCATTTATGAACCGCGAGGCAGCAACTGAAATCCCTGTCAGAGTTCGACGGTGCGTCAACCTTTTCGCCGCAAAGCAAACAAGACCCTCGTTTCCCAATCACGAGTGTCATGCTGCATTATGCAAATGCATTCAAAACCTGTGGTGCTACGCTATTTAAACCCCACATCGTCGAAACGCACATGCCACTGGGAAAACTGAATTTCATTTAAACACTCCTTTTACTTCCGCTATTGGGACATTTGTTATGATTTTATTTATTATTTTAATTTTTTTTTTAACTAGCTAGTGTGTCACTCACACTCTGCCCATTTTTAAACAAGCAGACTACAAATACCGTGTTTTTTGTCAGATCTTTTCTCAAGAGAGATTTTTTATTGTTTTTTTTTTTAATTTATTTTAGTTGCTCAGCAGATGGCCTTATAAAAAAAGGCACAGCTCACATTTTCACACTTTGGCCATTTGCATATTTGGCCGTTTTGACTGACAGGGGTTATGTAACATCTTCATTGGTTATGCCAGCACAGGCATTCATAGAAGATAAAAAAAGGCAACTCCTGAATCCCGGAGTCATGTGCATCTGCATACAAACCAAAAGCTTCAAGGTATGAGTCATAAGCAAGACGTGATTCACAAACACACTGGTACATGTCAGCTACAGTGGTACAAGTCATCACTATCATATCAGTGTCAAAAAGAGAAACAGCCAACACCATACTGCTGTGCCAGTTATAGTCTGATTTTGTTAGTAATTTGGAGGCATATAAAAATTTTATGAATTTTCAGAAAGAATACAACATGACACCAACGGCCAAGTTGATTGAACCACATTATTACCAGCCGTGCTGCCTATGTTCTCACAGTCCTCCTGAAGCTAAATATTGCTCCACACTGCTAATAAAATAGTGTTGTTATAACACAACAGTTCCACATGCTTTCCATTTTAAACTGAAATTAAAATAAAATGAAAAATTAAAAAGTCTTCACTCGAACACTAAATATGCTGCTTGCACTCCAGAAGCAGACACACCTTAGCCAATCACAGAGCTGTCGTGTGGTTGAGGGCGGAGTCTGGTGTGGTTGGTTCCTGCTCCTGAGCAGGGCCAATCAGGCCCTGTTTTGAGCCCTGCAATTCCTACACGGGAGGAGATAAAACCCTGGCAAGCCTCGCAATTTGTGCAGCTGTGAACTCATCCTAATACTCTTCCTGCTATGATCCACAGTTTCTCCTGGTGAATGCCAGACCTGCATAACACCTCAGCTGTAGCTCAGAACACAAGGCGGCACTCTGGGGACAAATAAACAGCCACGTCTGATGTCTACCACTGTACCACTGAGTGTTGATACTGCAAACAAAGTCAAGACGTCTAACACAAATACTATGAGTGCTGCAAATTCATCAAGAAAAAAACATTTTAGTAGATTAAGATTTTTATGGTCTGTGAATTGTTTTCGCAATGTTTGCACATTGGATTCTGTTGATACCCATCGAAAGTCGATTAAATATGGATTTACAACAAAAAATATAAACATTTACTTAATGCGAGACATTAATAACTGCGGGCAAATGAATTTTGCAGACGCAAGTATCTAAAAATGAAGTTATGAGAAACCATGCATTAAGCATGAAAAACTAATAGCACTAGTGGAATAATGAAGGGAAATTAAAAAGAAATAAAAATGCAATAAAAAATTGCCCTTTGCACAAAAATAAATAAATAAATCAGACTAAACCGGTGGCTCTGAGATTTGGGATATCAATCCTGCTAGGACTGGTTGCTAGAGCTCATTTACTGTCTTCTACCCATCCAACTGGGGAGGGGGGGGGGATAAAAAGTAAATCAATGTTGAAGACAACGTGAGGGACTGTGGGACTTTATTATGATGAGAACATACTCAGGACGCTCAGAGATGCTGCCACTGGCAGCTCCCAGTTCAGAGGTCAGGCAGTAACTCACATCACCTACTGGGACGCAAAGATTTAATGGGAAGGAAAAAACACAGAAAGAAACAACACAAAGACCAGGTCCTGGCACATCATTACCTAGCACAAACATAGCCACATCATTGGATCCTTATTACAGCACATCAGAGGCATCCAGGGGGTGCTCTGGCTGGTAACGTTTTCAAGAACAGGAAAGAATTACTGCCTCCTGACTCCACAGGGCAGCAATCAGGCCTGAGTTCTCACCAGTCGAATGTATCATCCGTTCATGCGGTAACGCTACAGGGTGCAGCTGGATGTTAAAGAAGACAAACTGCGTTAAAAACACTGCACGAGCTGCACTTAGCCCCCACTGACAAAACGGTTCTGAAAATCAGGGGTGACGTAAAAATGTAAGACAGGAGGACTTAAACTTTCCTGTCGCCACCCATCCACACGGTCACACACTCTTTGTAGCTCTTTACCCAGTCGACGTGCCATGAGCGGAGTGTGTACAAGCTCATCGGACCGCAGGTGAGCTTCCCCCACTGTGTGCATTCCCTGCTGTGCTGCAGACTCATTCTGAGCAGGAATGTGTGTGAACATCATCTCACTTTGCCCTCAGAGACAGCTGGGCAACGCCACACAGAAATCGTAGAGGATTCCCCTCCGCTGTCACCTACCACGCAGCCAACGTCTGCTGCAAGCGCCAGTTACCGAAAACCTCCAGCGTGACCTTACAAAATGCTTTTATTCCCCCTAGAATTTCCACAAGCTGGTTGTTTGAGAAAAGCTGCAGCTGAGGGTGTGTCCAACACGGAAAAGCATGCAGAGTCACACACTCTCAAGGCTGTGTGCCGCCAGAAGCAGGACAGTCACCGGATTTCAGCAGTCTGGCAGAGCAGAGACACGTGGTCGCTAATGGGTGAGCACTAAAGAGCTTTAGGAAGCAGACCCATGCTGCAATTCTGCATGTGATTCGTGGAAAATAAAAAGAGCTTCCATTTATAGCATTACGACCTTATAAAGCACAAATTATGTTGATATGGTGTTTAAAGCACATGTACCACTTGGTTGGTTTCCTGCTCTTAAAACTGTCTGCCTATAGTGCAGAGGAAAAAAATGGCAAACTACTGCTCATGGGTAAAAAAAGGTAATAGGGACGGCATTATTATAGCAAGCAGACGGGAAAAAATGCATATTATTAAGCCGGTGGTTCATGTTTGCAATTATTATGCTACATTACAGAACATTTCATTACGGACAAAGAGGTCTAGAAGCCTGTTTTCCCCAGGAAAGACAGTGGGCAACTTTATTTATTTCATACATGCATGACGCAACCAGCATGCATTAGCCCAGAACACGGGCAGATGAAAGAGTAATAAGAGAAAGTGTAGCTACCAATTGTCACTAAACCTCAGTGATGCCCTTCAACAAAATATTTTCAGTGAATGAGCTCAAGTGTCAAGAGGATTAAAAAGACAAATCAGACAAAGAACAAAGTTTGGCACCAACAGACGCATCTGCAGAGCTTCTGCTTTTGAGCGAAGAATTCTGCTGTAAGAGTGAATCTGAGGCCCAACTTGAGTCTATTACCAACAGTGTACACAATCCATTTGTGTCAATCCAGCGGGAAGCAAGGGGAGGAGGTGCGAGTGTGGGGGGAGCAGAGATGAATGCGTTTAATTAAAAACTGTCATGTTCGTGCTTAGAGACGGGGCAGCCAGGCATACAAGGGTAATCAATAGCCACAACATTTTGCTCCCCCCAGGATGACGCGGCCAACTGCGGACCGGCAGCCGTCTCGGACAAGGCAAAAGGACGGCAAAGGACCGTCACCCCACTGCTCCTACCACAGCGCTTGTCTCATTTGGGTCCTGGTATCCTGGTATCCCTCATGAATACCGGTGGGAAACTACAGCCGTACTCCAAAGGCAACAGCAAAAGGTAACGGGAAATACAGTGTAAAATATTTCAGTGCTTCACTAAGATTGCAATTTGATGGTTTGATTGGTCTGTGTGATATCATCAGGGTTGAATCTTTGATCTTCCACATTATTGATTTACTCAGCTTAGTGGGAGGATGAGGAGGGGGAGGGCAATTATCAACCGAGTGTCACTTAATGTTCACAGTGATCGTTCTGGGGGTGAGGGGTATTGCACACCTCCCTCTCCCAGTCAGAATAAACTGTCTCAGGATCATTCTGTCACCTACACAACGGGACCTTAGACAAACTATCACAGGATCACAGAAGTAAAGGATGCCCCTGAGCAGGGAAAAATGCAAACCTGTCCCAGGTAAAAAGCCAGCTGCTTCAGGCAACAAACTTCATGCTGTCTGACTGCAGCAAAAGCCATGATCTGTCTTCACCTTGCAGTTTCATCGTTTACAATAAAACAAAAGAGTCTTCTCTCACAAAGCCCTCCAAGAACAAACCTGAGCTTGCCGATTAGCCACAGCTCAAAGCATTCACTTATGTCTTCAGTTAGATTGTGCCTGAGGGTAGACTTGGTGTACGCAGACAGACAGACAGACAGCCAGACACACACCAAATAACCCTTAAAACATTTGTCTATGCGTTCATTAAAGATTTACAATACGTAGTCTAGCGAACTGCAAGAGATCTGCTATTAACACTCCATATGTGAACCAGGACCCTATCTAAGCTGCTAATCCGCCCTCTCATCAGCTCCAGAAATGTGGTGCGGTTTCATGATAAGGTTACAGGCTGCTTGCCTCTGCAACCACCTGCTAAAGCCTTTTCAATCTTGGATTCTCACAAACACACCTGCGTCACTGCAGGAGAGCAGTAGGATTTTGAAAGATATTTTATTTTCCGGGGGTTTGGTTGAGAGCTGTATCCCCATCAGGTATGAAATGCCAACAGTGCCATCAGTGACTGAAAATTGAAACCCTTGACTGACAGCATGGCCTGGATCAGTTACACCCAGCAGAGACCAAGCAGAGAGAGAAGGGCAGCCTCCACTCTAGACCTGCCACAGAACCAAGCACTCAGTGCAAGAACCCAAAGACAGATAGGTTTTACACAGGCTGGTCATGCCTTCTGACCTGTGCCCCTAAGCACTTCATACAAATGTTTGTCACACTCAGAGTCACAGCTCAGACACTGTGTATGCTGATACATAATGTTAGTGGCCTGGTGGCTCAGTGTATAGGACATTAGGCTTGAATGTGGAACTCTCCCAGCTTGATCCCAGCCCAGTTAACAGGTGTGTCCCTGAGCAAAGAACTCCACACTAACTGGCCAGGTGCTGAAAAATGGCTGCCTGCTGCTCCCCTGGAGGAAGGGTTAAATGCAGAGAACAAATTTCCCTGTTGTGGGATTAATAAAAAAAATACAGTGGCAATCTCAATAACAGTAATTCATTCAAATGCCTGTGACTTTATGACACAAATATTTTTTGACATCTAAAAATCACTATTTGGGCTAGTGAAGTCTATATAGTGCAGGAATATTGTATATTTTAATATGTTCAATTGCAGTAAGTGCTGCTTTTAACATTAAATCTTATTTTTAACACTAAAACTGACCGATAATTCTGAAAGCTTTGTAACACATGGCATCAGTCAGAGATGTATAACCTTGGCACCTTAGCCCTAACTTAAGCATGATACCAGCTACTCCCCTTAGTGTCCTTCCTGCTAAGTAACAACAAAGAGCTTTTTAAAACTTGTTTCAATACAAAAACCTTGGAAATGTGCGAGAAACACCAGAGTAACAATACAACAATAACACAGGTGGTTTGAATGGCAGTCATTTTATGACTTTATGAGGCCTGTGGTTTCTACAGAAAAACGCGTTTTTACGTTCCAACATTGTTCAGGCCCAACTTTATAGCAATCCCCACTGTAAAAAATAAAAAACATACACATAAGAACACCCCACTGATGCACATTCACACCCTGTAATCAGAGGTGAGCAGGTGAGCAGAGCGACTCAGAGTTCATCATCCTGTAATCACAGGTGAGCAGAGCGACTCAGGGCTCATCATCCTGTAATCACAGGTGAGCAGAGCGACTCAGGGCTCACCATCCTATAATGACAGGTGAGCAGAGCGACTCAGGGCTCACCATCCTGTAATCACAGGTGAGCAGAGCGACTCAGGGCTCACCATCCTGTAATCACAGGTGAGCGGAGTGACTCAGGGCTCACCATCCAGTAATCAGAGGTGGGCGGAGTGACTCAGGGCTCACCATCCTGTGATCAGAGGTGAGCAGAGTGACTCAGGGCTCACCACCCTGTAATCACAGGTGAGCAGAGTGACTCAGGGCTCACCATCCTGTAATCAGAGATGAGCAGAGCGACTCAGGGCTCACCATCCTCTCCTGACAGCTGCTTCAGTGTGCTTACTGCTCTCTGTGAAAAACAGCTGTGAAAAACTATAGTGGAGGTCAAAGAGTCTGCTACAGTGGTAATGCCTGAATGTTGTAACAACAATTTAATTAATTTACCAACTGTGACACTTCGTCTTTAGCTCAGAAGGTGAATCATCTTGTCAGGTGTGGTTGAGTTGACTGTGGCTTCACAGGCCGAGGCTTCATAGGTTTTAAATTCCGACAGGTCTTTCCTGTTACTCCATTCCCATTTAAAACATTAGCAGTTTTGGTTATTAAATAACCATATATACTACTGAAAATATTACACTTCAAACTCTTATCAATGTTTTACTTGAAACAAAACAGAAAACTTCTGACATGCTGACATCATTCTACAGATGTATGTCTGACTTCTTCAGCTTTAGGGAAATGCAGGTTGTATTAAAAATGTTTATTTTGTCCACAAAACCAACACAATAAGAAAAATTATTTGTCTGTAGTTCGCTGTGGAACGTGCATAGCCATGCTCAGTTATAAGATCTATGACTTCCACAGACAAAATTGGAAGTATAAAAATATATTAAAGAAAAACTGATCATTTAAGAATCCCAGTCTTACCAAATGCTAATTACAAATTTATTATCTATTGTAAAACCTGACTGCTGTTTAATGCTGGCTTATTTTAACTTCGTGAGTGAAGAGAGGAGACATCAAATTATAAATGTAAAACACATTTTTAAATGAAATAACTGCAATCATTTTTGCTATAGTGAATGTATGTATTTTAGAGGTGAATGGCCATTCTTCAATCTAAGACTGTTATTACAATGCAAATTCTTTAGGTTTCAAATATTTAATGGTTTTATTTTTGTCTGTTTTGAAATTCATCTCTCATATTCACACATAACTGTAAATACAGTGTAGGCACTGGGACAAGGAATGATTAATATCCAGAACACACAGCCAGTAAGATCATTGGGTAGTCACTATGCACACGTAGGAGCATGCTGATTACAACAATTACATTCTATTGCAAGTATAGGTAGATGGGTAGGTAAGCACACTGCAGTTTATAAATGTACATTTACTCAAAACAAATTAAACTCAGCTCTGCAGGCTGTGAAGTCCTGATCTTGAGCTTGGATTACCCCAATTACACTAAAACCAGAATTAATAAGAGGCTGTGATTTACTTTCACATTCAGCAAAGAGTTTGTTTGTGTGTGTGTGTGTGTGTGTTTGTATAAATATTAATTGATTTGTAATCCCTTCGTTCATAATGTGTGTGTGTGTGTATATATGTATAAAACTATTTGCAGTTGCTTCGTTTGTAATGTAAAATAATCATAATCTGTAACATTTTTCCTATTGTGCCAAAAACTTTATTGTGCTGCACTTTTTGAAGGAATCTTCAACTCCCCACCATCAAAAAAAAAAAAATTCACTACATGACTGAAAAATCTCATCCCAGGAATTCACAGAAAAATCAAACAATTCATTACTGCTTTAAAAACCATCATATGGTTTTAATCAGCCACGTTTTTCTTCTCACAGGTCAATGCATCTTCCACATTCACTCTGAAACTTCTGTCAGCAAGCTGCATCATTGCTAATATTCACTGCTATGAATTATTATGAATTACTTTTGTTGAAGGTAGTAATTTCTACTTTCCATTACAGTGTGACAAATGTCTCTAGGGTAAAAGGCAAATAAACTTCTGAACATCACACTACTGACTGTGTGAACTATTTGTGAATCATTAAATTAGTATTTATGTACCATTTCCCTTTACATACTAATTATGTGATATCCACTATATTTTGTCCAATGCTGATGACTTTAGTCCAGTTTTTTTGTGTTCTATAAACTCACATCTTGTGAATTTAGCTGTCCAACACCCATTTGTCCACAGGATTCGTGCGCAGTGCAACTTCACTGTTCACGGTTCTCTTACCCACAACTCGTCTCCAGAAGGCTGTCCCCAACCTGCAGAGAAGCCATCCCGAAGTCTGCTATTCGGATGTTGTTCTTCTCATCTAGTAGAAGGTTCTCGGGTTTCAAGTCCCTGTGGCTGTGAGGGTGTCAGGGAGGGGATTGAAGATGAGGAAGGAGCATCACACACAGCATCTTTGGTGCATACTCTGTCTATCCAACCATTCAGCAGTATCATCATCACATCATCATCCCCTCATTAACTGCTTACCCAGATTGGACAATAATAATCCATTGAACATTCGTGAAAGCCAAAAAACACCTTGCATGGAGCATTTGCATGATGTCTGCATTATACATGTTTTTTCTGTCATAAAAAGCATAACAGAAACAAAAAGACGTGAGAAGGACTGAATTTTTAATCCCACTCCTGCCTGTACCTATCTCCAACCACCGCTGCACCAATATAGCCACATTAGACCTATCTGCACCCTAAAAACCTTCACTTCCACCTGCGGAAGCACGTTACATCATATGTTCACACCTTTTGCAAAAAAGCAAAAAAAAAAAATAAATAAATAAATAAATAAATAAAAAACATGACAAATAAATGTAACATCTTATTGAACATTAGCAAACTTTGAATTTGCCATGAAATAGCTGATATGCACAGTAGGCTACATATGGCAGAATAATACAAAATGGCACAAGCTGTATAAATCAGCAGAAAAGCCTGATAAAATGCTTAAAACTGTCACACGCAGCTAAATTAAAGAAAGCTTTAACAGTCACACCATTAAAGCTGCTTAAAAAGCTGAGAATGTCGTCCTGCCGTTACAGACAGCCTGCAGAAACAAACGCCCAGATGATCCACAAAGGCTTTCATACCATCTTCTGCATTATATGACTGTGTTCAGATTGGCGTAATAGCATAAAAATTAATAATAAATGAGACAGCAGTAAAATTTTTAAATACACCAAGCGAGAAACAACTGTAATTTCCCCTAACACTGAGACAACTGAACTCGCTGGCAAGAGTATCTCAGAAGGCGGGAGATGCGAACATCTCAGCAACGTCCCAACGTATCGTACCGCATACGCTGCTACGTTTGCTGTGAGAGACTTAAAATATTTTTACAAAGTAAGATGGAAAAATCATAGGTCGAACCATTGTAACTCAGAGACCATCTGTATTGTGCTGGGAAAGTCCTGCGATAATGCAGGTCTCTGCTGTGAAGGGCACTGAGAGCACACAAAAACAGCATAACACAGGCCAGCGCCAGCACCCCTGAGGAGCAGAGAAACACGCGCGCTCCTGCTCAAACAGAGCCAGCTTTCCATCCCAGCCATAACGTAATCACAACTTCCATTGTCCTAGTGTTCACACAGTGACCACAAGCTTGCCACACATTATCAAACAAATGTAAAGTTTACAGCAGAGGCTATAATAAAACAGTCCTGAAAGATTTATCCCATCACGAGATAACAGTAACAAAGTGCGGCTGCAGCTGGTCGGTTTATTACCCATGAAAGTAAGAGCATCTAGAATGGATCATTAAAAACACTGTCAAACACACAGTCAGGACACTCACACCGTCCTGTACCATGGATACAACTATACTCTTGTTCAATTAAGTCAAATAATGTTTAACAGCCTTGGGGAAGGAATTGGGTGTCCTTTTGCCCTGTTGTTCTCTGATCTCTGTGTGAAGTAGTTTCCCTTGGTATAGTTATAAGAATAATGGTCACAAACCATATTTACATGAAGTTAAGCATTGAACTAGGACTGTGGAGTTGGTACAGAAACCTCAGGCTTAAAAACTGAACATGTTACTATTGAACATGTAACATTGTTACAGAGTATCCTGGAAGGGTTAAGTGTTGGAGCCAAGGACTCTTGTGACAGAAGTCTTTCAAGGTTCGGAACTTAGTCCACTCCTCTTCTCCCTGTATACACCCTCCGTGGGATCAATCATCATTTCGCATGGCACCACTTACCATTGCTACACTGACGACACCCAGCATTTCTTGTCCTACCCATCCTCAGACACAGGAGTTTCAGAAAAGATTACCTTGTGCCTTGTTGACATCTCAAAATGCATGGACAATCACCACCTGCAACTGAATCTCTCCAAGCCTAAGCTGTTGGTCATCCCAGACAAAAAATCCATTCCCCATGAGCTGCCTCTCAACCTTGGCACATCAACTATAACATCTTCAACATCAGTGAAGAACCTTGGATTAGTGCTGGACAACAATCTGATGTTCTTCAACCACATTGCTACAGTCTCCAGGGCTTGCAGATTTGCAGGAAGGAAGATCAGATCATTTCTAACAGAACACTCAACTCCTGGTCCAAGCATTAGTCATCTCCAGATTAGACTACTGCAACTCACTCCTGGCTGGTCTCCCAGCCTCTGCGAGTCAACCTCTCCAGAGGATTCAGAATGCTGTTGTCCGTCTTGTTTTCAGCTTTCCCAAATGGACGCAAATTACTCCACTTCTCATCTCCCTTCAAGGGCTTCTACTCCACACTTCCATCAGATACAAGACCCTGATGCTTACTTTCAAGCCCATCAATGGGACTGCTCCATGCAACTTCAATCATCTCCAGTGCTCTATGGTCTGCTAATGGAAAGAATCTGGTTGCACCACTACTACAAAATGGCAGACAGATACTCTTCTCATCCCTGGTGCCTAAATGGTAGAATGAACAGTGCAAAGATATTTACTTTTCTAGGGGCCCCATTTAAAATATACACGATCCTGTCTTTATGCTATTAATGTTTGCAAGAAGAGCAACATCTTTGAATGAAACTGAAATGTCAAAACAGTTTTACTTTGATTATATCAGACTGTCATTGCCCATCCTTTCAGTATCACTTCTGAATGTTCTGCAATTCAAAGTTTCTTGTCTACCAAGTCAGATATCTTCCCAACATGTTCATATTTAATAAGAGAGTACACAGACTATTTTCTGTGAAAACCTGCAATCATTGTGATTTTCTGTTGTAATTAGATATAACAACAATAGACTTAAAAGCTTTTGAACTTCCATTAATGTGTGTAAAGTGTCATTTCAAATGCCCCATCATTTCCTACTTATTTTAGATTTCATGGTGGTTTTGTAAATCATCTTGAAGGCTGCAAATTCCTGGCATTGTCATTCACCAACATAGCTAAACACAGGAGAACTGGACATTAATTATTTACCATAAAGTGAAATCAAGTGACAATTCCATAAAGAACAGCATTTCCTTCCCTTGGTATGAGCATCTTGTTGGACCAGGAGACAGCCAAAGAAATGCACACCAAATGGCTCCTTTATCTCTTTCCATTACAGATTTGCTCTGGTACACAAATTGGGTTTTGGTTCAAATAGTACTGCATGAGTGAAGACTCCTTAGCAAATACTCTTGCTTGCAATGTGTACAGAAATGTTGTCAGAAAATGTCATTAATTAAATTCAAATAACATCATCATCATCAGATTTCCTTTTTCTGTCTAGCTTTTCACATATATTTGCATGTGTTGTGTGTGTACGTACACACACACACACACACACACACACACACACACACACACACACACACACACACACACACACACACACACACACAATGTCTGGCCAAAAAAGAGCATGTTGTGTCTCTGGAGGCAGTGTTATTAGCTGGTATTGCTTCAGATGGTCTGGTCTAAGCTCAGCAATGTTATGCGGCAATAAAATGAAGTGATCTGAGTATCTGAATCTACTGACTGGGAAGGTTCTCCCATCAGTGGATTTGTTCTTCCCTAAAAACACAGGCATATTCCAGGCCGACAATGCCAAGATTCGTCGGCTAAAACTGTGAAACAGGAGTTGAAGGAGCATGACTCACTCACGTATGAACGGGCCACCAAAGAGTTCTGACCTTAACCTCTTTGGAAGTCTTTAGGATGTGCTGGAGAAGACTTCACAGAGTGGTTTGACTATCTCGTCATCAGTACAAGATCTTTGTGAAGAATTAATGCAAATGTTATTATATATATAAAATATATATATAAAAGTGAAAAAAATATATATCAGTAATGATTTGCTCTCACTGTATCACACACACATCCAAATATACATGGAACTGAATGTCCTCTGTGTTACTATAAGTACCTGGGGGGAGCAATACAAGTTGTATAGTACTAAAAGAAGCCAAGTGGACTAGTATGGGGGTAAATGAAGTTGTTTTGAGCAGTCTGGAAGTGAGGGGGAAGGTGGGAAGAGCTGCATGCTCTTTGAAGTTCTATGGAGTAGTCTGGACCTCTGTGAAGCTCTTTGAAGTTCTCTGTAGTTGAGTGGACTTCTCAGAAGTTGTTTGAAGTACTGTGGAGGTGAGCAGACTTGTGTTAAGCTTAACAAAGCTGTGCCCTCAGGTTTCCTTGTTGGGTGCCTCCTATCCCCTATCGGAGGGCTAAGAAAACAAGTAAGAAAATCATTGGTTAGTTGTTCAGCATCTCCAGCAAGGATGGGAATACTAACAAGCTAAGTTAAGGAGTGGGAATGCAGATTCATCAAGGAGTAAAGAACAAGGAGGAATAAAATCAGCACATCCAAAAAGGAGACTTTACTTGCTACTGTGTATCCTGCTTACAATTTGTTCAGTACAGTAGTATTTGTTCAGTAAAATTTTTGTCAGCAAATTAACACTTTACATGCGCTCTTGGAAAGCAACAATGTATAACGGCGGATTATCGAGTGGCAGAAGAGCAGAACTCATTTCCCCCACCAGAGCCTATCCTTCTGCCCGTGCTAACACAGCCTCCTCAATCAGACAAGGAGCTCTAACAAGCAGCCAGGGGAGGTAAGATGCCAAAAGGAATTCCCATTATCCCCTCTCACTGGTAAAGACCAGTAATGATGATTGGCTATAAACACTGTTCTCCTCCCGTGCAGGTGAAGGTAGGATGTCTCATCAGCAAGGCCAGCACTGGGCCTTGAGCCACTGTGTCACCAAAAATAAAAAACTAAACTTTTTTTAATGGTACACCTGGTGCAGCATCAGGCAAGGAGGTAAAGTAATGATGTAAAAGAGGGGAAGGTGTGAACAACAGAGGTGTACAAAAATGCAAATTGGACAAAGATTCCTGCTGAGCCCAGGACAAGGTTCTTTTACTGGTCTCTGGGCTGCTATGCTCCTTCCGTGGTTTATATACCTGTGTATGGAGGGCTAGGTGGAGGTTAACACATGAGAAAATTATGTCTTTACTGGTTCTGGTGACGTAGCCAACATGCTTTGAAAAATTTCACTCCAACACTGTACCCCTGACTTCCTGGCTACAGTACAATATGTCAAAGCTTTGAGAAATGGTCATCATTTTACCTCTGTGCATTCTTTATGACCCTAAGTTTTTGTATAGAGTGAAAAACTCATCTCACCCTACTTTTCCTCAATGACCTGAAATCATGAATCAAACAGCAAGGTTGAGTCCACAATGACTCTCAGACATAGACTTGCTACAATTTTTATTGATATTTTGTATATCACTCTGCTCAATGGCTCTCGGTCACAGTCCTGCTGAAATGTCCTATTGATATTTTGTATATCCCTACGCCCAGTGGCTCTCGGACACAGTCCTGCTGAAATGTCCTATTGATATTTTATATATCCCTACGCCCAGTGGCTCTCGGTCACAGTCCTGCTGAAATGTCCTATTGATATTTTATATATCCCTACGCCCAGTGGCTCTCGGACACAGTCCTGCTGAAATGTCCTATTGATATTTTATATATCCCTACGCCC
>JABJVR010000016.1:3242734-3257122 GCA_025773905.1 Chitala chitala
AGTGGCTCTCAGACACAGTCCTGCTGAAATGTCCTATTAAATATTTTGTATATCCCTACGCCCAGTGGCGGAGAGTCTTCTGCAGACAGGTGGAGCACACTCCCTCCTAACCACCATGTCTAAGTGTCGTTCCCCATTCAGCCAGCTGGCAAGCACCTGTCATGCACTCGATCAATAATCCTGGCCATGTCAAGCCTGGTGGAATGCCTGCTGGCCTTCCTCTATCCCATAATCCATCAGTACCATAGGCATTGCAACGAGGAGGGGAAGGTTACTCAAGGTCCACTTGTCTGAAGCAGTGCAGTCAAACCACATTACAGAGTGCGGGCAATGCACCATCATGCGGGAAACACGCAGTTCCTGACAGCCTATATGTCTAATCTAATATCCTCCAACTGTCAGTCAAGCAGCTGAAAAAGCACGGCATCCTCAACACAGAACGTGGTTTTAAATATATTCATGTTCCAATGCGCCACATCCTACTGTCTGTATATTTTTAAATATAGCACCCAGTTCCTCAACCAATGTCAACAGTCAGGTGATTTATCTAAGTAACGTGCATATCGTACTGATTTAAAGTGATACATAAAAATGACTCATAACTGAGGTAAATACTGTGCACAAAAGCACTAGGTCAGAGCTCCTTCTGAAGATCATATTCAAATAGAAGTCCTCATGTTCTAAAGCACGTCTTTTATTTTAATTTGCAGAGGTGCTGCTGGGTAACGTGGCCCCCTGCCACTTTCCTGGCCCATGAATCCACTGACTGCAGGTTGCTTTAGCTGCTTGGAGAAGATCAGGGACAAGACGAGTCGTAGGAGAAAGAGGGAGGGCAGGAGGGAGATGCAGCCTTTGATGAGCTGTTTATCATGCCTTTTACATGCTTCAAGATGGACCAAACTGTCTGCTAACCAGCCTTGTCTTGTCAATCACACGAGTAATGATCCAGAGCAGGGATGAGCATTGCAGAAAGCTAATAGGCATAGGTTTTTCAACGAGCTATGGAGGGCCCATAATCTGTAGAAACAAAGGATCCAGAAGAGAGACAGCCTTGAATACATAATCACCGTCATCAGCACAGCATCGCCCGGCTCATACGACACGATTACCTGGCCAAGGAGCAGCAGGAACACTCAGCAGAGGTGCCTCTGGAGTTAAGGCTGGATAAGTAGAGGAAGTAAAATTACTCTTGTTGGCGTTTCATTTTATTTTAGTGCTTTTGTTACCCCCAACTATGTTCCTTCAAACTGGTCTTATCTCTAGTTTAACACCTCACAGATCCTAATACAAGCAGTTAAAAATCAGATTACACTAGTAATATATAAGTTATGTACAGATGTGTCCTGTTTCCCCATTAGATATGTACTCCTGTGTGTGTGTGTGTGTGTGTGTGTGTGTGTGTGTGTTTGGAATGCTCAGTGTCAACACTGTAGAGTTACCTTCACTGGCATTATCAGTTATCCAGAGACTAATAACATGCAGCCTTCAGATAAGATGATTTCTTCCATTTGTCAATCGTGACATGAGACATTAACTTGGGAACACAACCAAGAATGGTGGGGAAGATGCAGGCAAAAACATCCACCCACTCTGACATTTGCTCTAAAAAGGTTTCTGTTAAGGAACCCGTAAAAAAAATTACTGTTTCCTTGCAAGCATACAGGCAACCTACTCAACAGGAGCCTTGCTGCAAATACAAACATCAGTGTTAAATGATGGGTGTTTTTTTTTTTTTTAGGAGAACAATAAGCCTAACTATACATGACACCCTAAAGAAACCTTCCCAGAAATCTATTAACCCATCAAATGACTAGTGCTACTTCTATAAAGAGCACAGAGAAGGAGGCTTAAGCCCAGAGTTTGCTGGTTGCTAAGAGTGCTGCGCTAAATCAACTTTTGCAGGTACACGTGCCTTAGGAGATTTGCTCTTGGGACTGCTTACAAATGTCACACTGCCTCACTCCCTCCTTGCACCCCCCTCCTGCCTGGTTCTCTCAGCAAAGCTCCATCTTGTTTTGGGTTCTGAAGATGGCTACAACGGCAGTGTGGAAATCAACCTTTGCAAAAAGGCTAGGAGGCCAAGGGGCCTCTTAATTCCATCTGCCAAATATCGATCCAAATTCCAAAAAAACATGTCGTCAGAAGTGATATAGTAGGCAAAAGTTGACTATACAGCGAATGTGTTAAACAATCAACATGAACGAGCGTCTTGAAGGAAAACCTCCAAAATAACAGATCACTTGAAAATAAAACAAAAAGCTTTCAAGCTTCCAGGAATGTCAAAGTTCCAAGAGAATATAAATTGTGGTCCAATATCTGAGAAAGGGACTCCACTTTAGAGTAACTCCATCTTTATTTCTTGATGTGCCGGTAATTGAAAGGCCCCTGGGTGTGAACGCGTTAGCAGAGGGAACAGATGGAGTGTGTTTGTGCTGGTTTTCCATCAAGTTCCTCTTTCGACACTGTGCACACGGTGGAGCCAGGGGCTGGAGGACACACTTTCATACCATACTGTCACAGGTGCCACAAGGGAGAAACAAGGCACAACTTGCCACATCTCGCATTAACTCAGGTTTCAAGTTCATCTCCACAACGGCCTCAGTGTACAAATTAGCAATGTGAACTTGTAATGGAGTACATGCAAATCAAACCAAATTATGGCCGGCGCAGGGAGCTGGGAGGGAAAAAGATTCACGATTTTAAAAGGGGAGGACATGGAGCCCAAGAATGAGAGGCACTCACCATATGGAGTGACTGTGGCAGAAATCCAACGCAGAGATGATCTGTCGAAAGAACTTTCGAGCTTCTTTGGGAGTTAACCTCCCCTTCTTTACCAGGTAATCAAACAGCTCTCCCCCAGATACATGCTCTAGAACCAAATACCTAAAGAAACAAACACAAGCAGAGATGGCAAGATGAGAGAGGGGCAAACAGGGAAGGAGCAGGAGAGAGAAAGAAAAACACTATGAAAGGATCCCCCGTGTCCCAACGGCTGCCTTTCAAAGAGGCCCCATTCAGCCCTAGGGAACAGAGAGGACTTGACTTCAAACTTCTCAAATATCAGCAAGGACAAGCTATTCTGAAGAACCATCATTCCACAGCCCTCTACTTGCAGTATTTCTGACCTTATTTAAACTTCATTGCAGTTTTATTACAATGATACACTGGACAAGTATGATTTCGAACAGCAAAGGTACCTTTCAAGTACATAAGACACAGCATGCTGACATTCTCTTAGACCCCAGAGAAATTCATATGCAATTCATAGGAATGGGAAATGATTGAAAAAAGACGTGACAGAATGTTATCAAAGTTCCCAGAACATTACTGCAGTAAGAAATGGCAACAAGCACAGAATGCTATTACAGACTCCAGAACAGTGTACTGCAGGTAGGAATCTTGGCAGCCAACTTCACAGAAGTGTCACATCAGCTCCTTGCTGAGCCCAATGCCCAGGTCTTGAGCAAAGCAAAGACAACAGCCGACAGTTCAGGGAAGTGGTGTGATAGCATGTTCGCTGGTGAAAAAGCAGACCTTGCTGATCTTGCAGGTTCTACATTTCAGAAATTATGTCCAGCGTGTGGCCGCAGAAGTTCTTCAAAACATGTGGTACAGTAACACATTTGAAGAGGAGGCAAGGACTGTTCGCCTCAACTAACCTACTTGCCATCATGACATCATTCACCAGCACTTTCAGAATACCGCCCCTACCACCTATACATTCCACACTTCCCTCCCTCCTTTGAACTGGAAAATTAAATCTCAGGCCATTGGAACCCATCTGTTTTTCTGGGCAACCACAGCTTCTTATCTTTACACTGATTAGACATTCGTAGCACAACCTTAGACTGGTCTAGATCCAAAAGTATCTGCAGTTTTTATTAAAAAAAAAAGACATCGTGCCCTGCAGGAATTTTAATAGGTGTTACATATGGGTGATTATGCAGGTATGGCAGCGCATCAGTCCTGCAAAGCTGACCTCCCCCAACCCGCAATTTATTTACTTAATTTTAAATGCCTCGCTAATATATTGAGCCAAATTAGATGTTTACTCATTTACGCAACTGCATACTGTTCGAGTAATTCAGGTTAAGTATCCTGTTAAGTGTTGTGGAAGAGTATCCATCCAAACACACACACACACACACACACACACACACACTCGCGCGCGCACACACAACTGCAAAATCACCCACTGGGCCACCTAATTAAATAGGGACTTTCTCATATTAACTACTTCCATAGACCATGTTACAAATACAGCAGACCGAATCATACTCCCCTAGTGGTTTAAAATGTAATTAATGTACTGGTACACAGAAACAGTAAATCATATAAATACCACCTACGCATCACAAACATCAGCAGACCACAACGGTCCAAGGTACCTTTATGAATTAGCTGTTTGTTTACTTTATGGGATCCTTCAGAATCCTTAGAGTACATTCTACTTTGCTGTGTTGCCATTCTTGCTCCCTCGTGACTTTCCTGGCATCATGAGTTAATTATTTCAAGCAACAAATCTGTAACTATTTTCATTTCCTGCTTGGCTCCTGCCCTGGGCTTGAATTGTTTCACATTTCACATTCTCTGTTGCCTGAGACAGAACTTTGACTTCTCTTACCTTTCTCAAAGGAATGTCTTACTCACACAAATGTTTAAAGTGAAATTTGTTTCAATTTAACTTGTCAAAGTCACAATTTACGTTAAGTGCAACATAACTTCAGTGCTGTTCTCCAATGGTGTGGTACAATACTACGCTTACAGACATACAAAGTTTGTAAGGCAATGCACATTATTAATGGACGTTATTTTTTTCCCCACTACTGAGACTGCACTGTAAAGTCCTATCATGTTTACAGTCCATAACTCAATAATGTAAGTCTTTAAATGATTTCCTAATTAAAAATCAAGAGCTGTTAAGCTGCAATACATCCAGGCAATGGGATAGTTAAATTTTAATTCAGCTACCAAATGGAAATATGGCTGGCTTTTGTGAGCTTCTTTGAAAGAGGATTATTCAGCTTCTCCATCCATTAGTACTTGGGAAAAGTTCTATATTAACAAACCATTTTAATTACGCTAAAATCACCGTGCAGTCAAAGCCTTGTCTCGATTACCAGTAAAGGAATGGAATGGCTCCTTCATACTCAGTCAGCTGTGTTCCTGTGTGGACAGGACCGCAGATGAAAACTGCATACAGGACCACAAGTTTGAGTCAAAAAAAAAAGGTTGAGCTGAGCGTGTAGTCCGTAT
This sequence comes from Chitala chitala, assembly GCA_025773905.1. Taxonomy (NCBI): domain Eukaryota; kingdom Metazoa; phylum Chordata; class Actinopteri; order Osteoglossiformes; family Notopteridae; genus Chitala; species Chitala chitala. The sequence goes on from JABJVR010000016.1 coordinate 3,247,991, forward strand.
CACCTACTGACGTGCCCAAGATGCTGGCGGCACAACCGTGATCACCGGTGCACACACGGGATCCAGGCCCACACACACGTTTTGATACATTACCAGATAAAGGGGTTTGCTCAAGCAATTACCTGTCATTGGTATTCTAATGAGGAAGGGACTCAAACATGATGGGTGAGAGAAACATTTTCACAGTGAAACGCTCCACAGTTGGCAGAGTGATTCGTCTGTGTCATCAGAATATTAGAAAAAAAATTATTGGGTGTCACAAACAGCAGAGCTTTATTCATTACTAAGGGCTGCGTTTAAGCAGAGTCACTAGAGCAAAATGTCTGAGCAGAATGGAAAAGCGGGGGTGATGATGTATGTGCGCCTGAATACATTAAAACACATGCATATGCAGCGGTGTGAGCCGATCATTGACACTGCGAGCGGTTCTGCCAGGGCACGCTCCGGCACGCCAGCGTCGGTGATTGGCTGTGGATGATTAATGATCACGGATGCCTAAGTGTTGATGACTCGTGGCGCTAAAGTTCTGACTGAGGAGCAAAAGGAGAGGTCAGCAATGTTGCCAACCTTCTGGTGAAGCAGCAATTCTAGCCAGGAAAAGGAGAGTCTTAATAGGCAAACGATGGATACATTACATGTGCACATGTTTACATGCTAACTGACGCCGGGGTAAATGTAATGTAGCACAGGTGTCCGTTAGCATCTCCCAGCTAAGCGTGATTAAATGACAAAATTATTTATACCATTAGAACACATCCAGCATTGTCACTTTCAGATTGTTTTTTTTTTTTTACATTTTTCTTCACTTTCATTTTGTATATTGCATATCGTCATATATAACGACATGGACCGCCCCACACATGCAAATGAGCATCAGATGCCGGTATAATCGCTGCTATTAATACTTAATTCAGTTTTGTACACACCTACTCTAGAAATGCAGGAACAGAAACAAAAATACTCACAAATATTTCTTATTTTCATAGACGTCGTGCAACTTTAAAACATGGGGGTGTTCTATGAGCTTCAAAATGGCAATCTCTCTCTCCACCTAAAAGAGAAAAAAGATTATAACAGTCTGTTATGATTTATTTTTTAAAGCAAAAAAATTGAAGCATAACATCCTTTATGACCAAAACCCTGTATAAAATAAAAATATACAACCTTTCAACAAGATATGTGAATTGCCTTGCTTATCCTCAACTAAGAGATGCAGTGAAAAGTAAAAGCTTGACTGCAGGGCTGCCTGGGGGTTTGAAAGCCAGCAGCAGGAAGGAGTACAATTAAGAGTTTGGAAATGGGGTAAGAACAGCTTGCTGAGCCAGACTTGTCCTCCCCCTCGCAACGAGGGAACATGTCCAGCCCAGCACCGAGGTAATTGGCTTCATCTATCATGGGCCGAGATGCACAGCATCTGTACTGGCCCGCCAACATTCAGCAGGTCGACAGAAGCACAGAGAGCAGCAGGCCTAATGTGTACAGATTTGTAATATTCGCGTCACACTTGAATTAACGAGCAGAACCGCGTGGCGATGCTAACTCGCACCCCCGTATTTTCACATCTTATGAAACACACTAATAATCTCTAAGCAATATAAAAAGGTTTTACATCAAACTGTTGTAGAGTATCAGTAACGCCAGTCTTTCAGACCCAGTGATGTCACATATTAGCTCCAGATCAAACATGAGAAGATAAACAGCGTATAGGAAGGCCTGGTTTTACACTGATGATATGCTGTCAAAAATGGCATCTGCATAAAATCTACCCAATTGTTTTATGTAAGTCAAAGGATAGATTCATAACCCATTACACAGCAACACCATAAGGTACTATTTTAATATAAACTGAATGTTTGCATGGATTTGTTTTTAAGATAATAAAACTATTATCTTTTAACTTTTATATTTTAAAAACAAATGCAGAAAATATGATGTGTCAGTTTTCTACTGTTGTGCTTTAATAACAACGGAAAAAAATATTTGTATTTTCAATAATGTGATTTACATACAATAAAATGTATTACTGACTACATGTTTATAATCTTTAGGTAAAGATGGTAAAATTTTTAAAGATAAAAAAAATATGAATTATTATTAAGGGTTTTGTTTTTTTTTTTTTCCTTAAAGTGTAAATGCAAAGTGTGTTCCCATTTTCCCTGTAAAACATAATAAATACCCATTTTAAATGTGTATTACCAGAAGACACACATACGCATGCACATGCTAATGGTTAATTAAAACCAAACAGTTATCATGTGACTTCAGCATGTTCTCATGTATATACTAAGGTACAGATTGCTTGTGAGTGATTTGAAAAAGGCTTTTGTGTAAAATGTGCCTGCAGCCACTGGATCAAATAAAATAAAGGTAATCAATAAAAAAAAATATTTTTCAATCATTTTATTAAAAAGTAAATTCTACAGGCATAAAATAAGACCTACCTGTACCTAAGTGTTTCTTGGTTCTGTAGGTTAGTCATTTATCCTGTTATATACACACACTCTGGCTCCTTCTGACCTGGAGGAGTTTATAGATTTAGCTTTTGAAAAATACGACAATTTTTGTAACAAAAGGATTCCATTTAAACTACAGCTGTGTTGCACTGAATGATTGGGGGGCTTGTTATTGGCTCAGCAAGTACTGTAATGGCACTAGTGTTCAAGGCTAGGCTGCAAACTGAGTATGAACGGTATTGCACAAACCCAGGCAAGCACAATTACCATTATTCCTCTGTGGGGGAGGTTTAAGGTGTCCAGGGTGTCAAAGTATGTATTACAGACTAATCAGATACAATCTGTGCCTCTCTCGTGCTCTCTCTCCCTCTCACACGTATCATCAACTCTCAGATGGAAACAGAACGTTGCTTAAAGAACCCATCTACCAGTAAGCTGTTGATTGAGGCCTCAGGAGGGATAAACAAACAAGCGAAAACAGCAGTGAATAAGTCGTTAAAACCATATTTACTATGTCATGGATTTCCTTTTCTTTTGATCGCTCACTAGATGAGGGAGGCAGGGAGGGAGGGTCGGTTCTCCACCATGATGAGGAGTTAAATGCACATGTTAGACTGGATTGAGAACCATGAGTGAGAGAACAGCGGCACACCTGGTGCTTGGATCTCAGCCCGAGAACACTGCCATCACAGCACTGCATTCGGCTTGCATTTAAGTCACAGTTAGTGGGGCTGCTCCTGGTGGAGGCGCCTGCCTCTGGACATCAGTGTATGATGGTGCCCCTGAGCCATTCTGTCACTGCGTCACTGACCAAAACCCTCAGCGGCGCTTCACGCTCTCTGAACTTTGGAAGGCGTGATGTGATGTTTCTTTGGAGTCAACCTCCCAGAACTCGGCTGTTTTGGTATTTAATTCACACTTGGCTAACAGCAGATAACAGCTGGTGCCGATCATGTGACTGCTGAATGTCCAATACAGAGGAGGAGCCGGTCTGAATGACAAACCAGAAAATATAAGAGACAAACTGATTGGTTAATGGATTCTCAGTGAAGAGGAGGAGTTCAGAGAAACTCAAAAATAGGTAAGAAACAGGAGGAGCTCAGAGTAATTGTCTCGATTTTTGGGGATGTCCTGATATGATCCAAGAACCTGGCACAACAGCCACAGCAAAAACAGCCACAGCAACATGTTTATTTATTGCCTTTTTCAAATTACGTAATAGTTGAAGACGCATTTCATTCAGCAAAAATTATGCAAGTAGATTGTAACATGGCAAAGTAATATAGTAAAAGGCAAAAATACACAAGATATAACAGACAGCACAAAGATATGCCCTATTATACATGCATTTTAAAAAGAGATAGATATTTTTTTAAATCAGATAGCAGAGCAGAGAGAGCATGATGACTGCATGGTCAGTACGACTTACATTAAGCCTGATCCACTTCCAGTCCTTTGTTTCATACTGTTTGGCACCTCTAAGCTATCTTTACACTGGCTAATGTACACATGATATAAACAGACATTACCCATAACTTGTAGAAACAACATTTTAAAAAAATAATGATTTTTGTCAAATGCCTGCAGAGCAGAAATACAATAAAACCCCAGTCTACACAATCAGTCTAAATATGTGCACCTGCGCAGCCATCACTAACTGAAAATGCATGAACAGAACAAAACACATGAATGAAACGTCTTTTATAAATACACACTATGTTTATATTGTGAATACATTAATAATTATGTCAACTTATATTGTATTTTTAGGGGCATCATTTGTTAAAATATATGAGTGCTGTTAAAATGAAAGATGCACACTGGCTATTGTTTTATTTCTTGAAGCAGAGCTATGCAGTTCTCACGCACACCAAACCAGCCAGAGTTCCTAATGTTAATGTACATGAGATATGCACCACGTAGCAGTATCATCCAGGCAATAAATATGTGAGAAACACACGAACACGCCTTAGACAATAATCAATGTTATATAACTAATGTCAAGATCAGGCAAATACACATCACTACTGGCTTCCTTCTCCTAGCAGCAATTAGGACTGTCATTGTAAATGACTGTAGGGGACTCATAGCGGTGGTATTGTTGACAGGGGACACAGAGATAATCTGTGGTAATGAGAGCTATCGAGCTCTGCATCTTATCTCATTATCACAAGGCACAGAACCAGGCTGCAAGCTGCAGCTCTACACAGGCAGCAAGAGTTGGATGATGAAGCTTATCTAGAGTCTTCGTACAAGGACTCTTTCTACCTACAGCCAGCTGGGTTTCAAAAAATACAAACGACAGGGGGCATGTTCCTCACAGCTCTGTGGACCCACTGCTGCCTAATACAATTAGTTCTGTGGATGCACCATATCTGAGAAACCAGAACAGAAGCACATGTGGCTCTAGAGCTTCTTCAGTGCCCACAAGTAGCAGAACCCTGGAGCACGTTCTCTGGCCCAGCCTGTCAGCCGCCGCAGGCATGGTCTGCAGCCCTTTTCTAGTCCAGAAGAGCAGTAAAAATGGACAGGGGGGTTTGCAGGGGCTGTGGAGGTTGTAATATTATTACCATCAAAGCCAAGAATCTTCAAAGTTCTGTCACCTAGACCTCAGTGACTTTTTTTTTAGGAAACTATATAAATAATAAAAAATTTCCCTTTAATCTTCACCCCAGTTGAGGCGCTACCGTGCTTTCAGTCACGGCAACATTCTAGAATTTTCCGTTCTCTTTTCCCCAGCACAGCCTTGGGCTCCAGCTGCACTCTAAATGAAAAATTTTCCCTTTCCATGCTCCATATTTAAACGGCTGTGAGTGTCCAGCTCCGAGTGTCTCTAATCGCTTATCTGTTTACAACAGGACTGCTAATATGGAGTCAACAGCCAGGATAGCATACAAGACAACTCCAGCCTTCCTGCGCATGTGTGCCAGAACCGATAAACCCCCTGACTTCTCTCACTCCGCTGCCTCTTCAGGAAATAGACCGAACAACGACCCTTGGAATGGAGTAACTTCCCACTAGCTTCAAAAAAGTCACTTCCATGTTTTCCTTTTTAAAGGTGGAGAACATCATGGAAAAATTACTGGTCACTGAGGAGCAAAATGTCACAGTCAACCACTGGCTCAGTGGGATATTGAAACAGTGTCACTCCCCACTTTCAAACCGTTTCTTCCACTACTCATGCCAAAAACGCAGGGGTCAAACATGACCAGCAATGTTGGATGTTTTGCCACTGAGAAGGAAGTAGAGAAGACATGAAGAGGACAAGGCCAGACCTGAATGCTAAGTCATGCAGCACTTATAGTACAGAGACCTGCAGGTGCGAAGGCTCAGGACAGGACCTGTGGACCACTGATCTGACAACCCATGGCCTGCAGGGCGGCGCCACACTGACTATATACACAGAGAGGGAACTGCCTGCTCCTCAGAGATGTTACGCTTCCTGCCAGTACTTCCACTTTCACAGAGTGCCTGTGTTGAGCAAAGCAGCTGATACAGCATCACATCTCAGTCTGCCACAGGAATATTCATGTGTGGCTGGGAGCCAAACCAAACTGTCCCATGGATTGGAGACTTTCCCTGCTCACCTAACAGCTTGTAATAGAGGTGGCAGAAGCAGGAGTTCTCCCCACTGTGTCAAAGCGGGTCACAATAATTCCTATGAAAAAGTTAAAGAAGACCAGACATGAAAATCAGTTGACATGTGAGTCTGTTAATGGGACATTTGTTGCCCATCCCATACATGCCAGAGGTGATAATGATGGAATGATGATGCATTTTGGTGACTACAGAGTGGACACTGCAAATCTCACAGCTTAACTACTGTATAACCCGCAACATTCACATCACTTTACTGTGTTTTATTCACCTGTCTGCAAAAAATTACCGTCATGAAAAGTAGTCATGATAACTGAGTTGCGCACACACACACACACACACACACACACACACACACAATATACGGCATATTCACAGTACAGTGGAACCTCAGTTTACGAACGCCTCCCTTTACGAACTTTTCAGTTCACAAACTATATTTCTGCCCAAAAAATGTCGAACTGCATCTCAGTTCATGAACCACATAAACCGGCAACGACAGTTGTGCATGCGCATCAGCAGCTATTTAGCTTTTGCGCAGTGCACATCTCAGTTCAAATTTGGCTTGCGTTCTTTTGAATTTCAATGGGTTTTTTGTTCTATTCCATTATAAACTATTAAACAAGACACCATGGGACCAAAGAAGCATAGTGGTAACAATGGAAAAAGAAAAATGACCAGAATTGCAGTAGAGATGAAGAAAGAAATCATTGGTAAACATGAAAATGGTGTTTGTGCCATTGATCTGGCTTATCAGTTTGGTCTGGCAAAATCAATGATCTCTACTATTCTAAAAAGTAAAGAGAAGATCAAGTTAGCCAATGTAGCAATAGGGGTGAAAGTTATTACTAAACAAAGATCACAGATGCTTGAAGAAGTGGAGAAATTGCTGCTCATTTGGATAAACGACAAAAGCTTAGCTGGAGACAATGTTTCTGAGGCTATATTGTGTGAAAAAGGAAGGCGATTTACACTGTCAACTCTCCTCTGCACAGGTAAGGTAACATTAAATTAAGTTTATATTTATTATATTTGTCTATATTTTATCTGTTTAGTTTTGTGTTTATTGTTTTTTGTGTTAGACTGAATGATTTTCCTGGGGTCCAGGAACGGATTAATCCATTTTACATTGATTCTTATGGGAAAAATTGTTTTGGTTCACTAACTTTTCGGATTAAAAAGTAAATCATAAATAAAAAAAATAATAAATAATTTAAAAATAAACTTCTCATTTTCAACAAATACAGAGCAAGGGCAAGGCAAGACATGGTACACCCCCATCAGGTAATTCATGCAGGAAGGCAATCATCTGGATAAGATGTGATGGTGGAGGAACATACCACCCCCAACCAACACCTGGTTTCCAGGTGGTCATGTTCAATGATTATAGGAAATGTACCAAATAATTTCACTGTGATGGAACTGAAAATGCACCTTATTTCTGAAGTTTCTCGCTGATGGAATTGAGAATGCACCTTATTTCTGAAGTTTCTCGCTGATGGAATTGAGAATGCACCTTATTTCAGAACCTTCATCCAGACTGAATTGAGAAAGCACTTTATATCCCACAAGGGAAAGGCCCAATCATGCAACCTCTACTCATAAATTCAAGGTCAAACGTGCACGAGATTGATATTAATCCAAATTGGTTATGTGACCAAAAGATCATTTATCTCATAGATTACCATAGACAATATTTCTACTACTGTAATTTTTATTGACTGCAGATAAATACTATAAAAGTCTGTTTGAAATCCAACAAACAAACTTGTGTGTCTTCTGAAGTTAAATGTCTTCATTACACTCTCACTGACCACATAAAAAATACATAATGCCCTCATTAAGTCTTTGCAGTGTTTAGAAGATGGTTAACTTCCTTACCTACAAAGGAACTGCACTTTACTCAATACTTTCCAAAGGACAGTTAACAGTTTCTCACAACACCCAGGTACCAAAGAAACCCAAGACAATTCAGAACAACAAGCAGAAGGCAAGCCAATACTGCAATCAATAAAAGCATTAAAAGTGGCAGCCTCCACTTCCTGCTTCTCATTGTTGCAATACCTTTTGCTCGACTCCCAGTGCAAAATTTCCCACTTTCCTCTCTGGATGAATCAATGATGGGAGGCAACAGCATGTAATTAAACACATGTACAACGTAAACAACTTTTTTCCAGCCTCCCTTTTTTCTTAATGAATATAATGCAATTTATTATGCTCAATTATTGCGTAATTTGGAGATACAGATGGTATGTTAATACGGGGCAATAAAACTCCACATGTAGCAGGCAGAAAGGAATGGTCATAGAAGCTTTTCAAATAAATTACGTGTGGCAGTCTACTGTACCAGCTGCTGTTGCTGAGAACCTTGGGGGTGCTGAGGAGAAACGGCTGGGCTTTGAGGGGGTGATACACCAGAGACCAAAATCACATTTGTTCTTCCAATACTCCAATCACATCTAAATTTCAAAGTCCATGCTGTACATCAGAGATTTCCCTTGCTAGTAGTGAACTGCCTCCTTTGTGTTTTTAGGTCTTTCCTGAATCAAAGGCAGGCGATTGCTTATCACTATGGTCCTGACAGTCCTAACAGGACCAAAAAACAACCAGTGGGTTTTCTGCAGAAAACTAGGTGTGTTGTTCTGTCCTGTACCTCATAATCCACAGCTCAATCATGTTTAGTTGACTAGATCAGAGTTTTGGAGCAAATCAAAGCAGCAGCCAAACAGATGAAGACCATTACAGGATTTCCAGCAATATGAAGTCCATGAAAAGTAATGCAACAGCTGGTGAGCAAGACACTGCCATTCACCTGCAGGTCTCCAGCTGCTGGAGCTACTAGGCGGGAGGACGTGACCACGTTTGTCCATTTACCCTTCTAGGTGGGAGGACGTGACCACGTTTGTCCATTTACCCTTCTAGGTGGGAGGACGTGGCCGCGTTTGTCCATTTACCCTTCTAGGTGGGAGGACGTGACCACGTTTGTCCATTTACCCTTCTAGGTGGGAGGACGTGACCACGTTTGTCCATTTACCCTTCTAGGTGGGAGGACGTGGCCGCGTTTGTCCATTTACCCTTCTAG
>JABJVR010000016.1:3257222-3288270 GCA_025773905.1 Chitala chitala
TTGGGCTTATGCCAGACCACTGGAATTCCGAATTTACCGATAAGTAAGCATCACTGAATTTCATAAAATATCAGGCATTATAGAGAAAAACTGAGGTCATTTTCAAAATCAGCAGGTTAAAATCATTTAGAAAAACATGTTTTTTGCAAAACGTGAAATCATGCATACCCGTGTTATGTAATGTTTAAGGCAACTATTGTCTCACTTCTCAAGGACAATTCTAAATTGCATAACTTGTTTTTCAAACCAAAGCTGGTGAGTAGGTTATATCCACTGGGGATTCCTGTTTACTTACTACTAAACATCTTTTAGGGTCAGTCTGTCCTAACTAAATAACAGGATCTTCTTTCAGCTGCAAGAACAACACTGTGAAGGACAGGTGTGATTGTCTCATAAAAAGATTTATTTTTGCCTAAATGTACAAAGGCAAGTTACAGTATTGTATAAAAAGAAACGTCAATGTACACTTTACACAAGAGAACTGATGGGTTTGGGGTGTGTTGGTGAAACTGAAGAACAAATGCAAAACACAGCAACTACGAGAAAAAAAACTAAAACATCTGTAAACATCTTTCAAGTACCGATGACTGATACTGCACCACTGACAACAGGAGATGAGTGAAAGAACAGGGAACGGTGTGTGTGTGCAGGAGGTGGCTTTACAAGGGGGGGGGGGGGCAGAAAAGCCACCCCCTATGTATCCAGCACCATTTGAGGCAAAATATCAGCAACAGCTATGTTATCAAATTAAATTTATCCCATGACAGGTGACAAAATGAAGGGGGTAATGGGCACTAAAATAAGTTATAAACCACCAAGCGCTCGCTCATTCTTTAAAGTCCCCGCTGCCAGTAGGCTGCTTGGGTTTGCCAATTCCATTTCCATGCATCATTTGTTACAACACCGCACCCTATGCTGCCAAAAAAATCTTATTTCAAGGCACCTTCCACCTTTCTCCTCAATAACACTTCAACCAGAAAACTGCCACCTGAGAACAAGACAAAACACATGGCTAAGCAAACAGCCATCTTACTAACAAAATAACTCCAGAAACCTTGAACACAAACTTTTTTTTAATTTTTTTTTTTTTGAATTATGCCTATGCCTTGCGTAACTATACAAAAAGAAAATCCAGACATCCGTTTTGTCAAGCGATGTCCTGTTTCCGAAGATACGGATTCTAAACTGCAACTTTTCTCAATCTTTGTGAATTAAATGTTTAAAATGGACAAAGTCTGACACTTTGTATTATTGTAAACCACCTTGGTTTCACCCACGTTCTGTTGAACAGCAGCCCTATATGGCGCAGACAGGAAGCTGGACCCCAGGAAACCCTGAGCCTGTGATTTTAAAAGTAGGTCCTCTGAATTTAGGTGCTCTTGCATGACAAAAATCATCTGCACTTGCTTATGGAACATCAATACATATTCCAAACAACTCCAAGCAATGGAAACTGCTCCCTTTGATACAGTTGTACAGCCTGATTTACAATCTCTCCTCTGGAGAATTTGAGTGAAGAATGTTGCAGTTTCCACAAACACAATCTCAGATTTCCTGGGACTACCAATGGGAGATCAACTGATATTAGATCTAACGTTAGGGGAAAAGGTTCTGACCATACTTGGCTTCTTAGTCAAAAATTAAGGAGGAAAAAAATATATATTTAGTTTGAAGTCCCAGATGGTGAACAGGAATAACTAGGGACTGACAGTGGTACAGACTAGAGTTACTGAGACAAACTCCAAAAAAAGGGAATCATCAATTAAAATATAAAGCCATTACATTAGCTACGTTTTCATATTATACCAACAACTGTAGAAAAAAAAAAAGATAAAGGCTAACAGACAAAAAGGTAGCAAATTCCATCAGCATCCAACAGCCTTTTTAAAATAATTCCTCTGTACAATATATACAGAAACCACACAGTAAGTTGGACAGATAAAGAACCAGGGAGATATAAAAGAAAAGTTATGGTAAGAACTTGGCGTAGGTTAATGCTTTAGTGCTATTTTATACCATGCGGAAAAAGCACATCAGAGGATTGTGGGAGGGACAACCCATTTGTGGACATACAACCAGCTACATGAAAGGGGTTAAGGAGCTGGTGAGAGCCAGTACCCCACACTGTCTGGGACCTGCAAGGGGTTCTTGTCTGGAGGATGGGGCAATTTTGTACACCCTTGTCCTATGTGCACTCAACCCCACGAAAGTGCCCAGAGGCCTTGAGGAACTTCACAGCTGGAAGTCAAAGCAGGGTCAGAACAATGGCACCTCGCTTGGAAGGGCACGGCCTTCTAAGTCACAGAGAGGAACCGATTCCACGTGTTCCTTCACTCTTGTATTCTTCCTCCACGGACTGGCCTTGATGTTGAAGGTATTGAGGACCTGGGGAACCACTCAGCCTCTAACCCCAGCTGCATATCAGCACCGTGGAACTGAAGCATCAATTCACGGGAAGCAGAAAATGTCCCATTTCACAGCACAAAAAAAGGGGGGGAGGCAAAAATTTTAAAAGCATATAACCCCTCTTGTTCCATTTGACTCACACAAGCACACTGTTCCTTCAGGGGGAACTTAAAATGAGGTTAATTCCCACAGTGGAGTAGAAGAAAGGTATGATGTTTATCTTGATAGCAATGAATAGAGGGGTCTTGCTGGTGTGTCACCATGGTTACGTTTGCACCCATCTCCACCTGTCCAGCAAGGCTCTACAGCCACACCCTATGGTCCTCAGATGCAGATACATTGGCTCCACACTCTCCAAAGAGCAGCACATGGAGGCAGCAATGAAAACCCTTTCAAGTGTAGTGATTTCTGTTTCCAGTGGCCCACTCCCACCCCTAACACATGCATTCCACTGAGGCTCCCCCCTCCCCAAAAATATTACTGGACAAGAGAACAGAACGCTATGACAACGCAACAGTCTTCCCAGGCAGTGTCTCTTCAGTTTCGTGCCTCCTCCACAGTGCAAAACCGAGGTCTACAACCAGTTGTGTGTCATTGTTTTGGGGGGGGGGGGGGGGGTTTACACAAGGTTTGCTGGGAGGAGAACAGCCTGCTGAACATCCAGGCAGAAAACGAAACATTTAAAAATAAAAACACCATTTAACTGATGTCTAAACAAACTGCACGATTCCTCATGTGATCCAGTCACATGACTTGTAAAGTTGAGGTAGCCAATCAGAAGTCCCTGCGGAAAAATGAAGGTGAAATTTCAGTGGATGTTCAATCTGTTTTACTCAGAAATAATTTAATACTTTGCACTATTAAGTAACATTCTGTCCTTTCAATCTGCTGTAAAAACTATTAAAACTATAACTACACGGCCCCCATTTAAACAATATTTGTGGATATTGTTTAAATCAAAACACTTTTCTGTCCTCCTACTTCTACTAAATAACCATGTTTAGCACCCTATCTGTACCTTTACTGTAATACCCATCTTAAACTATGTGGTGGCAATTTAACTTTTCCCTCTGTTTATTTACATTGTGCACACAAGACATCGTCGGAGCTGCTGCAGCTGAGGCACATACTTCCCAGCTTTGAAGAACTTGTAAACAAACAGCCTTCATTTCATTTTAGATCGTTCACCTTTAGCAAGCTCGTACCATCAAGGGAAGAAACATGCGTGCATGCATGTGTATGTGCACAGTTTAGAATGGGGCTTACCAGTCTCACCTCCGTGCAGGTGGATACAGGGAGGGGGTAGAGGCCTGCTGACTGGCAACAATGGCTGACGAAGAGAGACCTGTGCAGGAGCAGCGGATTTAATAAAATAAAAAAAAAATTTGACCTATCTTGCAAATTGCATAACACAAAGATGCACAAAAAGACCTAATATGGAAAACTCCCAGACATGAGAACAACATTGAAAATTAGTAATTAAAAACACACACCACTACTGACCATGGTGCAACACAAGTTTGATCAACTCACCTGTGGCATAGGACAGGTCATACTGCAGTGGATAGCCCAAATGATGGTGCGGGGTCATTATACGCTGGGAGGGGGACGAACGTGGGCGGTCCACATCCCTATCCCTGTCAGATGCGCTCACACGCTCCCGTTCGTGGCTGGACTTGTCGACCACAGTGGGCGACTTGCTCTTGTACTGGCTGGCATGTTGGTGAAGAATGTCCAGGGCTTTCGCCTCCGATGCTGCCTTGCCACTCACTGTGGGACTGGCACGGGACTTCTCTCCCTCTTCACTCGCAGCCATCTTGCCTCCATACGGGGAAAACGTGTAGCCCGGTGACAGGTAGGACCCTGGGAAGCACCATGACAAGAGGAAGTACTCAGTATGCCCTGTGCATTAGTACATTTAACAGTAGAAACTGCTTAATTGCATTATGCTTTATTGCATAATTTTGATATTTGCATTGACTTGCCTAAATCAAAAGCAAAGCATTCTTATTGTTTACAGAGTAACTATCATTCAGAGTACATTTTAGTCCTACACATTCTCTCTTGGTTCCCCTCACCTGGGTATCCCTGCATCATGACGGAGGGTATGCTCCTGTAACCAGGGTGACTGGGATCATAGCCCTGCCCATAAGGGTAACCGTGCACATAGGGCATGTAGGACTGGTGCTGGGCAAGCGGTGAGGAGAATGCCATATGAGCAGTGGCTCTCGGGTCCTTTGGCATGCTCCGGTGCTCCTCGGACAAGGTCACCGATGGCCGCATGTCACTGCCCTCCTTGCTCTCCTCCTTGTTTGTAGCCTCCTTTGCCCTGGAGCGCTCCTCCTTGCCTTTCCTGTCCCGATCCCGCTCCTCCCTCCAACGCAACTCATCCTCTTGTTGCTGCTGTTTCTGGGTGTCGGGATATTTGCTGGGGTACACGTAAGGCCAGAGGCGGGCCTCGGCCTCCTGGAGGACAAGAGGAGGAAAGGAGTATGTCAACAGTACATCTTGTGTTTTCCCTCTAAGAGAGAGGAGAGAAAAAAAAAAAAAAAACAGAACTCCAATGTGTAGGAGTCGGAGTTCTAGGTGGGTGTCAACCTGAATGTCTTATTCTCAAACATTCATTCAGACAAAACACACCAGATACTCAACCTCCACTACCATGGTACCCTTTACAATTTCTCTGTCACTGCTGGCACAACAACCATAGCTTTAGTTTTGTGTGTACACACCACCCGCCTAATATTAATTAGGTCCCCCTTTTGCTACCAAAACAGCCCTGACCAGCAAGGCATGGACTCCACTAGATCTCTGAAGGTACACTTTGATATCTGGCACAAAGCCAGATTAGCAGATCCTTTAAGTCCTATAAATTGCGAGGTGTGGCCTTCATGGATCAGACTTATTTTTCCAGAACACTCCACAGATGTGATTGGATTGAGATCCTAGAGAATTTGAAGGCCAAGTCAACACCTCAAACTCCTTGTTGTGTTTCTCAAACCATTCTTGAACCATTTTGGCAGTGTGGCAGGGCACATTATCCTGTTGAAAGAGGCCACTGCCATCAGGAAATAATACACCCCTTCATGGAAACTAAGTCAGCAACAATGTTTAGGTAGGTGGTACCTGCCAAAGTAACATCCACATGAATGACAGCACCCAAGAATGAATATTGTCCAAAGCATCACACTGCTTCCGCTGGCATGACTGCTTCCCATAGGGCATCATGGTGCCATCTCTTCCCGAGGTAAGTGACAAACGTGCACCCAACCATCCATACGACGTTAACGAAAACATGACTTATCAGATGAGGCCACCTTCTTTCATTGCTCCGTGGTCCAGTTCTGACGCTCGTGTACCCATTGTAGGCACTCTTGTAGGACACAGGTCAGCGTGGACATCCTGACAGCTACGCAGCCCCATACACAACAAACTGTGATGCACTCTGTTTTGACAGCTTTCAACTGAAAACAGGATTAACTTTTTCAGCAATTTGAGCTACAGTGGCTCTTCTGTTGGATCGGACTACACAGGCCAGCCTTCGCTCCTCATGTACATCAGCGAGCCTTGGCCACCCATGACCTTGTCACCGGTTCACGGGTTTTCCTTCCTTGGACCACTTTTGGTAGGTCCTGAACACTGCAGACTAAGAACATCCCACAACAGCTGCAGTTTTGACGTTGCTCTGACCCAGTAATCTAGCCATCACAATTTAGTGCTTGTCAAAATCTCAAATACTTACGCTTGCCTTTTTTTTTTTTTTTTTTTCCTGCTTCCAACACATCAATTTCAGTAATAAAATGTTCCCTTGCTCCCTAAGATATCCCACCCACTGCCAGGTGCCATTGTAACAAGATAATCCACATTATTCACTCCAATCAGCTATAACATTGACAGGTGGAGTATGCGTTTGTGTGTCTCCCCAAAATACATCCAAAAAGAATTTAAACTTTTACCTGTATTTATTTACATTGTGCATTCAAGGGCAGAACAGGCGAGCCCTTTACAAAACTTAATGTTAACTTTCATATCTCTAGTTTTCAGCAGATATAGTATCAAGTTGGACCAGGTCATTTAAAAGCAAAGACTAGCATAAAATTCCAGTTAAAAAAAATTCACATACAATTCACACATTTTGCTTAAATCGTGCATATTCAAAAACAGCCGAGGAATAAAAAATTCTACATCTCTGATTCAGTGGAAAGACTACAAAATGGAATAAAACTAAAATATGTACATTAGTAACAATGGCATGTGGATACATTAAAAAATGGCACCCTAAAATACTTTCCCCATGTATTTGTTGTATAAAATTCAGAAATTCATACAAATACTGGAATTTATGCCATCAAATAGAAAGGGTCAAAATGCACACAATTGCTTGAATGGGCATTAGGGATACAAAGATGCACTGAGCTTACAGTATGGTTCAATTCACAATATTGGGTTCACGATATGCAAAACTACTACAAAAAATGCTTTTCCTTCAAATTAGTTCTGGGGCAAAAACAATACCAAAGTAAGGTTCTTCTTCACGGGCAGTGGCTGGAATGCTTCATTGTGGTGGTGTTGTAAATGCTACATTATATTGCTCAGTAGTGGACTGGTACCAGGGCCAATTCTGTCATCTATTACAGTTTGTTGTAACTGTATCTCATCTGTATTCAATACCAAAATCACACACCTTATGAGTACAAGAAAAACAAAACATGATGTAAAAAAAAACAACTGAGTTGAGCCTTACACAAGGAAGGCCTGTCCTTACCTGTCTGTACCACATGGCGTGCTCCATTCCTGTCTTTGGATCTTCTTTGCCGTGGTGTGCCCCCTCGCTGAGCTTCACCTTCAGCCCTTCTGCTTGCTGGACTTGGCCTTTGGAGTCCTCACCCTTTGGGATGATGACAGACTTGGCGGTCTCAGATGAGGAATCCCTCGACTTGCTGGGAGGGTGGGACTTGCCAAGGTCTGAGAGGCTGGGCGCCTTGGACAAGGTGGGAGGAACAGAGACCTTCTGCTTCCATTCGTCCTTCAAGGAGGGCTCCCTCTCCTTCATGGATGTCTCTGACTTCTTCTCGGCCATGCGGTGCTGCTCCGCAGCCTGCCGCTGCCGCTCCTCATACTGCTGCCTGTAGGTGGGGTTGGTGTTCATCAGATGGTTGTGGTAGGTTTGGTCTGGGTGGTAGCCATAATGAGGCATGTAGGTGTACTGGTTGTAGTAGAGGGGCTGCATGTACATGCTGGAGCGCTGCTGGATAACTGAAGGCTGCTGCTGATGCTGCTGGGTAGGAGCACTCAGCTCTGGCTTATGCTCCTCCTGGGGCTCAGGCTTCACCTTTGCCTCTCGTGGTTCCTGCTCCTCCTCTTTCTTGACCTTCACTGGTTGCCCTCCCTCAGGCAGAGGGGCAGCCACGCTGGATCCACCTGGACTGGGGTTGGCATAGCTGGGGGAGTAGTAGGTCTCATAGCTGGCATAGTAAGGGGACTCCTTGCTGGGAGTCTGAGAAGGAAAAAGTGCTTTCTTAGCGCCCTCCCTTACAGCCTGCTCCTCCGACTTGGCCTTGATGCTGTCCACCTTGCCTTCGCCATCCTCCCCCACGTCAGATATGTCAGAGTAAGCTGGGCTGTTGGTCTTCACAGAGGCGTTGTCAGCCCCGTTTTGGGTCACGACATGCAGGGGTGTCAGAGGCTGCCCCATCCCACCACTGTCCAAACGGCTGGCGACACCAATGGATGGACTGGGGGCATTGTCTGTGAAACTGTAGACTTTGTCTGCCTCGGCCTTGATGCTGGCCAGGCGGCTCTGATGGGGGTCTGAGGACCCATTGAGGAGAACATCATTCTTGGCTCCTGGATCTGAGGACTCAGAGTACGGACTCTTGCCCTCCTCAGTCTTTGCCCCTTTGCCCTGTGGCCTGGGACTTTCTGCATCTTTACACGCTTCCTTCTTCTTCTTGTCCTTCTTCTTTTTATCCTTTGAACCGCTCAGAGATGGGTTTGCGGTAGATGGGTCACCTGTCACAGTAGGCTTAGGCTGAATGGCTTTTAACTGGGGGCTCTTGGGAATAGACTGGACCACAGTTGTCATTCCAGGACCAGAGCCTGGGCCTGCAGCAGCATAGGGAGCAGCTGGAAGAGGGTACAACTGCTGGCTGGTCATGGCTGGGGCTATTGGCCGAGCAGACTTCACACTCTTCTGCGACAGCTTGTCTGACTTTGCATTGCTGTGCTTCCTTACCTTGTCAGAAGCCTTCTTCTCATCCATGCCATCATTACTGGCCTCATCTGTGAGGCAAGGGCCATCTTCACAGCCATCCATGGGAGCCACCCCAGCATCCTGATCGCCATCACCAAGCTTCTTTTTGCTCGACTGCTTGGTGAATTTGCCTGAGGAAGGGGAGGGGCTCTGAGCATCAAATCCTCTGCCTTTGGGGGTGACCGACCTCGCTGGGGAAAGACTACCCTTCTGTGAGATGGAGGCCCCATTACAGTTTCCAGGCTCAGGGTGCAGTGTCGAGTCCTCCCCGTACTCACTGTCACCATCCAAGTCCAGCTTGACATCGTCATCATTGTGAGCACGTGCTTGATGGTACTTCAGGCCGTTGATGTGCTTGTACTTTTTGTTGCAGTTGGGGTGTGGGCAGTCAATGAGGACTGGCGAGGGGCAGCTGCGATCCAGGGGAGGCGGCAAGGATTCTGGCTTCATGCTGGGTGCTGGAAGAATGGGGGGCTGGTTACCACCACTGTTGGAGTTGGTTCGCATCCTCTTACTCCCTTTAGTGTCCTCTGAGCTGGAATTGGGCTCCATGTCAGAGGGGGGCTTGTTCTTGCGTTTGCTCGCTGAAGACGGGCTGGCCTTGACATCTTCCATGTTGCTGTTGGGTGGCGTGCGGCGCTCTGACGAGTTCTGGCTGCCCCGCCGGCCCTTGCTGTTGGACCCAGCCCGGGTCTTGCTGCTGTTGCTGCCTTTGTTATCAGAGGAGTTACTGTTCTCATGAACAGGCGTGTTATTGTTGGGCCTCATCCGCTTCCCTCTGCCTCGGCCATTTCGCATCTCCAGGTCACTGGTTGGGGACTCACAGAACCTGAGAGGAAAGGTTAGGAAAGTTCACTTAATTCACCCTCCAAGGCAAAATGATTAAATCAAAATATCTCAACTGCCATAAGACTATTAAACAAACTGCAAAGTGTGTTATTTATTCCTGCAGCACTTAAACTATTGCTGTCTAAGCTTTAAAAAAATCCTTGACAAAAGCCACGAGCGAATGACACCCGCCTGAGTCAAGGAACACACTTCAGTAACCCACAGGGTCTGCCAGCTGCAGACACCAACTGAATCAGAGGCAAGGTGCTGATTCAAATCCATCAGCCCTGATCTTGACAGCATAGCAAGCTTTGCAAAATCACAGACCCTACTGCACACAAATGTGGGCGGACAAAAGTGTGACAGCACAGCATGGAATTCTTACAGCCAAGTCCTGCCAAAGAGCTATCACAGGACTACCTTCCAGCACTAGGTTTGGAGGTGTAAAGAGCACGACAATTTAACAGTAACTAATGTGGGTGAGGAGGTTGTATCCCCCCCCCAAAATAACTGCAAAAGATAAGCATCTTGACATGGCAATCAATACCAACCATTGATCCTCACAGTACAAGCTTCTTTCTCAGGAGAAGACACTATATGCATACCAAGCATTACTGGTGTCTACAATGCTATAAAAATGTTTGTAGTGATGATTCAGTGCTCAGATAATTACTTTTCTAAATATTCAAGGCCTTTAAAACATTATTCAAAATTAAAGGCAATTATAATTGTACTACGTAAACAGAATCAGTTCCATTATGTTCACCATTAGTGGCATTAAAATATAACATACAAGAAGAAAATGTTTCCAAGGCTGTCTGGTTACCTTGGTGGAGCCCAATCATGCCTAGTACAATCCAGGAGGGTACCAACGTAGGTCTTGTTTCTCCAGGTGACGTTCACCACCAGCATTCCTGCAAAAAGGAGTGAGTCAATTAGAGGAAGGAGGATTTTACTGGTCCATCACTCCTTATGTTAGCGGTGTCACTCTCTTATGCCAAGGCAGATCGGACCCACAAACTATGACTACTGAGTTCCTATGCTCTGCACTGCCAAAGGAAACATGCCTGACATTGGAAAGGGAACAGAAGCAAGAAAAGGATAGCCAACAAAGAAAAGATGGCACTCATCTCTGAGCTGGGCAGCTCATTCTCTCCACAAGGGGGCACATGTGCACCACAAAGTGTACGCAGGAACGGAACACTCCCCATCGCCATCACTGGCAAAGCAATTACACAAGTGTTTTTCCCAGCCAACAGACCTGCAGCCACGCATCACCACAGCACACGACGGACTCATGAGGTCTCGCTTTTCACAGTCCACAAGACACTAACTGCAGAGATGTAGGGATTGGCCTCCACATGACTTTGTGGCAGATGTGACAAGTCTAGCAGCAATGTGGTGCCCTGAAAACAAGCTTCTCCTTTTAACGCACACTGACCCTCAGCTAAGACTTTATGGTACAGTCAGCCAACCCTTCATGTCACCGCTAAAGTGTTGATATTCCTGCGATTATTTGACTCCGTAATGCTCTGCGTGTAGGAAAAACAGTCTGGATGTAATCCTATCAGGCATGACAGAAAATAACTCAATTGTAGCATGCGTTGGTTTGCTATATGCTATGAGACTGTCAGGAGCAATATGTTCATAGCAGTAAAAAATAAATAAAAAAACAACTGTTACGGGAGAATACAATATTATCTGTGTAAACTACCGTGGAGAAGATTGCATATCGTAGCTGAAGACAGCTGAGAGTATGATGGATTTCAACCTTTTAAATGACAAACGAGCCTCCCAAGCTAACTTGAGATATGATGAACGGAGGCAAGGCAGTTCATCAAGCATGTAGTTAAATATGGCTACAGCCACTGGTGTAGAATCTGCAGGCAGATGCCATACATTAAGAACATTCTGGCGTAGGGCTTTCATTTGGTTTGGACTTTCTATGAGCCTGATCTATAGAGCCAGAACAATTTACCATTGCATCTGTGAACACTTACCATTACAGCTGCTGAAATCATAATTACAAGTAACAGAACTGAGGCCTAGGCGTGAGCCAAGGTGGTGTGACAGTTGGAGCCATCTGCCAATATTTTGTCTCAGCAAATACTTCCTACAACTCCTCAAACCTGACTCCCATACAGGAAAATCACTGGGAGCTGCAGTTAAGCTCAACTGGTGACTGACCTCATAGTAGGAATTCCAGTGAAGGCATGGCTAAATGACGAGAGAGCTTAAACGCAGGTGTGAGAAAAATTTGTGTCACAAAAAAAAAAAAAAAAAAAAAAGCCCATAAAATCCACAGATTCACTGCAGTGCAGACTCCCAGTGTCCTTGCTGCCTGGACTCCGTGCCCTAGCAGTGACCTCAGAGCTCAATCTCAGACCTCCACAGTAAGTGGAGTCTGCAGTGGGTAACGTGTCTAACGGTGTAGGAATGCTAGCTGGCAGCAAGCTTTTTATTAGCCCAGGAAACGCCCCTTCTCCTTTACTGGACTTAATGCCTACTTCTCTGGGTTCAGGTCTGGTTTAGATTTATGTGCAATATAATATGTGCAGACAGATGGGAACACACAAGCACACATATAAGTAAACACAGGCATACAATCATATTCTTCCACCCCTCCCCCCCCAAAAAAAAAAAAAAAAAAAAAGTTCTGCACTGTCACATACACAGCTAAACAGGTATGTCTACTGACTTGCGTTTGTAAGAAATGGCCACTGACTCATATGCAATTAACAATCCTCAACTGCAAAGCAAGAATAATTAAAAATGTGGTTAAAAACGGTTTTTTGTGAAGCGTGTTTTGGGTGAGACACCCCCACATCACTGGATTTAAAAGAATTCCCGTATTTTTTCCCCATTCAAGGGCATTTTTATCAAAGTCTCACAGGCACACACATACGTACATAACCACAAAGAAAATCAGACTTGAGCCTGGTCAAGGTGGCTTGGCGGTGAGTGAGGAACAGAGCAGTGGCATTTGCATATGTGGCTGACAGACACCTGCACTCAGAGCCTGGCCCAGGACAGTGCTCCTTGGGAACAGAAGTGCTCTCGTGACAGCATCCTCACTCCTACCTTTATCGGCACCGCAGTCTGAGAGCTGGCCGTCACCGAGCACGAACAGGGAGGTGGTGCCACATCCACACCTCTCCTCTGCTCCAAGCCTGCTCCACACATCACATTCTACTCCGCATTTTCCATGCGGCCCCCATGCCAAGTTCAGTGGCATGCCAGTAAGTAAAAAATTTGCAGATTAAGACTCGAGCGACAACTGCCTAGGCACAGACGATGGTGCATAAAGGAGCCCCTCCCCCCCCTCAGAGAATGCCAGCTGCCCCCAATACAGCTGAGGTGAAATAACTTGTCATTTCATATCCCCTTCCCACCCGCTGTACTCCCAGCTAACAAAAGCACCACTGCCTGCACTTGTGTGAAACAGGTCCCTAATGACACTAAATAACTGACAAGATGCCCCCAAAGGCTCCAGGGTCCCCTCCTTGGGTCACTGGCTGCACACTCCCCAAGAAGAGCTCTATTAGCCAGACACAGGCAGAGTAATCACCCCCATCCCCCAACACTGATTCCGGTCATGGCTGTGGGCTGCAGGGACCAACCTCTGACCCCTGCCTGCTGGGATTTAACTGGTCCCATTCTTTTACTGTGTGGCAGGCAGGCAGGCAGCCACACCCACACCCACACACACACACACACGATAGAGGCCATCTATGTAAAGGGGACACAAAGCCAGCAATGCTCAGCATGGGGCCTTCATGGAAGCCTTTAGTCCAGGCATTGTGCTTCTGCCATTATATGGGATTACTCTAAATTCTGCAGACAGACCATTTTAAAAAGGATTATTATAACTCAATAAAAGACTCAAGTCTGTGTATGTGGAAGGAAATTGCCTCAACTTCAGAAAAACAACTTGTTACAACAAGCAGCCTTTTGCAAGGCACTTGAGAAATAAGCATACAGAATAAAATGACACCAGTTACTGGCATGACCTGCAGCATTAGGGCAGCAACTATAAAGATACCGCAATAATGTAAGCCTTTTAACTACATATTGGTAAAAAGAAAAATTCTACACTATAGATTAGAACTGAATAAAAGGGAAGAAAGCAAAACTTGTTAGTAATAAAGTTAGCAGCTTTACCTGCCTTCAGTCACTTTAACATTACCTGCTTCTCTTTTCTACTGTCCTGGTCTCTCAAAGGGTTTCTTGGTTTTGTCAATGATTAACTCCACTTCTGGGAAAATACTGTGAACCAGTATTTTGAACTAAGACACATAGTATATACACTATTTAAGCTTACACTGGTAAGTGTTGTGAACTCTCATACAGTTCAATCTGTGCTGGGGATTTGCATAAAGACAAATACATTGCTTTTGAAAAGTATCAGAATGCTCACAAACAGAGGTTAAAGATTACTTATCTATATTTCAGCTTTCAGCAGGGGAAAGCTAAAGCACTATGGGAATCTGAAGACAGATACTCCAGATCTCTACACGTCATCATGGACACAAGGACACATCGCTTGGCCTCTCCTTTACTTTCTCAAACTTTTCTGAGTGAACTAATGGTAGCTTCTTAAAACCCAGGGTACTCCAGCTGTGAGATTCTTCGCATCTGGGCTTCCTCTGGTCAGCTGCTCGTCACAGTCCACTGGACCGAGGACAGGCCCCTGCTGCACTGGAGTGAGTCTGGCACAACAAAGGCTAGAAAAAAGCAGCCCTACAAACTGCAATGCATAGTCAAAATTTTTAAAGAATACTTCATTCACTAGAAAATACTTGGAAAATGTTTGTGTTGATGTGCATCACATGTGAAGGTAAGTACAAGCTATAAGCAAAATGAGGGCTGGCACAGGCAGAACAGAAACAAGGAAACAGTGGGCTCCCTGGTGTTGTGCAATATGCAGACTATACCAACTCACAGCTCAGAAGAAAAACAGCAGGGCTTACTGAAGGTTGGTGCCTTGGGGGGCAGCCTACTCTTTGCATTGGATTCTCTTCAGATGGAAATGAAAGTGATGACACCTCTCATTACAGGGGCAGAAGGGAGGAGTTTGGTGACAGCCAGAGGGGGAGACAAGTCACAGCTGCTTTGACGCTTTTCCCACATGTAACTGAAGCCCCTCCACTGAGTCTCCACTCCAGCTTTGGAAAGCAGGTGGTGTCTACTTGATGCCAGGTGTCCAGTTAGCGCCTGAAGTTCATTTCTTCTCAGTGGTTACACGCCAAGACCAAGTCACTATGAATGACCTCCACAAAAATTGTCTTCAGAATTAGCTACAAATGTCAGGCCTGGTAGACGGCTAATGAGGACTCAGTCCTTGTTACAGAAATGAGCAGAACTGGAGCTGTAGGGCGGAAGGGGGGAACCAGGTAACAGACAGTGAGGAGATCTCTGATGGCCTGCCACATACTTACTGGCACCCCAATGAAAGCACTAACTGGCATCCACTGTAGCAACAGCCACCAAAAAGAAAAAGTAATGAAATAACTGAGCCAACAGTCGCCGGTATGAATCCAAATGCAGTTAAGTAAGCAAAAGGCCTGAGCAACTGCAGTACGTCAGTTTTTAAAGGTCACTCTACAGAAAACTGCACCCAACTGAGCCAACTGGAGATTCCACAGAACCTCAATACTGAGAGGCCATAGGAAGAAACACACAGGGTTTTGACCACAACCTGTGGGATGTGCTTACAAAGGACACAACAGGCTTCAGTTACTCAACAATAATAAAAAACAAAAACAAACCAAGATTTGTGCATTATGTGCAAATGAAAACTGCTGATGCAAGAATGGAAAAATACAATGTGTACACCTAGAGCTGGTGAGTTTATAACGTGTTGAGACCTAAGCTCATATTTACATCATATTAGCTATATGTAGGTTTTTCATAATTCATCACTCCGCTGTTGGAACATCAGACCTCCCACACTAGTTGACTTTATCCCACACCCTGACCTGGGTCCACTGTTACTGGGAAGCTCTGACTATGGAAGCCTGCAGGCTGATACAATGCTGTCAACACAGAGGTGTCACTTCAGTGCCCCGCCCCCACCCCACTTGCTGTGCATCTCCTGGGACAGAAGTGCCCTCACCATCCTCCGTCTCCTGCCACACGATGCCCTCCAGGTTGACGCTGGTTCCTGGCTCACATGGGCCGAGGCACTCCGGCTCGGTGGCCAAGCCCACGTCCACCGTATTCACCGCCACAGAGCGCGTGCGCACCATGATCTGTTCACAGGGCGAGGCGATGTCGCTGTGGGTCACCGGAGCCAGTAGTTGCAGTGGGGGAGGGGCAGGGGTGGAGACCGGAGACTCCATCTGGGAGAAAGGGGGGGCGTGAAAAGACAAGTGTGTCAGGTTAAAGATGTGCATACAAAAGGAACGGACCACACAGGAAAACCAGAACTGAACTAAGGAAACACACATTTCACACACACACAGTTTGTGTTTGTCTTTAAACAGCAGTGAGTTGATGCCTACAGTAATAAGGCATTATCAGGTAAACATTGTATTATGGCCCTTATCACTCGTTATATGACATATACAGCATTTCCAGCACAGTCAGCGCCAGCCTTACTGTACTTGCACAAGCAGAAACGAATTTTAGATCTGTAAGCGTCTGCTCTTCTGCACAGTAACAATCATGTGAATATATTGCGACATGCACAACTGCTGAATTGGGTGTCTTAGAGGCACAGTACTGTTAGGCCTAACTATCCAATTATAAATGACAGTTATGTTTGAGGGAATGTACCCAAAACCAGCTTCCCTCAAAGGTTCCTAGTGGGAGATGCATAACGTGGCAAGCCAGGTTTTCGTGCAACTGGAGACACTGCTGGCACAACCTGGGCAAGGTCTTCTAGAGGTAGCAATACAGGTAGATATCACGAAGAGAAGCATCTGACTGAAACAGACATGATGATTGCCGCCACTACAGATGTTTAATGTACATTTAAGTACATTTTAAAATAAATTTTGATTTTATACACAATGAGGCCGCATAGTGGAAAACGGAAAATAAAAAGAGTTTTTATGAAGTGTTCTGGAGTTACTCTGTCTATGAGACCACAGCTGTCAGCAGGTTTGCAACAGCCGAGTCCATCAACGAGCTGGTCTGTTCCAAAAACACATTAGTAGCAGCGAAACACAGCAGACTGTACATACAGTATATGCTTCTCAGCACCAAGCAGGCGTCCCTCAGGCCCAGGAAGACTGTGGTAAGGTAATGGAGCAGCAGCACTCATTTCCACTACATCCTCCACCGAGGGTAGGGTAAGCATTCTACCCTCAGCCCATCCCAACCATGCTGCTGGTGGGATTTAAAGAGGCAGGCAACACATAAAGCTTGTATGTGCTGTGTAGCTGTCAGGCCAGTTCTGGAGAGGGAAGGGGGCTGGGTGGCGCGATGATGAACTAGCAGAAGGTGGCTGTCGGTCACAGGCTACACTGTCACAGAGTAGAACACTGCGGCATGGATCATTAGTGTCAGCCCACTGCTCTCTAAGCAAGGACTAACATCAACATTCCACTGCCAAGGCATTCTGACTGTTAGCTTTAGAAACCATAAGCCCTGTTTTAAGCCTCCCTCTCCTGGGTGGGAGCAAGCAAACAACCCTTAAACAGATTCAGCACCACATCCGAAGTCCCACCAGATTCCCGCTGAAACAGCTGCCAGCATTGCAGGGTGTGCATTTCTCATTTGTGGATTCCAGGGCTGCATTAGCGGTTTAGAAGGCAGGGTAGTAGCTTTTCTGTTCTATTTGCATTGAGCCGAAAGAGAACAGGATGTTTCGTGTCATGTGCCATTGCAAGAGAACAGTGGCGTCACTCAGAACGGCTGCTTGAAATCACAAGGCTCTGAAAGGGTTGGTTCCAGCCCAAATTCTGAGGTGCTGCAAGTCAAAAACCAGCACCAAACGATCTCCTGTGGTTCAGCTCCACAAGGTGGCTTGGTGGGAATGGAAGGAGATGGTTTCATCCAGATTTCCCCACAAGCTGGGGTGCGAACCAAAACGCTTGCTCCCCGAGTTCTGCCAGTTTACGCAACGTACACGGCACATCGAGAACAATGTGTGGGCGCCAGAATTCTTATCTCTGCAATTACTGGGTTTGTAACGGAGCGGCCTTTGCCAAGTTCCATAACTCTGCCAAACCAAGTCACGCCAGCCGGATCCAGACGGAATGGGATCGCCCCGTTTCAGTGCAAAGCAGCACAATGAATCACCAGGCCTTGAGCAGAGGGTGAGGCTCTTGGGAAGGAGCTGCAGTGACACACACACACACAGCACGATGTCATCCTCTCAAACAACCACAGAGCTCATGACAGATCATGGGGTGTACACAGCCTTCAAAAGCAGAATTACTCAGTGACTGTCACAGATGTTCTGCTCTCATTTATTTATAAGTCAAGTTCTCTGCTTCTGTATTGTGTTTTATACAGTCTACAAAACAAGCAAGGACTTTACATATTAAAGATGTATCTGCCTGTCCAAAACCTCATACTGCACAAGAATCTGAAATACAAGCTAAGACATGCTTTAGAGTTTTAGGACCTTGAAAAGTCTTGAAGGCTGATGAAGTGGGACATGTGAAAATACTGAGAATGAATAGGTGAAAAATAAAATTAATTTGATGTTACAATTACCAATACTGTGTGACCTCTGTACTCTCAGGCAACATGAACTGTGCTCTTAACTCATGGGTTTGAAATGAACAGGGCAGACTGATGGAAGGTAATGATTGAGTTGTGTTTGAATATGAAAATATAGTTTCAAAGCTATATGCAATGCTGTATAGAGGACATGTGCCGTGTGTGCTTCGTGTTGCTGCTGAAGTGGGTTAATCATGTGGCTGTTATGTCATTGTCTCAAATTTGGCCCTGAAAGATGGTGGAAACAGACTCAGTTCACAGCTGGCCACAGTCCCAGTAACATCAACCATGTGCTGGCGGAAAAGCAGTAAAATTGATCTTCGCAAGAGGGCCATCGGTGTCAGACACAGAACATTCCAGAACTTACAAGACAGTTCAACTGAGGAAAATACTCTGCATTTACAAATGGTTTCTCAAGCTTTTCCTTACCAATTTGTAGACATATTTTAGTCATTCTTGTAACAGTGAAAGATGCCAAAAACCCAAGCCATAACACACTAGCAAGAAGCCAAACCTAAGTGCTTCACTCAGAGAAACCTGACAGAACCCAGGGCTTCCAACAAACCATCAAGAATCCCCACATTTGCCATTAAACACAGACTAAACAACAGTTTCACTGAAGTACTCGACTACAGCTCTTTCCTATCAACTTCAATCACCATCAGTGAACGCAAACATTTAGGATTGGGTTTTTTTTTTTTTTTTTTTTTTTTTTTTTTAAACTGCGGAGACATCGAAAAATTTATTGGTTTTTATAAGTTTGCGATTTTCTTCCAACATGTACTCAACATCTGATCACAAATAGACTGAAATGACTCACATGCCAGGTAAATGTTAGACTACTGCAACTACAGCACAATAAATAAATTCTATGAATACTGACTTCAGCTGAGCAGTTATTGTAAGGAATTTTACATATCTTTGTGGGATGAATATCATGTTGTGTTTTCCCCTCATTTAAACCTTTAATGAAACAGCCAAAAAAAAAAAAACTTTCAGAAATGAATTTCCTTATGTACAGGAAGGATATCACTTTCAACAACCACAAGGTTTTAAAATGTTAAGCAATAGTTACACACTTAACTGTATACCTTGAATCAACAAAATCTAAACCAATATCAAAAGCTAAATATTTAAAAACATGATCTAAATAGTCACTAATGAAGCCAGTCAAGAGCTGTCAAATGTAACAAAGGGAAAAAGCAAACAGGTGAATCATTTAGGAGGATATAAAATTTACAATCCGGCTAAACAAAAGCTCACAAGCCACACCTGTTCCATTAATGAACAAACAAAATACATGCAGATGACACCTTATCACAGAAGATACACTGCAAGAATGTCTACACACCTAGCTGGCATTTCTCTATGTTAACTGTTAAGTTACAACAAATATAGGACACCTTGTTGGGTTCTACAAATCAATTTTGCAATGAGTCAAACAGGCCCACTCTTTTCAGTGAAACCATGTCCACATTTGCCACACACGACCCTCAAGCAGACGTTGACGGTTAACATGTTGTAAATGCCACCTCCTGCTTATACAGAACTTAACACCGACTCTTGGGTTACAATTTCTAATGCCAAATGTGTAAACCAGCCAATGAAATCAAAGTGAAAGCTGTAATTAAAAAATAAACGATATTTGTACCGACTAGGACTGCCATTGAAATGATGGTATTCACGCCTACAGCACTGTCTTTTGTGATGACTGCCAGAGTTCAGACCTCGTATAGCACTGATAAAAGTAAACCATTGTTTGAAAGCAAAAAAAAAAAAAAAAAAAAACGTTAGTCCACCACGGTACATTCACTGTGGACTTGGCAGGCTTGTTTTTAGGGTAGGGATTTGTTGTCTATTTAATTCATGGGTAGTGCCAAGAAGTCTGGGATAACCATGCATCATTGGACATTGGTTGCTAGGTTAAATGTCAACACCACCTCATTAAAGTAAAGCCTTGTTTCAGAGCCAAACCGGGCCAAAAGGCCAGTATGTGTTCAACCTTTTCATTGCAACATTTTTTAGTTTTAATGGAGTTTGATTCAACAATCACTTGATTTGCACACTATCTTTTTGCAGCCATTCACTGTACGATACCCAGTACCCGTGCTGCTGCACACAGAAGATCTGAAGATAAAGAGCAGTAACACCACTTTGCTATCCAAGACATTCCTCTTCACATAAGCAGTGACATGAAATCAATAAGAGGCTGTGTGAATGTACACCTTAACCTATTATACAAGTAAAACCCGCTATCATCTGACACAAAGACATGAGGCTTAGTAATGAGTTTATACACACACAGTATCCCACTAAAATGTGGCACAAATGACATGCCATCTTAACCCTGCTACTGGCGTAGGTTCCAAAAGACAATCAAAGCCGTTTCCAGAATCGCTTATAATAGAAACTTCAAGTGGTTCACTCGCGTTTTCAATTCACAAGTGAAAAGTACCCTCAAGCCACAGTTGCCCACTTCCTAGCATTCATGGCTGGTAACAGTTGCCCATTTGTGTTGGGCTGTCGCTGCAGTGACACTCAGCCCGCAACCCAAACATTCTGCTGGACCAAGAACAGGCTTGGCATAGAATTACAGGGCTGATGAAAAATCCAGTTCATGGAAACCCAACACTGCCTGTAATTTGGTTCTCAGCAGCTCCTGGAAGCCGCTGCTGGCCACACTCAAAGTGCTCTAGTGGAAGCTGCAGATGGGGCCACAGAGAGAGCTAGCTGTTTTTAGGATTGGCGTGGCTGATGGGGGTGTGCATTGGACAAATAAGTACTGAAAGAACCAACCATACAGCCGTTTTCACATACTCTCGCTAAAAATCCGACCTGTTCTGCACAAATCCCATGAAAAGAAGCTTCAGAACAACAGAGCCAGTGGAAACCTCCTTACAAGGAGAACAACGTAAGGCTTCAAAAGACAGAACATTCCAAATGCTGCCAGAGAGTCCTTTACTCACAGCGGTTCACCATGTTCGAACAAGACAAGTTCAATCCCGCTTATCACTGAAGGCGAACAAAAGGCAGCAGTCTCACAAACAGAGAGCAGGGCAAACAGGCAGAACTCCAGACTCCCTCTCATAACCTATATTCACAAGCAAATTGTATATTCATCACAGCCCTGTATCTCACCAGATGGAGGTGCAGAACAGATCTACCAAGAATGTTAGATCTGTCTCTTCAAAAGGTAAGCTTGAAATACATTTAGATGTCGAGGCTGTGGGGCTCACAGTTTCCAAGTTGGCCTGAAGGCCCTGCAGGTGCCCCACTCAGGCAGTCTGCATCACAGCCATTAAAAACCCTGATTTAAGAGAACACAGTATCTACACTGCAGAGTCTGCTTTCCTTATTCTGCTTCCTCATCACTTCACTACAGAGCAGCTCTTCTTCGATGCTTAACTGACTGTAGGCAGGGTCTCACATGGCACAGATGGCAAGAAAACAGTCTTCAGCATAACACCTACAACTAATAAAGGAAAGGCTTCTGAAAAACGTAAAGCAGATTATTGCATCATCAACATCTCTCAAACACACACACACACACACACACACACACACACACACACAAAAACAATAAAAAAAACACTGATTCTGGTTAAATTTGAATACCCAGAGGTCTTTGTCAATTGAAAATGAACTTTGTACACAACCAGTCACCATTGTTCAGTCAGGAGTACAGAAAGAGTCAAATGCAATTAAATCAAGCTTAAGAATTAAAATGCATACCTAATGGAATTTATAAATGTTTTGTGAAACTCCTTTAAACCACTTACACAATAGAAAACCACACATTTCTTTGTTTCATTCCCACAGATGACTACCTGCCAATCATGGCTCTTCCTGTCAGTGGCAGAATCCCAACAGGGATGAGTGATAACATATCTAATAAAGATGTTCACATTGTAGGAAAAAGAAAAACAACTTAATGTCCATTTCCCACCTCCACTGGCCCTTATCTGTTGCTATAGGGACAACATTATCAGCCTATCCTTCCTCATCACCTAGCAATGTCAACCAGGAGGAAGAAGGGGTCTGGTGACCTGAACAATTTGCCTTCCAAAGCATTCAAAAATGCATTTATGGAAACCCAGAAAACAATTAGGTAAAGAAGCATAACAGTCAAAGTGGGAAACAAAATTATGCCTCAAAAGGGGGGGAAAAAAAAAAAAAAGACGAACAGCAAATAAGAAAAAGGTTTACCTGAAGATGCGTATTACTGGCTTTCAGTGATGAAGGCAGGCTACACACTACAACAGAACCTACATTTGGCTCCAGTGTTAATGGGAATAGATGCCTAAGGGAGACTGGGAGTGGGGGGGGGGGTGATATTCGCCAACACCTGTAATTTGCTGCCAGGCAACAGCTCTGTGTGGAAAAGAAAGGCAACAGAAAACAACCCTTATGGGGGCTAACTAGGCAGAACAAGGCAGGAGTGTGTGGCAATCACATACGAACAATATTCAACAAAATGGAGGAGTAAAGGTGACTAAAGGAGTAAAGGTGGAGACACCAGCCTGTAAAAACACACCGCTGAGGGTCTTGGTAAAGCCCTGCCCCTAGGCTTCAATTACAGAAGACCCAATGTTCACCTCTTCAGCAGACACTCCTTCCATGGTTGGAGGCTCTAGATTAGTGTGTTCCGAACCATGCAGAAGTGATTGTGCACGTGTGTATGAACAGGTTATTAAATGGTGACGCAATGGCCCACGTGCCGTTACTTGCGCAGGAGGCTGACAAAAATTGAGACCAAACTATTCTTTGGTGCTGTGAAAAAAAACGGCTCTGATCACACCATAAAGACATTTAAAAACACCATTTAGGGTGACTGAGTTGTATCGGCCCATGGCCGCAACCTACTTAACTGTAAAGTCTGCTTCCGTGTAAATCGTCATGGCTGACAAAAAGCTGGTGCCGCTGGGACAGAATGTAATGAGAACGCTGAGCACAGTCTAACATGAAGTGTGAGACAGCGCTCAGACCAGAAACAGGAAGACAATGAACTGTCTCAGAGGAACAGGAAACAAATTACGGCAAATCTAAAACACACTGTGGCACACACTTTGAGACACTCACCACTGGAAAATAAGGCCATGTGGTTCAAGGCAGAACCGTTATCAGATTTCTCAGCCAGGTGTTTCTTGCTGAAAGCTCCAGTTTTGCTAGAAATCTCAGGCTATCCTTGGCTAGTTTTGCACAGGGGTTCTCTTGCTGTGTGCTGTTTGCAGCCCCACCCCCATCAGCTCTCACTGCCTGGAAAGCTGCAGAGCTGAGGTTCAGTAGGTGAACCGTTTGCCCGCCCTGGGAAAACAGCCTCTCAGCATGATGTCATACGACCTGAATGCGCAAGGGACAAGGCCAGGAGGAGAAATTCTTCTCCACAGATGGCATGGCATTTAGCCAAGTATTTCACGCTGACTGGAGCTTAACCGTGCCCAGGGCTGAGCAGCCTAGTGAAGACAACAGATAGAGCAAGCTGGACAACTAGGGGGAGGGGGGAAGAAAAAAAAAAAAAAAACAAAGCCTGGAACTGATTTTATTTTGTGTAAGGAGTTTGGACAAGCAACATGCCACCATATGACCTCAAACAGAGAGGGCCCTCGCTCATGGCCTCGGAACATCTATCAGCAGGCTGTATAAACATGCTGCTCAAGTGTGAAAAAGAAAATCCTCAGCAGACAACAGGCATCAAATACCAGCTCTGCCACCCCCCAGCCCCTTAACCAAGGGGGAGAGCGCATTCTTGGCAGGCTTGAACAACCGCAGTATAGGGGTACTCTGACACTACGCCAACGAGCTGGCCAACTGCCTGATGCCCAGCAGGTGTTACCAGCGCCAATTTCTGGTCAAAGCGGTTCCCCTCCCCCATCAGGCCCACAGACCCTCTCTCACACTCCCTCACAAAGAACACTGGCCCTGTTTTTTTTTTTTTTCCAGGGACGGCATTCATGGATGCACCACCCTCAATGCTGCTCCTCACTTCACAGCAAGCTCAGAGTTTCCCCTTGCATCACAACGACTGAATACGACTCTTAAAAGCAGTTTTTTAGGTAGTTGAAACAGTTACTGTCCATAGTACTTCTCAGCTTCACTCTTACGGACACTGCCTTTCATTACCTGCCTTTTATCCAGAAAAACCATTCTATTTCCAGCACAAGAAATAGCAGACAAACACAAAGCGTGTCTTTTCTGCACTCTGTGTCCGGGAGCATGCTGATGACCTCCTGCTTGCCCAAAAGCCATGCATGAGGTCTAAAATTGCTAGAGCATCTGCTAACTGAGGTCTCCTCAAGTAATTCATACGGTAACGACCTTCCCGTTTATAAGTCTTAAAGTCCACAGTGCACCAGACCAACGAAGGCTGATGCCTTTATAAAAAGGATAATATTTCATAAACAAAAAGCCTTGTTTACTTTGGTGGTAAAGGTCAAGTATACAGACCAGTGCTTCAGCACACCAATATTAACCTATATTAGTTGTGGAAAATAGCACATTGTTAAATTAACGTCAGCACAAATTTCCACAAAAAAAAAAAAAAAAAAAAGCCAAGCATTTATCTCATTATTTCATAGTAGCTTGAGCTAACAGGCTAAGCCTCCATATTTTCAAAATACACTACACAAATTTTAACAAAATAAAAAAAACTCTAGGTCCAAGATGACAAATTATATTTGCACTTACTAAATGGCCTAATTACATCTTTAACAATTACAGGCTATGTAATAATGATACCATACCTGTATATAATTAAACGCATATAAAAAAAAAAAAAAAAACTGCTTTAGATGTCCTTTGTGAAGGGCTGGAGACGAATACAAATAAAAACTAAACCAATGTCTACAGCCACAACTCCCAATCAGTCTACGTGCTTTAACGTTTTGTGCCAGTAATGAAGACAGTGAGCGAGGTATCAAAATTCTGCTGGTCATCATGTTATCAATTTCACCTTTATAAAAGTACCTTTCATTAAAAAAAGCACTATCCATTATGCAGAAAAGACGGTCTCGTATTCACAATTACTCTAAGGGTCACAGCCCACAGATCAGGCTGACAAACAAAGAGATCAGACTCACTAGACACTTCATTCAAGCCACTGCTTTCGGCCATTTATCAAAGCAGTTGTCAGGGGGCAGGCTCCCCCCAGCCCACAGGACACCGTTTTGACTCTGCTGTTGGCTTGCAAAACAAGCTGTTATTCGGTTTGTTCCATTTCCCAGGAAACACCCCCATCCCCCACCATAAGCTATTTATAGAAAGCCTGTGTTAGTGCCTGGGTTTCCTGAGGCTCAACAGCCTCTGGGTGGGTGGGCCTTCCTGCCTCCTAAACTCATAGCTGCCCCCCACCCATACTGTAAATTAGCATCTGCTTATCAAGATCCATCTTTTTAATCTCACTGCAGAGACAGAAACACTAACAAGCTTTCTAGACACTTGAGTAGAGGGCTTTGCTTCAGACCTATATCAGACACTTTAAACCCCTGTCAAACTCATGCGTTATCACTAGTATTCCAAAGATATTACAAATTCTTCTCCACTGCCTACAGTTAAAATCCAAAGAAAAGAAAATTATGATCTCTGAATTGGTAACAGCCCTGTATGATTATATTTTTAAAAAAAGGTAAGATGACTACTGCATGCTCTGAAACAATGGAACAAGCATGATACTGTCTGGCCATTTCCATAAACCCTTACCTGGTCACGTTGTGACCCACCATACATACCTGACCTGATTACTAGCCCATGAAGAGAGTTATTATAGAGCGTATTATTCAGCCACCTCTCCTGAAACCACAGTAACTTGTTAGTTGGCACAGCGAACCCTTCCTCTGCCTTGTTCTCAACTTATGTGTTGCTGTAGCAACTGAATTAGGTTCACTGAACAATACAGACAGTGTTTCAGCTTTACTCTACCATATTACGCTGCCACAAGAGCAATTTAGCTGGAAAAGGAGAACTTTAAGCTGGACAGACAACATTAAGTGAAAAAGCATGGCACGCCAAAGACAGCCATTAAGCAACATTTGCTTCCTGAGGATATATGGGGGGGGGGGGGAGGAAAAAAAAAAAAAACCAACCTCTTAGGTTTTCAAATGTGGAAAGACCCCTGAGGGACACTAGGTGACAAGGTAAAGAGTACCACCTTTTGGTGCTATCAATGGGATTTGATTCAATACCAGCAAAAATAAAGTTCTTCAGTAAGTTCTCCTATAGGGTAGTGAATTGAGTTGGAAGAAAGAATTCCTGGGGATGTAGAGCCCTTTCCTCTCCAATAGCTGAAAGCTCCAATGGCTAGCAGCAGTTTGATGACCTTGTTAGTTCAGGCATGTAATCTGCTAATACTGTGGTATAAATAAGCTGCCTTCTGCCCCCACACAGCTGCTATGCCAAACACTGTTGTTCAGGCCACCGCTATTGCAGAAATGGAAAATACAGAAACATTCAGTTACAGGATGCTCATAGGCAAGCCCAGCCAACCAATTAGTGAGATGGTGTACAAAGTAAATCATTAAAGGGACAGTGTAAACGCCTCGCCATAGAAGGTATCAATGTCAAAACATGAATGGGGGGGGGGGGCTGCATTTTGAATCTGATCATAGCAGCCTCTTACATTAATAAGATACTTAATGGTGTGACTACAGCAAGGTTGACACACCTTACATGACATGAAGTTATCCCAACTGGTTTGACATGTGTCCAGCTGATCAGAGACAGAATCACTGCCTGGTGCTTCTAATACCAGAGCGGGTCTCCCACATTGGGCAGTTTCCTCCTACAAGTCCATTCTGAAGAGCTGGTCAGCATCTGACAGCTAACTTAAATGGGTCCAAAATGGTACAAAGACGACAAAGAAATGGAAAGCTGGGCAGGAATGCCAGCCCAGAAATGAAGTATGTAGGACTGGGCTGGTTCAGGTCCTGGGGTGGCTTGACAGTTGCTGGTCCTTCCTTGTGTTCAGTCTTTTGATCTATGGCTTTTGAAAACACACTTCAGGACTACATACAACTAAGGTTACCAAAGCTGCACTGAAGACTCTAAATATTCGAATGATAACATGTGATCAAATATTCAGAAAATGTTTACCTTACGTAGTAGAACAAACTTTGTAAAACAATTCCAGTGTAGTGTGAAAGCAACTAGGACATACAAGTTCCCCCCCGAGGACATCGAAGGCTTACTTTTGCAAAAACAGAATGACTGTTAGTCCAAAGGCAACGCTGATGCTTGCCCAAGCGTTTTGTTCAACCTCACCCAAAAGAATAAGTCCTAGCCTCCCTACACCAGAAACTGGCAATACAGCATGAGCCAGAGTCTCACACAATCTCAACACAATGACTGGCATTCCACCTGCCAACAGAGGTGCTGATGGCGTCTTTACCAAAAGATAGACCAGTCGGAACAATCTAGTTTGATAAGACTGAACAGCGTCCCTGGCATTTACTCTTAAGTGAAATAATTACCTGAGGAGTAACTAAAAGGGGAAAAAAACTGAAAGCATTAACACAGTCATATTACCTTCTGTGAGGTGACAGGTGGTGAACACAAATCTTGAATACCAATTAAGCAACATGCTAGCAGCAGAACTTACAACAGCTGCTAATTTGTGCTACTATCCTTCATGCTGTGTCTTCACTTAGCACTTGCCCCAAGGGCTTTCTACACACACTGTACACACCACAGTCACCTGACAGAAGGTTTATGCTCATTTTTTTTTTTTTTAAGTTCGTGTTTTTACAGGTTCATAAACATGTAGCTGCAAAACCTTTGTACATGACCAAAATGTAGCACAAAGATGCTGCAATACAAACCGGTATGACATTCCTCATTTCTCCACCCTAGGCTGGTGCAGCATGCAACTCAGAGCAGGACTGTCAACAACCTTTCCATTTGTACTGAACTCTTTTTCTAAAAGGACACAGATGACTTAAATGGTGCTTTTGCACTTGCACCCCTCCAGCTCAATTATATAAGGTCTGTCAGTGTGCTGCTCCACTGCTCTGGTAATGACTCAGTAGGCACCAGGCCCAAATGGTTGCCATAGTAACAGTCATTCAATAGGCTCTTGATCAGGTTTTTTTCCCTCTGTACTCCTAAAAAGGGGCCATTCCATCAGTTTGCTGTTGAGCCTGCCATCGTGTAATTTGCTCAATTTTCAAAACAGTGTTTCATCTTGGCGCCTACAAACATTGGGCTCTTTAAGAGTCGCCCCCCTTAATCTACTTGGTTCTAAAGGTCCTTTTCAACTCATTTTCACAGTTCCTTGATAAAGGGACTAATTTATTTGAACATGTGACATTTACAATCAGCTTCTCCCAGCAAATTGGATTCCCTGGTACCCTGCTGAAGCCAAAAGGCCTCCCAATCAGTTGAACACTTCCACACCAAGCTCAATGCTGTTTCCACAGATAATGAGTGCTGGACACGTCTCCCTCAAGGACACCCCCATCATCTGTTTAATTTCCATCAGCCACATAATCCTCTTCTCAGGCCCTTTTTAGGATGAATTAAAAAGGCCTCAGACAAACCAAACTGTGGAGAGAGGGTTCACAATAACAAAACTCATAAGGACCTAGCAGTGTGTGTGGATTAGTAGGGGAAAGTAAATCCTCTCTTCACAAATACATGATATGTTCCCAAGCTCAGAAAGAGTGCACAGTTTTCTACCCAAAAGGCACCTTCAACACTTTTCAGAATTTCCTTCCTGCTGATCATTTTTCCTTAATACTAGTAAAACAAATGTTTTTCTTTTATTAAACTACTGAACCATTCTAGCAACAATCCTGATCACTATTCATAAAAAAAACTAATGTTTACTGTGAGAATGCAATGCACATGTTCAGCATAAGGGCCTATAGCAGTCAGTCCGTTTGAGGCAGACACTCAGTTATACCTGCAAACTCATGTTCAGAGAGGAAGCCAAAATGGATCACATGAGAAGGTAATTTCAACTGAAGCATCCACCTGGGCCCCTGACAGTACTTTAAAGACTCACTTCATTTTTCCCCCCTTCCCTAGATATCAGTGCCTGTCGAGCACAGTCACTGTAATGGGCAACTATAGGAGCTGCAGCTAAAGGTGGGGGGGTTGACTTTGTACAAATGTTCCAAAAAGAAAAATCAAACGTGCTGTTAGCCCTTTGTCAGCAGAGACAATGGAAAGGCCACGTCACTGGGCCTCTACTCACGGCGCTGGACCCAGACAGCAAGCTCAGATTACACTCGCTTTCATCCATTCACTGTCAAGCAGTGCATCATGTGGCTGCCTGAAAGCAGAAACCCGACACCAAAAATCAATGGGGGGATGTTTGCAGAGAGAGCAGGGCCAGACTTCGGCCTTGAACAGCAGGAACACATCATCTGAAAAGGACAACCATAAAAGTGAACCTGAAAACACAGGCACAGAGGGAGAATTAAAGCTCGGGTCCAGATGAGTTTCACAGCCGAACGCCTAAATAAAACCCTGAAGAAAACCGCGTGTGGAGCTGAGCGGCCCCAGCCAGAAACACAAACTACGAAATGAGAGAAGAGTGTGTGGCCTGCACTGTGTGAGACCCTCAGAGATACCAACCCCCACTTTAAGACAGGCTGCAGCCTTGCTTCAGTGGCCATGTGGGGCCATAAAATGAGGAACCAAATTCTGGAAGTGTACGGGACTTCTCAGTGTGCTTTATGCCAAGTCACACCTCATGTCTACACCAGCTGAGATACACAAGAAACAAAGCACCCCCACCCCCAAAACATACAGGGCACATGTACACCTACAAAGGAGGCCCTAAAAACCTCAAAGAAATCTACAAAAGATAAGTTTCATGAACAATTTAACTGAGGCAAAAAGGGTTTAACAAGGACTTCTGAATTTCTCAATCTCCAATTCCACATGGAAGTTAAATAAACCTGTTAAATATTTTCATTAACACCATGGTTGCACATGGTAGGTACCTCAGAGAATTCTCAAAAGAATCTTCCCTGTTTACAGAAAAATACCATGCGCTTAGAAGAGCTACACTGAAGGCAATTCGTACAACCCGTGTAAACACGGCTCTTATTTTACTGTCTTTTATACCTGTCGTCTAAATCTCAGGTACTATAGACCCAGGATATTCTGTCTGGTAAACACCAGAGGATTACCTAGAAGGATCTGGCGACTATATGCTGATCTGCAGCTACAGAAATTCCACCCATTTGTAATCTTACCAATAAAGAACTTTTCAATAGATACTGACACCACATGGTATGAGACACATGAAAATGCACCACACACAAAGCTGCAGCACACAGCTGTTATTCTCAGTTTCCAAAAAACCCATCACATCCCCATCTTTGGATACTGCAGCAATGACTCCACATGGAACAGAATTGTGCCACTTCTTTTGGTTCAGTGCTGCATGCATATAAGCATTACAATCGCTAGTCTGTTACAAGCCCGTAAACGGAAAGGTGACAAAAAAAGAACACAAGAAACATCAAACTGCCTCCCAGTTAATCCAACAGTAAAAAGCATGGAGAGAGTATACACACTGACTCACCAGGTAAGTTCACCCATGCAGAACAAAACTTCACAGTTATGCAATCTTGCACTGAACAGTATTTTCCATCTCGTGCCAAAGACAACTGATAAGGTTGGGATGTGGAAATCATGTAATGTTGGTAGAAACCTTTGGTTGTCAGGTCTAAATAGACCCTCCAGCAAAGGACTCGAGTCTTCAGATAAACAGACAAATCTTTTAAGTAGACAAAGGATTACTTTGTATAGGCTGTGGCTGTACAAGTTTGAATCCCAAAAAAAAAAAAAAAAAAAAAAAAAAAAAAAAAAAAAAAAAAAAAACCAGGCCATTTTTAAAAAAAAAAATTAAGAAAGTAAAATTTTTAATTTTAAGTTAAAAATTTT
>JABJVR010000016.1:3296633-3319498 GCA_025773905.1 Chitala chitala
GTTGTGGTTGTTGTGGGTGTTGTTGTGGGTGTTGTTGTGGGTGTTGTTGTTGTTGTGGGTGTTGTTGTGGGTGTTGTGGTTGTTGTGGGTGTTGTTAATGTTGTTGTGGGTGTTGTTGTGGGTGTTGTGGTTGTTGTGGGTGTTGTTGATGTTGTTGTGGGTGTTGTTGTGGGTGTTGGTGTTGGTGTTGTTGTGGGTGTTGTGGTTGTTGTGGGTGTTGTTGTTGTGGGTGTTGGTGTTGTTGTTGTTGTTGTTGTTGTTTCACAGTTTTCTACGCAGGTCATGGTTTCCTCATCAAAATATGGGCGCTCAGGTGGACACTTAGGAAAACAGCCTATTAAACAATTTTACTCATTATTAGTTTAGTTCCATTACAATTACAAAGAGCTCACTCACACCACTGCTTTTTTAAAATGGCAAACAAAGTTATTTTACATCATGTTATTCTTGGTGCAGTGTTCAATTCTCAGTGACCACTTACCCTCCACATAAGGAAGGGATTTGTTGCAGTTTCCATGTAGGTTAAAACAGGTCTTCAAACAAGGCTCATGACATGAGCTGTAATGCCACTCGCATTTGTCTGGTTTGTTATAGTAGTCACAGAAGACAGCTAGATCGGAGAAAACATATATACATTTTTATATAGGAAACAACACAGCTTCTGAATTTGCAAAACATGAAGACAGTGTGTAACAGGCTGCATTATATAAACTACTCTGCAGTAAACTGTTAAAAGACCTTTCTCTATTACACATAAAATGTGTAATTTTTTAGTGCTTTGACAGCTTGCTGTCACACCAACCTCTTTTATGTCCTCCCTCACTACATCCATGAACCTCCTCTTTGTCCTTCCTCTTCTCCTCCTGTCTGGCAGCTCCATCCTCAACATTGTTTTCCCTATATACTCTGTATCCCTCCCCTGCACGTGTTCAAACCATCTAAGTCTCGCCTCTCTCACTTTGTCTCCAAACCATCCTACCTGTGCTATCCCACTAATTCCACCTCTCTATGGTGCTCGATTCCAAATCTTAATAAACATTTGGAGGTATTTTTTCTGTCTAGTCTTATTTGCTAGCTAATGAACCAGAATATAACAAAACAAACCACAAATACATCATATGTAATCTAAAAGTACTTCAAACTTAGAGTACTTAAAATTTTTTATGTAATACAACAGATTACTTGCTACAATTAGTTATACAATTTGTAATCAGTAACACATTACATTTTCAAAGTAATCTACTAAACCCTAGCTACCAGTCACCGTCAGCTTACGTTAGGCCAGCAGGGCTTCTAAGAATGCTACATATTAGAAGCACAGTGGCTGCCAGTCCGAAGGGAAAGCGTACAAAGAGAGTATACAGTACTTGCTTCACTGCATAAGAAATATACTATACTTACTATACTTACAAACACTTCATTACTTAGTAATAATATGTTGAAAAAACATGTACTTACGACAAATCTCTGGCGTTCTCCAGCCCACGCAGATGCCTGCGTTAGTGCAGGCCTGTGCATAAGCAGCCACAGCTGTGCAGAAACACTCACAGTCTCCTCCTGTGTCACAGGCGCACGAGTCAGTCACGCAGTTATCGTAGTATGGTACAGGGTCCACCTGCGTATATGGAAGGTCACGATGTTCATGTATGTAGACTTTACATAGCCAGAATACTTGCCAGATTGGACTCCACACAGATTGTTGTGTTAGTTACTAAAATAAAGCGAATCCACAGGGAGTGCTTTTTTCTTTACATGTGGGGTCCTGCGGCTCTGCAGGTGTGATAATTGTTGACCTACCTTATCATGGCAATTTGTAAAAGTTTTCCCTTTGATGATGCTGCATTTCAGCTTGGCCCAGTTCTCTCTGTGAGGGTTCAAGCTGCACGGGTTGACGTTGACTCCCACAACAGGACAATTTGGATTGACCTTCCAGCTGTTAGCAAACTCCAGAACACCACTGACTGGCAGGTGGTTCTGGGTCTTGAAGTCATTCATTCCATTCTCATCAAAGTCCCCACAAAGACCACACACGTTTCCCTGCAATAATTAATATAAAATCATTCTTGTTAATAGTTAATTTTTGCACGTCTTGTGTTGTATTTGTATGTCTTGTTTTTTTGAAAGCTGTAGTGTAATGTCTGTGAATGTAATCATTGTGTGTATATATACAGTATGTATGTTCAAACGTGCATGAAATGATCTGCATGTATTTATGACTTTGTTTATCTTTCGTGTGTAGCACCAGCTGCTGACTTCTGCTTACCATATGATCTGGCTCCAGAACGATGAGCACAGTTGTTTTCCGATCCCAGAGCACAGAAAGCCCTATGCCAGTCTTCACAACTAAGAACAGCCCAAACGTTCTGACATTCCAGCTGATTGTTGGGCCCACTTCTTGGGTCAGTGATGTATAAATTCCATCCTCTAACTTTATTTGTGTTTTCTTTTAGAGGAAAAAGAAAGAGCATATTGAAAGACAACATGCACGTCAGAATAATCACGTCACTGATGTCACTATGTAGAAAGCTACCCAGTACTACATTGTGGTTCCACTGCTAATGCGGAGATGCTAACTATGCTCTTACCCCTAGGTGTATCTGGACTGCCTTGGAGCAAGTGGTTCCTGTAGTCCCACACGGAATATTCTCAGTGATCACACTGAATCTGCCCGTGGTATTTCCACACTTGTCCTATGACACACAGATGCCAATAGTTTTTTTTGTTATCAAGAATTATTGGATGCTTCATATCTGGAACATGGACTTTTTAAAGGACAGAAGATGCTATTATTATTTGTCGTCAGATCCTGACACAATAAGGGATTACCTGAACAGCCACATAGCTACACTGTCCATGGAAGGCAAATCGCTGCCCATCAAAGGTGTTGTAGTGGCCACTTCCATAGATGGTACATGTACCAGGACATTTTTTCTGTGTGCAAACCCACATCCCTCCCTTACAGGTGCTAGAAAAATACAAGGGTGGTTATTGTAATGATGGACAGGAAATTTAGCCTCATTTATAGACAAACCATATAAGCAGTGTGTTTTGAACCTTTTATCCTTACTTTATTTACAGAAGTAAATATTGAAATGGCTCAGCAGTTATGATAGGATAATCGAGGGCGAATTCTTGTTAGAGTCACAACATACATTGCTAAGTGCAATATTTTAGGGATTATTGTGATTTGTCAATAGGGATGCTTTTCCTCTGCATCAGGTACTGAACGTTTGGTTCATCAAAACAGAGCCAAAGTCAATTGTACTTCTTGTGTTCATTTTTAATTTGTCGTGAAAACTGGTTCAGTCATTGACTGGCACTATTTTGCATATCAAAATGATGTGTGAAATATGCATATGAATAAAATGTATTAATATCAATAGTATAATACATATATGTAATAATAAAAATAAAATAATACTGCTATTTTCACAAATTAAATTTATTTTTATGCCACCAAGTTCTCACAAAATCTGACAAAATTGTGATTGAAGATTGGGTTTCTTTATACAATAATAATTAAAGTAAAAAAATAATTATGGGTCTGTAGACAAGTACTATCTTTTTGTTTTTTTTTTTTTGATTGTTGTATTGTGAGTTCGTAAGTATGCTTTTTTAAGATAGCAGTTTTTCTCTTGGCAAGGCAGGTTATAGGGATAACGAATCAGCAATAATAAACAGCAATAAACACGTCTGCAAATTCCACCCAAAGTACCAAAGAAGCACCATGGCTGGTTTGGTTCTTCGCTACTGGTACCTGTACAGCACCGGAAATCAGTGAAGAAAAAAAGTACCAATTTGTCTAGTACCTGGTGCAGTGGAAATGCACTCCAGCATATTAGTGGATGCCAGCTTCAATTACCATGAAGCAATGTTATAAACACAAAATACATTCTAAAAATAAGCACCCGTACATAGCTAATGGTGCTGAGGTAATGCTGAGCACTCACCACGTGTTGCATTTGAAAGGAAACTTTGTCCCAGATGCATAGATCTTTCCGTCATGGGTGCATGGGCAGTCGTGCTTTTGGACACAGTTTCCTCTACCGTCATCCAAAAGGCCACTAGGGCATAAACACCCTGACTCACACTTTTCAGTGAACTGTGTGAAGTAAGAAACCCACAAGATTACCACAGGTACACAGGTACATATACTGTCAGTGCAGCACGTTGATGCAAGCCCCGTCCACTGTCAATTGATACAGGCCACGCCCATTGAACTTACACACTTTATGTGTGGGTTCCTGCAGCTTGGTGCACATGCTACACCTGGTTCACCTGGACTGGCTTTGGAGCAACTGAAGAACTCCTTCGGCGAGCGACAGCCTACATTTTACAGAAAACACCTCAGCCACAACTCAGGGACCATAAGGGGCTCATTTACAGAGACGAAGACAGCAGTACACCACTTACTCTCTGAAGGAGGTCTCCAAGACCTGCAGTGCAGTCTGCCATTGGTACACACACTGAAATCAGAAAATCAATCATTTCAAATTTGATTAAAATAAATTTATCTCTATAATATTTTTGATGCCAGTAAAAAAATCTGTGGCTGCAATCATTTGCACATATTTTTTTC
This sequence comes from Chitala chitala, assembly GCA_025773905.1. Taxonomy (NCBI): domain Eukaryota; kingdom Metazoa; phylum Chordata; class Actinopteri; order Osteoglossiformes; family Notopteridae; genus Chitala; species Chitala chitala. The sequence goes on from JABJVR010000016.1 coordinate 3,301,213, forward strand.
TGAGACAATGTGGCACCCACCAGTGTTCATTCTTTATATTAATGGATTGTCCTGCTTTCACGATGTCACCATCATTATAGCAGGGACACTTAGCCATGGGAACACAGATTCCTGTGTCATCTTGGTAAAGACCCACTGGGCAGGAGCAGCCATCCACAGGGAGGAAGTCTGTGGAGCAGCTCTGTTGTTCAGAGCTGAGGGAGCGGCAGGTTTGTTGGCACCCGTTCAGCTTGTAGGAGTAGGTTTGGGAGGCAGGGCAGTTCTCTGTATACTTTTCTGTTCAGCAGAAAGAGAACAGCTACATCCTTCAAACAACCACTGTGAGTAACAAGAGCAACAGGACAATGAGAAGTCTATTGACTGATGAAGGGAGATGCATTTTGATTAAATTCACTTACCACAAATGTCAATTCTCCAGTCTTGGAGAGTAATGTTGTTGGCTGTGCATATATGTACATAGGAGGAGAACACGGCACATAAACAGTCCTGGCTTCTTTCACAGTTGCAGGCAGAGTACTTGCACCTCTGCAGGGAAAAATGATGTCAGGTAATGATAACAGCCAGTCATGTCTACAGGGAATGAATAAATGTTGGTACACAGACACCTACCTTATAAAAGCTCTCTGGGTCAACCATTGCATGGCATGAGGCAAATCTGCCTTCTTTGCTTGTTAACAAGGAACACCAATGCTCAGCATAGTTTTCTGAATTGGCAAGGAAAGAAGCCCTAATTTAGTTAATGGGCTAAATTATATATACACCTCAATTAAAATGGACAGTGGGAAAATGCTACAATTTGTCAGACTTTGCACTGTTCAGCAACCAAACACAAACACATGACAATGACTCATATGGGCTCTTAAAAGCTCACCATTCTCCACACTGAGGGCACATGGGTCATCTAAACGGTCTGGTTTGTCAGGGCAACTGGCCTGGGCCTTCCATGTGTTGGCAAAGGAAGCAGCAGTGCCTTCCACCAAGCCCTGAGAGGTCATCAGGTCATCATGGAGAACCGTGTTGAAGTTTCCACAAAGACCTACACAAGCAAAAACAATTTTAGCTTTGTTTACACTGGAGTAAATTTGAGACTAAAATACCTACATTTTTGCACTGCTTTTAGTTTAAATTACATATTCAGACTAAGTGCACACAAATATGCACTATGTTAACGCACCACATGTCCTGTGCTGGTATGTTTGGTCCAAAGTCACATACAGCTGCATGACAGGAACTAGTTGAACCTGCAGCTGAAGTCCAAAGTTGGTCTGCACCAGGATGTAGAAGGAGGATGGTCTGAAAATGGTGAAATCAGCTGCCAAAGAAAAAAATATATACAAATCATCTTCACACTGGTTTGCTTAAATTTAAAGTTTAACCTAAGTGTGTTATGATTCCAATTTAAAACCCATTGTTTTTTCAACTATTTTGGGTTTAAAAATGGGTGTAGTGTAGGTACCAAATATTAGGGAGCAGTATGTGTCGGTAACATTTCCCTCACCTGTGCTGTAGGGCAAACTGATCTCTGCGTTGTGCCTCACTTTTCCATCTGATTTAAAGACTAAAGCCTATAAAATAAAAGTTAAACTGTAATGCATCCACAGAGTAATTCACACTGAGCTTTCTTCACATCTTGGACGAACACAAAAAGGAGCCGTACTCACATTGCTCTTGTCATTATTAAGAAGTAGTACCACTGATTTTAGACATGTGTCAGTTTCCTGGGTGCTGCAGGGGACCAGCTGGCCTATCACGGTGAACTTTGAGCCTTCACAATCCTGCACAGAGGAATGCAGTCAACGGACATGAATAGGTACGTGCAATAGGCTTTTGAGTGAACCTTGACTTTCTTTGTTTACAATGAAGTTACAGGAGAAAACTGCTTAACATTAAGACATGGAGTTTGTGCAAAGATGAACCAGTCACCTTTGAGAGGACATAGTAGCAGTCTCCGTGGAAGGTGAAGGCCTTCCCATCATAAGTGGTAATGTGAGAGCCTTCCTCTATAGCACACACTCCAGGTTTATGTAGACTTTTGCAGGACCATATCCCCTGGTTACACACACTGGAACACAGCAACTCCTTTTTAAAGACTGATACAGAACTGAAACTCAGGCCATTTTTCAGTTCAGTGCAATCCTGTAACATCTTCACTTCCACAAACTTTAAGGCTGTCCTGGTGTCATTGTGTGTGCACATAGCTTAAGTCTGTAACTCAGAGGAACCAAGAGAGCAGAAGAGATGCAGGAGAAGTGGGAAGAAGGCCATACCATTCCTCACGTTCGAGCCAGAGAATTTCCCCGGTTTCGAAGGTCTTGCCGTGGAAGCACTGGCACTCTTCCTGTGGGATGCAGCCCCTATCTGAGATGTCATCAAGCACCATTCCTGAAATATGTCAAACCAGAACTGTGACTCCTTCAGGGCACGAACAATCTAAATAAAACTTACAGTTGTAGACCACAGAGATATTATGCTCAGTTTTATTTGTCTGGCATTTAGCCACTAACTTTTATGATCTGATATCTGCTTTTCACCATGTAAATATTTCATGCTTCAGTTTCTACATATTTGTAGTGCTGTTGCCATAGTAATCATTTATAAATTGTTCACAGAGTTTTGTCATGTTTTTGTTAAGTGCTGTTTCATGGGTTCTTCATGAAAACACAAGAATTTAACAGAAGCCTTTTTTGTATGGAGAAGTTACACAATAAAAACTTCTGTACAATGTTTGCTGAAGGCACACTTTCTAGATTCTGTCAGTGCAAGAGCGTTCCTCTCCTCTGCTTTAATCTGGTCTTAACTTCCCCTGATTCTTATTTCGTATACTCAGTCTAAAAGTGTCTTAGGACAACACTGTTGTGGCACTATATAAAGCTGTTACATAAAAATGAATTCAACTGAGTTGTTGGAGAATGGAGTGCAGGTAGTGCTAACCTTCAGGACAAGCACAACCATCGACACTGTGCTCCTCACACAGGGAACTGGTGTCTCTGTTGGTGCAGGTGGTCTGGCAGGGAGAGCTGCTCTCGGAGTACACCATATTGTAGGGACACTTCTTAACTGTAGATACAGCCAAAACATTTCAGCTGCAAATACTGCAAATGCTGAGCTCTACAGAACAATGTAAAAACCATAAAATGTTGGGCAGTTGGTTTGTCCCATTCAGGAAAAGGCAAGAAAAATCTAAATTTTACACAACAAGATATACTAAAGGGAATAGTTTTTCATAACCCTTTAAAGGTCACTCAGAAGAACAACATTAAACAATTGTTTTTCTACTTTTCTGGGTTCCATTAAGCAATAAAAACCAAAATCAATATTTTGTTTAAACATAAAAATGCAGTGTTTTCAATGTAAAACGCCTCTACGAAAAGGTTGAGTACATCTTCAAAGGAATAATATTACCTAAATTAATCTTGAAATGACTTTTGTTTTATGGATAAAATCAAAAAAGTAAAAGGGCAAAAATAAACAAGCATGTGTTTATGTGTACATGCAGTCATTTCTGCCATGAAGCATTTTTTACAGAACAATTTGGATTCAAATAACTAGGAAATACGAGAACACAGATTACATAACATGAACATTTGCAATTGCAGTACAAATATAATACATTCTGATTCCGAGAACTCAGTGCTTATGGTGGGTGAGCTAACAGTAGCGCTGGATGGGGTAATATAGAGACCTCCATCTGAAGAAGTTTAGGGCACAAAATGAGCACCATGTAATTGCTGGGTTTGGTTGTTGTCGGATATGTGGCAAAAATTTTTAACATTTTGTTTGAAAAAATTTTTCATTTTGTTATATTGCAATTAAAGACAGGTGGCTCGAGTGATTAGACTGGATACACAAAGTGCTCTGATCATATAAGTACAGGCAGAAACTGTAAAAGGAAGACTGTAATATTTGAATGAAAAATAGAATAGTTTTGAATTTTAACAGTAAATATTTGATATTGTGAATGCAATAAGGGTAATCAAAACCAAACATCACCACAATGCTCCACGTTTTGCAATCTTTATATTTTTTAATAGTTCTATTATTTCTGGCTAAATGTGTCTTGTAGGATTTGTATTGTTCTTATTTTGCTGTGTATACTTTGTTTTTTGTAAATTATCATCACAATATTTTACAAGCTTTGCCCCTAATCTAATTGTCTGGTTCACACTGTTGTATTGTGCGATATTTGTCAATGCAGCATTTTCAAAATGCATCGGTCTTTGTACAGCAAAACTGACACTCTATGGTCTGTCACTGCACTGATTAACGCAAAAAGCAAGGTCTCACTTACCACAGAAGGAGGGGGTCCGCCAGTTGGGCGGCTTGCCCCCGGAGTGGGAGCACTGCCGAGAGTACTCAGCAAGGCTGCTGCACATGCAGAAGTCATCCAGGGCACCCCCGCAGCTGCACATGTCCTGGGCGCAGGCCTGGATGTAGGGCTCAGGGTTCAGCATCGCTGTGCAGGCGCTCCATGGCTCGGACCACAGCAGACCGGTACATCTGTCAACCTTTTGAAAAAAAAGAATGGCGGAACAAGGTGGGATCACAAAAAAAAAGTTCATTAAAAGAGATTCCTGGGTTTACACAGCACATCGAATTTTAGTATATTGGGTACGAACGTGCAACTCACAAAACTGGAGCATGTGTCATTAATGGAGCGTGCAGCCACAACTTTCTCATTGTCCTCTTCAAAAGGATTCTCGCAGAACTCATCTGGCGTGTGGACCTTGTACTGGTTTCCAAATTCAATAGGACTCATTTGACGTCCTGCAGGGGAATAGGATGAGGATGACACTCAGCAGGCTAACTATAAAGCTGCTACTGCTGTTGAAAAATGCTAATATCTATTATTTGTTTATGGTAGAGTACAGGGTTATTGGATTTAATGTTTGACATTGTAAAATATTGTTTGTCAAGCTCCTTAAAGCAGGATGCCAAATTTTGGAACAGGAGGGGTCAAATGCCTGAAGAATCAGTTTTCACTCACCGTCTTTGATGAATTCATCATGAACAGGAATTCCATTGAAGTCCCCACATAAGCCACAGGTACGGCCGGAAAATTTGGAATCCAGCTCAATCTACATTGAAGAAAGGTTATGAATATTACATTATGTAGCCAATGTGCTGGAAAGTAAACTATTGATTATTATTGATCACATTCCACCACATTCTGAATATAGTATACAGATGTTGATATTACTCTGAGTTACTTAAGTGTAAGGTACAATATAATATTTTTAATACTTGTTGAATGACATTATAGAAATCCATTTTGAACAATGTAATTTGAAACTGAAACAAAATGGGATTCTAAAGTAGAGTCAAACAGCAATGATAAAGGAGAATCTTACTGTTAATGCATCATCCCTGTTCCATATGACATTGAGGCCTAGTTTGGCAGTGAGTTTAGTGTAGGACGGGTTACTTTCCAGTAAGACACCTGATGCATAATAAGGCAATTTGACTCTGAAAGGAAACAAATCAAGCAGTCAGTGCTCTGAAACTTTAACTGAGATTCGTGTCATTTGCATGTCAAACTCTTTTATGAAGACAACGTTAGATGAGGCATATGTAGCAAGAATCGATTAATTAAAAAATGTGCAAAGATATGAATGTTATATGCATTCATATGGAAAATGTGTAAGTAGCGAATGTCCTCAGCTTTCACTGAGCCTATCATTCTACTTTATGAGGGGTTTTTCTTGTTTGTAATTACTGTACACAGCTGCTGAAATCTGGAATTTTAAATGTGTTTAGGTGGACCCTCACCTTCATTCGCTAAACTGACATTTATGATTTTTATCAGATTTTGTATAAGCATTTATTTATACAAAAAAACAGGTGGCAGTAAATAACAAATGGACAATCAAATAAAAATTCAGTCAAAATGACTGAATGAATGAATGAATTAAAAACACAACAGGCATTGTTATTGTAATTTTTACAGAGGGTAAATACAAACAGCTACACTCACAATACTCCATTAACCACGGCCAGGTCCTTGGTGAGTGTGATGAAGATGTCCTTGACAGTGACCACCACTCGACTGACTGATGGATGGCCATCTTCCAGGGCTCGCTTCACGTGCACGGAGAACTCCAAGAAAGACTCATGACAGTCAGAGGCCAGATTGTATTCACACATGCCTGGGTATTGGTACACATCTCCATCGAAGGTCTTGAAGTTGTCCTTGCCCCAGGTGCTGCAGATGTTGTTGATATGGTTCTGTTTCTGGACTAAAAACAATCACTTCAGTTAGATTGTGAAGAAAACAACCCGTACACAGGTAATTAGCTAAACCTGCCCTCTTCTGTCTTTAATCATGTAGCAAACTGAAAAGGGAACATATGCTGAATATCACAATACACAATATGACCATTATTATCTCTGCAATTTGTGCAGCCATTTCTCAGCTCAGATTCTTTGTCACAACTGAAAACTCAGTTTTAGTTGCCAACACAGTTGTACAATATACGCATCCACAGGTCTTCATTAAACAGTGGATGTCATGGAATCATACCAACCTGACCCTATTGTACTTCTGGGTAAATACAATACATGTGCAGGTTTTACTATAATAGATTGTGATTATCTTACCTATCCTGGTCTCTGCTTTGAATGCCAAAATGAGTAAGAGTGCCAAGGCACAGGTCTGCGCTGTTCCCTTCATGGTGGACAAATGTGGTCTCCTAAGACCAGCGCAGGAATTTCCCAAGCTAGCTAAATTCCCCCCTTTTATGGGGTGATCTTGTCCTATATACACGCCTTCTTATTGCACTGTCTCTATTAAGCTGTTTATTGAGTCTTAGCAAACACAAGGCAGCCCATACACAGCACGCCTACTCATGTCCAGTCCACTTGTCCTGTCCATAGTTCACCCTCACCTCCTGCTTTTTCTGTTAACCTGTTCTTATCTGCTTGAACTGTACCATGTTAATATGACCAATTTTGCTAATATCCCTTTAGATAATGAAATTTTAAACTGTTGCTGATGTATTACTTTTTTGCTGAGTGGAAATATTTAGGTCATCAATACACAAATTAATACTTTTTGTGGAAGGAAGTCAGTCAGGATTCAAGAGTACAACCACAAAACCCTCTCGATATCATCTTAAGTCAAATCTTGCTTTGCGTCCTTTTATGTTCTTAACCACCACATAAAAGTGCAAATGAATGGGAAATATAAGAAAAATGTTGAAAAGTGCAGGTACGCCACCTGCTAATGTACATCGGATTTTAGTGTCTGCTATATTCATCATATATGGATTTTAGACAACAATATTCAGAAGACATTGGTTTGTCCAAGGGACTGGTGCTTCAAAACTAAGGCTCCTTTCAAGTGCCAGTCTGTCCCTGATTAGAATGGACAGATATCCTGAACACAGTGAGCTGCACATCACATTCCCAGGATACACTTTTCAGCCTTAATGGGGGGTTAGTTAGTGGTTTACATATTATGCAGCACAAGCCATTTGGATTTCCAAACTAGGGCTATCTGTAGTCAGCTAAGTGGAGCCAGGGAGGATGGACTGATACTGTAAAATCACACCCATATTAAAATGTTTTTTAAGAATATTTTAAATGCTGAAAATGCATGTTGGAGTGTTTTAGTAGGCCCCCAATAGGTCAGTATACTGCAAGGCATTAGGGTTTTGTAGTAAGCCCTGGAGAATAAGAACATGCTCTTTATGGATTATGGTTTATTAATCACACCACATCTGAGCAGAGAACCCTGAAAATGAAGCTACATCAATGGTCTTGCGTTTTTAGGAAGAAAAATGTAGTGCAAAAAAAATTCATTATAATTGTTACCATAGGGATGTAGTGTGTGGCCCACTACATTGAAACATCTAAGCACTATACCGTTTCAAGACAAACCTCACGTTCAACACATGGTCCAATCTATCTAATTGGTGTGAATGAAAATTGCTCATGTGTGTCAAGGTGAGCATCCGGGCTGGATACTATCAGCACTAAAACAGGATCTTTGGGAGATTAAGAGAAAGTGTGCCTGGTAATATACCTCTTGAGAAACACAATCTTTCTACAACAATAATTGTGGAATTTCAACTGGCCAATGATTTTCAAAGATGACAAATTGTAATGTAAATACTATATCTGTAATATAAACATTGTATCACTGCTGGTTTGAACAAACAGAAAGATAATTAATGATCTTTATCACCATGGAAAATGTGTAATTAACTTTGGGATACAGACCATATGGTCACCAGTGTTTATGGCTGAGGCTGTCCTTAGAATGCAATATTTACAAGTAAGGCACTTCACATTACACGAGATAAAAGGAGAAACTGATTCATTTTTTATGCAGCACAGCCTGCTTTAGCTCTATGAGGAAGGAAACAGACAGTACTTTCTGGTGTTTGAGGATGTATAGCATTAACATTAATTGATTTATTTGCCAGAGATTTTTCCAGACCTTAATGCAGAACAGCGGGTGATGTAGATTTAAACTTCAGTGTTAATGTCTGACTTCTTTGGGTCCAAGTGGCTACACAATAATGTATCCTCTTATAGACTGAAACTTGATTAAAAGTCCAACGCCGTGTTCCAGCATTTTTAACATGCATTGTAATTACCTGCATCATCATCAGTCAGTTTCGTGCTTGTCCAGATGAGGGTCATGTTATTTTTGTCATTATTTGTTTTTCTTTCTTCTTATTATTATTTTACATATGAAGCCCTTAGCATGCAGGGAATCTCAGTGTTTAAAATCAAAAAATGATTTATATACTTTAATTATAATAATATGGTGGAATACCAACTTAAAAGCATATTGTAAGTTGGTACGTGGTTGTATGTACAGTGTCCTAAATTAAAATGGTTCTGTGCTGCTCAGTTAGTTAGTCAGTTAGTTTCTTCAAATGATCAAATGAAATACATACATCAACAACAACAAAAGAAAAACAATCAAACGGAAAAAGGGTGTAGTCAAAGCCATCGCTTATTATTCGACCCATTTGCCTACATTTTAATTCACTCAATTATTTATATAATTACGTTAATTCAATTATTTGGCAACCAGAGCAACACTAACACAATTCTATCTATGCGTATCTTTATATTTACATGTCATTTCCATTTCAACCACTTAAATATATTATCACATTCTTTTATACTTACATTACAGGCATTCCACACATTCTCTCCTTGAACTGAAAAACTGTTTTTTAACATTTGTTCTTATTTTCTTCTTTTTAAATAAACACAATCCCCTTAATTTGTAATTGCTCTCTCTCCTTTCAAACAGATCCTGGACATTTTGTGGCAATTTATTTTTTATTTTAAACATATACTGCAATATTTTATACTTTACTATATCTCTGAATTTTAAAACACTCAAACTAACAAATAAAGCATTTGTTGGATTGTAATACCCAACTTTACTTATAATTCTTACTTTTTGTTTTTGCAACACAAAAATTGGTCTGATTACTGTACTGTATACATTGCCCCATACTTCAATACCACGGGTCATATATGACACTACTAGTGAACAATATAAAATAAACAATGAAGCCGGACCAATGAAATCTTTGACTTTATGTAACACTGCAATATTTTTTGACATTTTTGCTTTAACATAACTAATATGTAATTTCCAGCTTAATTTACTGTCTATAAATATACCCAAAAATTTATTTCAGAAACCTTATCAATTTCCACTTTATTTATCCTAAATTTTGTACTTAACTTCATTTCTCAATTTCCAAATATCATATATTTTGTCTTATTTAAATTTACAGATAATTTCTTATAAACAAACCAATTTTTTATGCTCTTTTTATTTCCAAAAGTTGTTTCACATTTTCCCCACTACAAAGAAAAGTTGTATCATTGGCAAACATACATTTTAACAACTTACAAGTTTTACTTAAATCATTTATATACAAGATAAATAACAATGGTCTCAAAACCGAACCCTGGGGAACTCCACAAGTGATCCCCTGCAGCTCAGAGTTTGCACCATTCAGATGTACACACTATTTCCTATTTTCTAAATAGCTTTTAACCCAATCATGTGCAACCCCTCTCATTCCATATCTTTCCAATTTTTCCAATAGTACTTTGTGGTCAGTGGTATCACATGCTTTTTTCAAATCCAGAAATATACCTATTGTTAAGTTAAATTCATAATCTTTCTAACTTTGCACCCTGCTCAAAGAGCTAAAATTAAACACAACCTTCTGGAAAGGTCTCTTTCAAGAAAATCAACAAATAGATTTGAAGCAACAATTAACTCATATCAGCAGAGTCTATTAAAAAGAAATAATTCTGCTGAACTGTGCTGAATACAACTAAGTTTATTATGATTCATCATTAAGGAAATTAATCACTTTGTTTGAAGTTGGATGTAGATACTGATAATTAAGAATAACTTACCCAATGCAATTCTAATGAATCACTCACATTAGAAGTCATATCTATATAAATCGGTCTAATTATGAAAATGAATTGAAAACATTTATTGAACGTAATGGAAGGTAAAATGCTACCAAATGGTTCAAGAGATTTACTTTGTGACATCACAAAAATTGGAAAAAGTAAAAAATGTTCAGCGAAGCTGTAAGAACTCAATTTTATTGGGACTTTATTAGGGCAGTGACAGGTTCTTCACTGGCATAAAGGTCTTTGTGATTCAATTTGGTACTCATGTATCTCCATCAGATAAGTAAGGCCAGTGACAGGGATGTGATGACGTACAGAATTTAAGACTTGAACGCCGCACCAGGGGAGTGGCAAAGGCGCTGCCAGTCCTGCCTGCCACCTGCCAATCTGCTGGTTTCATGAATCCACCCAACAGCTGGCAGCTGGAAATCTTACAGAAGGACATGCGTCAAAGCCATCCACCTACAGTAATCTTTCCTCCACCATGGAGAATGAACAGTGCAAACAGGTCTGTTCCTGCCCCCTGTATAGGCTTCTTGAGGCCTGTTTGGTGGCCTGGTGGCTCAATGGGTAGACCATCAGGATGGGATGCAGAAGTCTCCTGGATCAAATCCCAGCCTGGCTGCCAGGTGTGTCCTTGAGCAAGACGCTCAGCGCTGGCTCATTGGAATATGTATGTGAAATGTTGTATGTTGCTTTGGCTAAAAGTGTCTGATAAATGTAAACTGTCATGAAGGTCAACTCACAGTGCTGTCTCTTCTGAGGTTTTACCTAAGATAATGTCACTTCAGGATAAGGTGAATTCCACCAATTATATGTACATCACTTTGACCAAACTAAAACGCTGATGAACCCAGCTGAGAGCTGACTTGAGACATTCAGCAAGAATAGAATAGTGAGAGTTACAGCTGAGCTACATAATTCATTCAAACACTAATTGAAAGCATGAGACAGCTATGTGAACGTGTTTCCATCCCGATGCTGTCTCGTTGGATTTGACTCTGTGTTCACGAATGTACTGCAAACTGTAAATAACAGCAAGCACGGGCATGCAAACTAGAGCGTGCATGTGGTTCACAATTGAATGTATTCTGTTACTTTCAAGATCAACTCTGCTGCCAGCACTCTTTAACTGGTACCACATCATCTCCAGTCCGTGTAAGCACTGGTTGCTGTTAGAATTGACTACAGTCGGGCACACAGAAATGTTTCCGTTTAAGCAGTTTTTTTTTATTTATTTTTTTTTTTTAGAACCAATCTACGTAAACAGATTCAGTTATCCTAAGGTACATAAACTGTGCATTTGGAGGAATCAAGGCCTTTAACTGACCTGCAAAGATATGCTAAGTTCCACAGCATGTTATTTCCCTTTGCCAGCACTTAACTAAGTTCAGATAAATTTGAAATAAAACTGATCTAAGGGTGTGTTCATTTTTAAAATGTTTAAGCTTGTTTAAATACCATTTTGTATAATTCTCCTCATGCTTTATGAAAGTACATTCTTTCCATAAGTATAATTACCCTTTTAAGCAATTCTTAAATGTTCATTATCTGCGGAATTATTGAAAGCTTCATAGAACAAATGACCATGTGTACTATTATCAGCAGTAGCTACCATACTGCATGTCAACAGGGCACTGCCGAAGGTACTGCTTTATCCTTCTGTCCCGATGCATTCCTACACAGGCTCAGCCCCTGTTAAGCAAATACAGGACGGAGTAACATGTCGTCCAAGATAAGGTGTGCAAACACAGGAATCCCAGCCTCTTACAGCACACAGCTACTCTGTTGATAGCCTATCATTTTTGGAAATGCAATGGATCCAACAAAATTAAGCCACTCGACTGGGTACTAATTGCTGACAACTACTTCAGCTGGAGAAGCATTTCGCTTAAAACAAATATTGTCCAATCAAACCATTTAAACGTCGGTGTATATGCTGTTCTTGTAACCTAGTCTGACACTAAGGGGAAAAAAAAAAAGCTTGTAGGCTGGGATTTGATGGTATCAGCTACTTTAAACTTCTTGTGTTTGTATTACATGTGACATTAACATGCTACTTCCTTCTAATTACAGCGTATGACGTAGTTTCTCTTATGCAGCAGTAAGTTCAAGTCCTTTGTGGTGACTAAAGGACTGTTTTGGCGTAAAGGCCCTTCTCATTCACCCAATAGAAATTTTATTTCCTGCTTCACATCAGTTGGGACAATCAGCTTCCCTGCTGCTCTGGGTCACACACAGGCACACGCACGCTAATGACAGACAGCTGCTCTGGTCTCACACACAGACGCACGCATGCTAATGACACAGCCGCTCTTTAATCCTCACAACGCCCATTCTCACTCTTATACTGTTGTCAAAGGGAGGATGCCACACGAAGAAAACTGACTCAGTACCATATGCCTGACGGTAGTGATATTTTTTTTAATGACCTGTTTTGACATGCCATGACAAATGTCAAAGGTTAATGTATGTCTCCACGTATTTCTGTATGTGCTGAAAACAGCATTGCAGCATTATGCAGTTATCGGTTCAGTGTCCTGAGCAGTAATAATTGATTAACTTTCCATTTACATAAAAGAGGTTTTTCAAACATGAAAGGCTGTCTGTCTGGATGGCTGTATTAAGAAAATTTAATTTTAGTTTTAACTTTCATCTGATTCAAACTTTACCTTACGCCTAAATTTTATCATAAATATTGTTGTGTCTTGTTTGCTGTACCCCAACTCGTTTTTAATGCAACCAGAAAATGCCACTCTGATCATTTTAAAACGACAACACTGATCAGTGCAGGCAAAATTCATAATATATGTAGTCTGCTGTTCTTTTCATAAATGAGAAGACAAGATAGCATAGTAAAAGTGACACAATGTTTAATGGCCACAATCTTATGTATAATACAGAACAGACAACTTCTGATATTCAAAGAATGACACCAGTCACACCAGTTGAAGGCACAGGAACTGAGGGCAGTGATGTTTAACAAACAGTGCGACACATACATACCGTTTTGTGGAATCTATGGGTGCACTTAATTTTATTTTTCCACAATTTTGTCCAACCAACAAAATTTAAAATTCTTTGAACATTATATGTATATTTAAAATGTGAGAAAACCACTATGAAAGGCCTTGTGTTAGGTTAAATATCTACTCTTCTACAGGAGCTACAGTCCTGTGTATCACTATCTGACAAGAATGACCCAATCCATAAAAAAACATGCAATTTTCTTTATCCCTTTGGCTTCCTGCAAACAGAAGTAAGAGCCCTAAAAAGTCATAGGCAGTGGAAATGTAAAAACGATTTTAGCAGCTCAGCATGTGGGTTTTTGTGAACAGGCACTCAGGCACTTGCTGATACTGTGCGTTAACGGAGGCACTTATCACAGGGATTTGTAAATTGAGATTAATCTGAGGATGGTAGACTGGGAGGGATGGGGCAAATGAAAAAATCCAGTTGTAATCCCATTACTAAGGCAGTTCCAGCATGCACACACACACAAGCACACAGAGGGCAGCATTTACTACTGAAGAGTAGAAACATTTCCATTTACAAACAAGCCTCTAAGACTTGCAAAGAAAGTTGGCCTGTTTGGGTGTCCCCGCTTACGCAGAGCCACCATTAAAGTCACTAAACGCTTTGCTTGTTGGTGTGAAGCACACCTGAACACAACTTTGGTTGAAAGAATAAATGATTTAAAAAAGTTAGGTGGGGCTCGTGTGTCCACTTTGACATGGCCTGGACCATGCTGAGGGCCCTGGCCTAAAGGCACTACGGTGGAAGCCCCAAAGCACAGTGCAAAGGGTCTGGTAACATAGAACCTACACAGTCCATCCTAATGTCATTCCACTTCACATTCCCAAGGGCTCAACTAACACGCACACCAGCCTTCACAGCTCAGTCTCACAGGAGATGTGTAAACCAGTGCTATGCGTATGTGGGTGATACGGAGCTCAAAACAGCGCTCATCCTTCACAGAAGCCCATATATGAAGCATTACTTTTTTGCACATGCGTAGAGATATAGAGTGGGAGACATGAAAACAGTGAAATATTAGTAAAGCTAAGTGACAAATGTAATCATTTTTATATATGTAAAAAAATAACAAAAAATTTACACTGTACATTGAAGCATTATGTTTGTAAATATCAAAGACATAAAGGAGAAACAAAAAGATGGGGGCCACCAGGCAGACAAACACTACAATCTGATCACTGGAGAACATGACAGGGTATACTGATACGCCACCAAGTGGTGTCACCTATGCATCGGCAGCCTAAAACTGATCTGAGAGCAGTTCACACAGCCGCTGTGATACAGTATCCCTGCTGGTTCGTAGCGTTAGACGGTACATCTGTGGAGGGAAAGAGCGTGTCAGACTGGGAACACACCTGTTTGTCATACAAATATAGCAAGCATGCACACCCAAACACAAACACACGCGCACATACCTGCACAGACAGGCACAAATGTGTGTGCACATGTGCACAGACACACGCATGCATGCACAGAAATATGAGAATGGAAAAAAAAAGAGAAACAAAACACACCTGTGCTTGTGCGTTGGGTTCCAGTCTCAATAAACAGCCCACCTGTGTGGTCTTTGTGTGGATGACTCCAGCACCAACAAAATTGGAAGGGTTAGGATCCACCCGGTCCAACAGAGCTACACCAAACCCAATAATCTGAAAGAGCCAGGATTACTCTTAGAACACAACTGTATGCTGGTTTCTCGCATGTGACTTCAACTATCGGTACAGATTTATTCAGATTAAATCACGTGCTAATGCCGAAGTCTTGCTTTGGTGCTCTATACATCCATGGAATGCTTAGTACGCCTATTTATACAGATTTACACAGATTAAACCTTATGCTAATACTGTACTTTGGTTTTAGTGACCTCTATGTCCATGGAACGTTTATCACTCCTATTTGTAAAGATTTAGTCATATTAAATTGCATGCTAATACTGTATGTCTGCGTTGGTAATCTCTATGACCATGGAATGCTTACTACACTTATCTGTACACATTTTGTCATATTAAATCTAATATTAATGCTGTACCTTTGCTTTGGTGATCTCTGTGTCCATGGAATGCTTAGCTTTAAATATTTTCTGCACTTCCTGTTGGGGCCTGCAAAAGAATTGTGGGAAAATAGTTTTGAGTATGCCCCTTCTCCATTGCACAACCAACTGAAAACCAAATGAAAATGAAGACCAGCAAATTCAGTACAAATATAATAATGGATAATTCTATATCTGGATCTAACTCAGCTCTACATTAACAAATAACCAGGCTTACGCGCTTAGCTGCTTCCAGCGTTGAAAGAATTCTTGTGATGTCATCTCTGTGGGCTGGAAAAACTTGTTCAGTGTGATGGGCAGCTTGACAGCAATGTTCTGTAAAGTGCCCCCATACCTGCAAATACATGTTACTCACTGCATGCTAGCCTGACAAGGCGATTGTTAACCTGCTGTCTTTTAAACTAATATTGCAAAGTAAATCCAATTTTACACACTAACCCCTAAATCAGATGAATGCCAGTGTAAACCTATTAGTCTTCAGTAAATACACATATGTTAACTTATCATTTTAACAGTAAAAGAGAACCCATTCATGAGAAAGAGAAATACCGCCCCCTTGTGGCTAATCAACATATCAACCAACATAACGTACTCGGCAAACTTAAGGAGATGTGACCACATAAAATAAAAGTCCCCACTAACAAAAAGAAACCCATCCACCAACACCAAGCTGCATTTAGACAGAAGCAGGTATAATACATGCTTATCTTTAACTGTATATAATACAACAGAAGATATAAAATAAGGAGATGGAACTTTCCTTTTGGAAAGGTACCAGCAACTAAAATGGCCATGCCCATGGGGGAAAAAAAATTCAAATTTTGTTTAGGTTTCCAATGGGCTAATAGTATGGTATTATGGAAACCATAGTCCATTAGAAATTCAACACTTTAAAAAATTTCTAATAGACACTGTCCTTGGGAGACAGCGCAACTCACCTGAGCTGGATACTTAGGACAGGTGCTTCAGCAAAGTCAGAGACACACTCGATGTTGAGGATCTGCTGGATCTGGGCCCCTCCATCCACAGTGGGGTGGGCAGGCTTGGTGTGAACACTGAGCTGTGCAAGAAAGTTAAAGACACGCCTCTGCTGGGCACATTGTGGCTTCCACAGCCACAGTATCTACTGCACACAAACCGTCTGTAAAACTGCTAGTCATGTTTCACAGACACACACCAGCTGTTAGCACACTAGAATGATTAGTAGTGTTTTGTACACTGGAGAGCTACAGCAATGTAGCATTACAGTCAGAACCCCCCCCCCCAAAAAATAAATGCTTTACTTCATGGCTACCATTAAAGAAATATAAGCCTTTTTATTCTGGGTAAA
The DNA here is from genome assembly GCA_025773905.1 of Chitala chitala. Taxonomy (NCBI): domain Eukaryota; kingdom Metazoa; phylum Chordata; class Actinopteri; order Osteoglossiformes; family Notopteridae; genus Chitala; species Chitala chitala. Next base: position 3,318,036 of record JABJVR010000016.1, read on the forward strand.
AGGATATGAGATTTTAGAGAATCTTGGCAAATAACAGTGGATGAGAAATTGAGGAACTGTGTGGAAGTTTTGTTTCCGTAGAAAACAAACATGCGACCTGAATGAAGGACATGACACACAGGAAGCACAAAAGAAAACATTACTTTATTTACATTTACTTTCTAATCGCTCTCATTTGCAAACATGTAATGTTGAGCTTTCTTTTCTTCCTTTGACATTACTGCTACTATGAGAGATGCCAAATTGTTTTTCAGGCTGGTTTGATTTTCGTTGGCACATCTCTGGTCCTCGGGTTGAACAATGGAAACAACTGATTCAAAAGATGATCAAAAGCTTAAAAATATGCTTAGGTATCTTACACATGCACAAATGAAGTGACTGAATACACCTGAGAAACTGCAAACACCTGTTTTGCCAAATGCCCCAAACATTATGGTGCCCTGAAATGGGGGACTATGTATAAAAAGCACTGGCCTAGAAAAGCATGTAATTTCTACATGGTGAAAACTGAAATATATACAAATACCTTAAAGTCTAGACTGCACTTTAATCAAGCAAATCAAGGAAAATTATGTCTTTGTTCCAAATATGGAGGTCACTGTACATTTCTTTACAAGTTTAATGGCAATAAAAATTTATTTATACTACTTTCTATTCAAAGCATCACATCTCCACTGATGATGATTTTAACAAATGTCATATGAAAGCGTAGACTGTCTAACTGGGATATTTACCAAGGTTCTGCCTGAATTCAGACTTCAGTCCAATCTGGAGCAATTGGTTTTCAAACAAGACGCCATTATTCTTGCACACAAACCTGTGAACAAGTATGACATGTCAAGTGAAAAAAATCAACACAAAGGGACTGGCTAACATCCTGACATCGAGTGGGCAGAACTGAGCCAAAGTGCTACTATGCTAGTACTGAACCACTGCAGTTCATTTAAACCATTTTACACTATCATCTGACCCAGATAACTAATGCCAGGTTCCCATCTGCACAAACTGCAGGGCTGACCAGGGCCCTTTACAGGGCTCAAAATAGGGCCAGACCAGCCATGCTCAGGTGCAGGGTCCAATGAGGCAAAACTCCGCCCTCCACTTTGTCACAGTGGTGTGAGCGGCTAAAGCGTTTCTATAGAGCGCAAGCGGCATGTTCTACTGAAGACTGAATTGAATAAAATAAAAATCAAACTAAGTGGAAAGTATACAAATCTGTTGGGTTGTAACAGCACTATTTCAGTAGGAGTGCTCAGCATTAATGGGTGTGAGGAGGAGTGCGAGAATGGAGGCAGAGAGGCTGGCAACAGCACGGTTCAGTCAAGTTAGCTACCAGAGTTCTATTTTTTACTGTACTGAAACTCATTAAATTTGCATATGCCTTAGAATCCATCCATCCATCCATCCATTATCTACCGCTTATCCGGGGCCGGGTCGCGGGGGCAGCAGTCTAAGAAGTGACC
>JABJVR010000016.1:3319598-3338290 GCA_025773905.1 Chitala chitala
GACGTAGCGGCCCTATGCCTTAGAATTATTTAACAAAACACTACAGTTGGCACATTGACATGGTGTTGGCTGTTTGGTCTGAACAGAAAACACAACATGACTTGGAAGGGTAAGTCAGAAAGAAAGGACAGTGTGTTTGAGGGTGTAACTCCAAATTTAGCAGGCATACAAAAAGCAATGCTGCTATCTACCATTATGTGAATAAATGTGTTTAAATATGTGATTACACAAACTTTTAAATGCAAATAATGTCAAATGCATTTTGAAAAGCTATCATGTACAGTAGTGTTGCTGTATTTGTTGAGGTAGAGTGGTCAGTGATAGAGCTGTTCAACTGATTTAGTTGCCGGTGGTTTTCTGTTGTATTTAGTTTATTAAAACTCACATCACAGTTATTATTTAGCAAGTTACACTACAACTGTCACAATTAAGAGGTACAGATACTTTCAACTCAGAAAATACCCTCAAACGCTCAGAAACAAAAAGGTGTTGTCGAACGTATCTGCTAATTCAATAGACATACTGCTAAACAATGACCATTTATTTCATTACTTGCAAAATACACCCCAGACTCCATTTGCATAAGCTAGCGTATACAATCATGCCACTGTTTATAAAGGACTTTTTATTTATACGATTTATAAGCAATGCCCTGTTGTGAATAGTACTTGCTAAGAGTGGACATGACTACAGCAGGGCTGGCATTTTTCAACCCTGACCTGGCCCCGCAATTTGATTAGATGCGAACATGACATAAGGCCCTGTAAAGAGCACCAAAGCCCTCCCTCACTCCAGACATCCTAACTCCTATGTGACTGGATGCTTAATTACTGTTCTTCAGTCATACAGCTAGTATTCCTGATGCAACACAGTATCAATGTGCCTCATAAGTGGAAACAGCCATATCAAGCTGGCCAGTCTGTTAGTTTCAGTGACATTCCCGTGACGAGGGCAACTTGTGGCCGTGACCAACATGTTCAAAAGCGTACCTCTATCTACAGGCATTATGCTCGGTAGACAGCCTCACCCACCTGGAGAAATTCTCATCAGCCACGGGCCCCACAGGAAGCCCTGGGGTTGTAGGGGCATGGTTTTCAGAGAAGACATCCACCAGGAGGCTGCCGGCCGAGGAGGGTGCGGGAGCAGAGGTTTGAGTGGGCGCGTTTCCCAGGCCCAAAAGATCGGTGGAAGGTGAAGGGGTAGCCTATGGGAAGAGTAAATAGAGTAAATAAACACAATCAACATCACACCTGGGTGGACCAACCAAAACAATGCTGTAAGAACTCAGTGCAGTTTACAGTGGGTGTTATAAATAAATAACCACAGGGTGGCAGTACAGGACCATCTAGTATATTTTGCCTTACCTAAACTGCATCACTTCACTACTGAAAAATGTAAGGAAAGAAAGATGAAACTATTCAGAAGGACCCTCTGCATTCACAACTTGTCCCTTGCTAGACAACCCTGACCTAGAGGAACCTCTTAACATATGTTTGCATTCCATTGTACTAAAAAGACAATACTAATTATTCACCAGAACACAACAAACAAACATTAGTAATAAAATATGACAAACATAGTTAGACATGTACTTTCTTAAAGTATTGTTACAGTAAACATAGACAAGGCATTAAAACATTGATACTGGTTGCTATATTTCATAGAATTCAAAATTGTTTACATTCCATAACACTGAGTCAATTCTAGTGGTTTAGTTTCAAAAACTGTTATGACTGGTGCCTTGCTGATCAAGAGCGCAATTACAACATGCAGCCTGTTAATTTGAAGTGTTAGATTCGTTAACATTAGGAAGCACACAGACAACAAGTACTCGACAGTACTTGTGCATGGCAGCCAAGTGGAGTCACCACACACGTGAACCTGTAAGAGAGGACCAGTGGGTGGAGCCATGGGGGGCAGGGGGGTGAGGGGGGCCGGGAGGAGGGAGAAGGAAGACACGGGGCGTGACCGACTGGTGGGAGGCAGCGCGGGGGCCAGGAGGTCACCGACGAAGGAAGAAGAAAAGGTCTATGCAGAATCACCCAGAGAAGGGTGGGATGGTGGAGCAGGAAGCCAGAGGACAGAGACGAACGAGGCCCAGTATAGAAACAAGAGAAAGGAAGACATCCGCATACACCCATTACACATCTGCTAGTGAACCTGCACAAACAGTCATTCTGTGACTCAGCACTTCTAGTCACATCCAGTAACTGGGAGAGGCCTGATTGCAAAACACTGGGAGAAAAGAGAAATAGAACTTCTTGAATTCTTAAAATCTCTGAACAGTGCGACACGGCCCCCAAATCAACAGTGCCTCTCTAGAGCCTGGCTCTTCAACAGTGTCACATTTAAAAGCATAATGGAAGGAACAGAAAACTCTTGGTGATTTTGGCATATGCTTAAATGTTAAATAATGTGTGGAATGGAACCAATAACTGAATTAAGGATTCTGGACACCATCCAGCCATCCTAGCAGACTGTAATTTCCATTTTACACAGTTCATATTTTGTTATAATACCCAAGTTGAATGAGGCACAAAAAACACTTTGAAATTACACACACTGTTAAAAAAAAAAAAAAAAACGTATTTATGCTTGAAAGCTGTGGGACCAGCCAAAAGCCACGTCAGCTTGGTATCCACACCTCCCTCCAGCTTCTTAGCTCCCCTGAACAGCTGTCCCCTCATTACCATTTTGGCCTGGACTGGATTATGGACTCAAACACATTTTTGCAGTTTAGAACAAGAAACAGGAAAAATAACTGTCTTTACCTCTGCTGTTACTGGCTAGCAGAACAACGCTTGTTGTAAGCTCTAGTTTGTACAACTTCGTAACGTATTAACATCTCTCCATATGACAGGCTAATTATCATGTAAATGTTTTATATTTTTATAAAAACTTCAAAGTCTGAAAAATTACTCTCACAGGACAAATCAGGACACTGAATTTGTACTGGTATAGTAAGAACATCTAGATGCCTTATGAGAAGATTACCACTTTGGTAAGGCACTGCCCATTACCTTGGCGTTTGCACTGGCAGGGACGGACTCCACACCACCGTTAATGCTCTTCTCCTTACGAGCGTCCTCCATGTCCGGCACCATACCCGGCCCTTTCTTCTTTTTCAGCTTAGCCAAGATGGACGATTCTCGCTCAGGGAAGGGAGGCATCTCCTCCAGTACCGTGGCCTACAAAACAGCAATGTTCTGTACTGTAAGCATTACAGTGGCGCAGTGCCACAGGCTATAAGCTTAGCTCCCGGCTCTATGCTTGGCCTTCCTCAGTCCTCATCCTGATGCTCTGACCCTTCCGGATACCCCCCGCTCTCGCACTTCCCCCATCTGAAACGGAACCCCCCCCGGCTCAGTACCAAGATGTCGGTGCTGGCGATGCAGCTGAGGCGCAGGTATTCGACAGCACGCTGCTGCAGCTCCACATCGGCGTTCCTCAGTTGGCTGTCAGAGCGCAGCACCTCCTGGATGGTGCCCTTCACCTCAGGGAACAGGTTGATGAACTTGATGTAGGTGGAGAGCAGCAGGGCGCGGCTCGGCACCGAGCACAGGTGGAACTTGGAGTGCAACAGGTTGAACTGGACCAGGGGGCTGTGGAAGTGAGTGGGCAGGGAGGATTCTGATCAGTTCACAATATGCACAAGCAACATCTCTGGGGACAAGATTCCTGGAATAACAAAACCATAAACTCCCTGACAATATAGTCACAGATATTCAAGCACAGCTACACAGCAAGGAAAGACACACTGAGATGCAGTTCCATCACTGAACACAAATTGTCCTTTCATTCAGTATTGTTCCTGACACTTGCTCATGCACTCATCTCATGATTTCAATTTTAAATTCCATGCATATATATTTAAAAAATACATTTTACCAGCGACTGCTCTCATCATATTAGATATAACAATGTTGCACAAAAGAGGACTGAACAGTGATTATGTGATTATGAAGACCTTTGTTGCATGCAGTTACAACGCTACTAGTCTGACCACTTGAATATTACATGTAAATACAGGAATTAGTCAATGAATGACAAATTTAGTCTGACAGTGCAAAACATTTCATCCATACAGTCATTTTCATTAAGCACAGCCAGAGAGAAAGCTCCAGTTATACAGGTAGTTGGCTCTGCACTGAGCAAGGAGAACACAGAGGTTAAAGATCACCTCGACCGTGGATCCCCAGCGATCAGGTTCCCAAACTCCCCCAGGATGTAGCCCCCAACCTTCACCAAGTTTTCATGGCAAGCTGGAGCCTGCAGTGCCTGATAGGGCAGGAGGAACATGAGCAGCCATGTGAGGAGGCTAGATAACTGCAATAAGCAGGGCAGCAGGTAACAAACAGGTGGGTAGAACATGTTGAAAGAAAAGGAACTCGAGCTAAAATCATCCCAGCCAGGGATTTTTGGGAAGACCAGCTAATGGAATTTGACTTGCAACTAAAAGAGCACATGAGCTCATTCATGCAGGCCAGTCCTACTTGCAGTTCATGTCACATAATGCTGAGGCTTCATTACAGCCCAGCCAAAGTGATCTGGGGGTCAAAATGTTGCTGATGGAAACCCATCATGATCCTCGCATAATAGATAAAGCATCCGTTTAACTTGCAGGGTCAGTTTGGCCTAGTTTCCTTCCTGTAGTCAGAATGAGGAAGTTAGATACCAGCACGTTTCATTTCAAGGCACAGGAGAAATGGAAAAAACGTTTGGGGGGTGGGCTGTATTGACAGGGAGACCTGCCAGCAGACATCCAGATGGTTGCAGTGGTTGGTAGGCACTAAGAAGGCTTCCTGTTGTTTTTCACACGGACTTACAAGCGTGCACTGTTCAGCGTGATGGATCAGTAGACAGACTTGTAGGTCAAGAGAGGAAGACAGGCAGAGAAAGGGGAAGAGTAAGATAAAAAGGAAGTGTCTTTTGATTCCTCCTAACACCACCACCTCTTAAAAGCATTTGCTAATTCTCCCAGAGCTTTGACTAAAACTGGAACCCTTATTTTAGGGTATGACCTTTGATCTCTATTGAAGATGACCTCTGGAAGTTACTATTCCCTGTTGGAAAAATCTTTTACATTTACTTAAATATCTCTAGCTACTTGAGTGATGAAAGTTGATCATGACCTCCTCAAACCTAATTAAACATAGTGCTTGCTGAACACACAGCATAAATAAAATGTCACGGTGTGCATAAGCAAAATTTTGAAAATTGTGTTGTATATAAACTATCAACATAAATTCATTTTAATGTCACTAACATTTCTGCCCCATTAACATGGGTTGCGTTATGATATCATTTATAATTATATTTTGTCATTTAACAGATGCTTTTATCCAAAGCGACTTACAACATTTCATATGCGTGTTACAATGAGCTAGTGCAGGGTGTCTTGCTCAAGGACACACCAGGTGGCCAGGTTGGGATTCGAACCGGGAAACTTCAGCATCCCAGCCTGACGTTCTTCCTTCAATAATCCTCTAGGATTCAGTCAAATGGAAATTAAACAATGAAAAAACAAAAAGGTGCTCTGGATGCAAGTTCAGCTTCCAAGCCCTAGACGACTGCTAAACATCAGGTGAAGCAAAGTGTCACCGTGACACAACCTGCCTTAACGACGTCAAAAAAAATGTGGCAAGTTTGCATAGTTATTGTCAAGTTAATTTTCAAAGCCTTAATACACACACACACACACACACACACAAATTTCAGCAACATTAACTGTTGAGATAGTTGTAACCAGGGGATGCGTGATATCAAACGTGGTATCAAACAAAACAAGATTTACAGCTCACCTCAAACACAGTCTTTGCAGCATAGCCCTGGACATCGTCACGGTTGATGACGATCTGGATAACCCTGTACCACACTTCCTCACTGACATAGTCTCCAGCGATGCGGATCAGGTTGAGGATGGTGTCCACATACCAAGTGTAGTCCACTGCGTATTTCTCGGCCAAAATGGCCACCTTCAGCACCTGTGTGTGTCGTGACAATAAGGCTGACTTCTGTATGACCTATGCTACTGACGGTCTGAGACATCATGTGAGCATGCTATATGAACAACAACCACCAAGTAATCTGTTTGTATAATCACTTCTATCACCAAGTTATTTTGGCAATTTAAAGTATTTATGTCGTCTTAGCAGGAAAAAAAAAAAGATAAAATTGAAGATGAAGCAGGACGACTTACGATTTCCTCTCGAATGGAATAGTCTGCGGTCTCCAGATAATTAAGCATCTCGGCCACAATCTGCTGTGCGTTACTGCGGTCACACATGGCGTACAGCAGGTCCACCGCTCTCTGCCTCACACTGACATCCCGCTCGGTCTACACACACACCACACGCACGCAACGCAAAACACACACAGAAACCCACTTAACATACCATGGCGAGCACAGCTACATACATTTCAGTTCTGAAACTGGGTGGTTAAACAGACGTTTACAGAATAAATTCCGTTTGTAAGTTAAACATAGGAATTTAAAGGTGTACAAGCTGCCAGGGATCAGTGTGACAGAGGGAGATGACAAATGAGGTTGACAGGTTACTTTGAGGGCATTGATGACCGTCTCAATGTGCGTTTTCACAGCCTCGTGGGAGAACTCGGAGCTGGCCAGTGTACACATGCTCTCCAGTGCCAGGTAACGCAGGTTGGTTTCCCGGTGCTGCAGGAACTGGCCCAGCTGGTTGCAGGCACGCACCAGTAGGGTGGGCTCACTGGGGAGATCGGCGCATTCAGCACTTACAGTAACAGCCAGTCACTCATTACTGCAACATTCCCCATTACAGGTGGGTACATTTATTCCACAACACACACTTCACAATGTGCCAGTAGCTGCTTACACTGCACTGTCTCTTACTTCATTTCCACGTGTGTCTCTCTCTTCACTGCCTCATGTAAATCATGCAGGTGAAACAAGAGAGCACCCTGATGTATATCAGGGACACAGTCACATGGTCTGCAGGAGCCAATGAAGCCTCTGTATTTCAGGAACCTTCTGGGTTACCAATGCGGACCCTCACCCTCAGCACTGACCTGTCATGGTGGATGATAAGACTGATGGCTTCAAACAGCACAGCGTTCTTGGCATTGGAGTGCTGCACCTTCTTCGACTTGGGCGGCTCCTGGGCCTTGTTCAGAATTGTCTCCAGGCACTCGCTCAGTCGTCCGCGAATAGCTGCATCCTCTGCAATGAGCAGCGAAAGGGTAGGGGTTATGAGTGGTGCGCTCAAACCTAACAAGGGTCTTTCTGAGGGTCTCTTGCAAAGCAGTAGCATTACCTGGGGGTGGGTAGCATTGCAGAAGTCGCAGTAGCTTGACAGACAGCCAGGGGGCGGGGACAAAATAGTAAGTGTAATCCTGCAGGTCGGTGGAGGCGGACGTCACAATCTGACAATCAAATGGCACACAACGTTATTGCTACAGACAGCATATCAGCACGATCAATACACACAGAGGACAATTTAATTAAATGAGCAAATCTGAACTTCAAACATCTGCAAGTAGCTGTGAGACCAACTGAGCCTAAAGACCACCTTACACTAACTGAAAAATGAGAAATGGTGCAGACATCGGGCACTTCATCACATATCATGTTCATGTCTGTAACACATGCACAGCACGTGGTCCACTGTATAACTGGAATTTATAGTACCACAGCGGACTTGCATGTTTTTAACTTACCCTGCTGAGTCTAGCTACTGCGAGAGATACTGACGTCTTAAATTCGTCTGGGTTCTTCTGAGCCAGTGTTGTGATTAGGCTGGTGGCTGCTGTCACCACCCCCTGCGGAGCAGAGAGAATTAGAGAAGTTCACCCAAAATCTCACCATAATTATACCAGCCGGCAATAATACCACAACAGAAAAAACATGTTTGAGCTCAGCATTTCCACAACACACAGCTTCTTAGGTTCTCTTCATTAAAACATAAGAAATTTTCAGAAAGATCAGGTATGTTTAAGAACATCCCTTTCCAGAGAATTATTTCGGTCTGTGGTTGTTGAATCACAACATTAGGTTTCAGAAAGACTCAGCTGCTCAGAAGCTGTTTACATGTAGCACAGCGCATCGGCGAAGAACTGTATGGCATTTCTGACACTCATGAACAACATCGTACTATATTCAAAAAACAAGTATTATTTACCACATTTCAACTTATTTTCACAAACATACGGATTAGCCAAATTACATTCTGGAATTCTATTTAAATCTGAGTACAGAAAACATGAACAAAGAAAATAGATTTTAAAATGCAGGATACATAACCCTCCCCATTACACAGTATTTCAAACAGCAGGCCATACCAAGTGCTGGTCGTTGAGTAGGTGCACTACACGTGAAGTCCATTCACCCATCGGTACCAGGTCTGGCGAGGTTCTGTTGAGCCGCAACAGGCAAAGAGCTGCACTTTGCTTCACGCTGTCCATGGTGTCACTGTAACACAGAGCTGCCTTCAGTATAGTTCTTGCCCCAAACATAATTGTTTGATTCAACTGACAAACATGAAGTAACATGGCTAGTATGACCACACCCATTATCCCCACTTCACGCTTTCCCAGTTCGATGGCAGCTCAAACTACACAAAGCACAAGGTATTTGACACTGAAACTATAATGCATTCTGAATCTGTCCTGCACATGTTATATTACATAACCCCACTGTGATATAGGGGTCTAGGGGCAATAAAACGACAAAACTATCAACAAATATCACAATATATACTTCAATAACGACAACTGGCTATGTGTATATTGTTCAATAAAACGAGTTTTTCCCTTTAAACTTACAGACAATAAGACAATGCTTACGGCCTATCACACAGCACACAGGCCAGCACAACAGGTAATCGGGTTGGACATTGTAATTTTAACCCTTACCGTAAAGTTGTTGTTAACTTTACAATTCACTACATGACAGTAAACATTCACTACATGACTGCCCGTGAGAAGAAAAAAAATCACTGATGTTTTAATACTGAAGAGAGGGAACACACCTTCCAAGTTTGGAAGTGGTTTAGATATCACAAGTCGGACTAGACACAAAAAAACAGTATGCAGGATATTTACTGCTGCCAAAAAAGCAGATTTTGCACTCTTATCTGCACTACAGGCAGTCCCTGAGTTAAGAACATTTGACTTGAGGACAGCTTGTACTTAATAAACAGACTGCTCAAATCCCTTACATAAAATGGAGCAGCATTTGCATATAACCTATGCACATAGTCCTGTGTATTTGAAATGAAGACAAAAAACAAAAGTCATTATATGTTCAGTACAGATGCAAACATAGTACACCTCAGCAACAACATAACCTTTTCTTTCTTTCAACACTTTGTTTTTGTTTAATGACCTGAAAGAGAAGTTCAATAAAACACAAAATATATAACTTATGTAATATGGTCCATAACCACTATTGACATTTTATTATTAAAAGTATATCTGCATTCAAATTATGTACACTGAAAAAAGGTCTCTTGGATTAATTTTAAAAAATATATGTACATCGGTGCACATAATAAAAAATAGTAATTCATATTTAATCCATCTGATCCTGTGGAACAAATGCACATATAATTTGCATCCGCGTTTGATAGAGTCCATTGATGCAGAACCTTTGGATACGGAGGTTCAGACTGGACTGTATATAGTACGGTATTGACTGTTAAGAAATAATTGTAAACTATAACGAACACATTTATTTATGCACTCTGTAGTATGTTATAGTAGTACACATAGATTATATTTACTAACCAAAACATTGGTATGAAATTATATATCTTGACTGAGATTGAATTATACAAAAAAAGCGATATTTTTGGCCATATTTCCCAACTCATCCTTAATTTTCTGCTTCAGTTTCAGCAGACACTCACACCTGACCATCACTCCCTGTGCTCATGTGCAGGTGATGCAACTCTCAGATGTATAAGTCCCTGTGACAGGGAAACTCTTTTCAGCTTGTCAATCAACCCCACTGCTGTCATCACCCACGGGAAGGGGCTCTCACCCAGCCACCAAGATGCGCGGGATGTCAGCGGCAAAGGCCTCGGCCATCTCGCGGCTGCCCACGTTGGCAATGCAGTGCAGGGCCAGGTTCATGAAGGTGGGGTTCCGACTTGACAGGTCATTCTTGATGGCGTTGTTAATGAGGCGGATAAGGTCACTGTTTGAGTTCACCAACACCGAGATGAACAGGTAGCCCTAATGAAACAGCAAAATCAAAACTTCGCCTTGTACCAACTCCATACTGAAATATTAAAGCATAGGGACTCCTCAGCTGAACTGCATTAATGTACACTCGTACACATGAATGTAAATGTTTCAGAATGTGATGGAAGTAGATAGGTGAGCCGTACAGACACAATAAACCATAAAACCCATCTGCTGGAAAGAAATCACTGCAGCTCTATGGCTCAGAGCACCAATTCATCTTTTGTGAAATAACTAATGTTTATGGACCAAAATCACAGCTTCCTGCTGCAATCAATCACTCCTGTTCATGAATAAGCACCTTGTACTGATAAACCATATTATACACAGCAGACTTAAATGGTAGACAGATTTGGATAAATGCATGAATAAAACTACAAAAAATAAAAGATGACACATTCGTGCTGTCTGTCAAAATGGGCTGACATGATACAGGGCGAGGTGCTGAGGACAGCTTCTTTACTCACTATCTGTTTCTCTGTGTACTTGTTGGAGCTGAGCAGATTAACAGCCTCCATGTGGCCAAAGTCAATGTCGTGACCCAGCAGGAAGATGAAGAGCAGCTTGCACACATACTTCTTCTTGCTGTAGCCATCCAGGGCTTTGTCTCCTACAGAAAGCGAAAATGTAGGATCAGAAGTGAGGTTACACCATGTCGTCTGGCTCATATATAGCTGATAACGTCATTTATTATTAGGAACCTAAAACAAAAAAAAATTGTGCGCGTCTTAAATAGTGCTACTACTTATATAAGGCATGTAATATGTACGTAATTATCAGCAAACTGTTATTCATCACCCCTCCTCTACCAGGAAGCAAACTAATACTATCAACACCATGAATATAAAATCCTTATAAAATAAGTTAATTATATATGTGCAAGGTGTTAGATCAGTAACTTACGAGGGTTCTGAGAAAAAATAGCTAGAAAAACAACATCATTCAGCTGTCCTGAAACAGGATGCTTAGCTCAGCATTGTTTTCTTTCTATTAGAAGTGACTAAACGTTCACTATTGACAAGTGATGGAATTATTCTTATATGATGAAGCTACCTTAGCAAAAGCTACGTTCTGCAGTGATAAGTTATGTGAAACCATGATAAAACAATATGAAAGGAAAAACATATAAACTCTGTCACCATAATTGTCTGTTACCAGAGAGTCTTAACCCTTTTAGGGACTGCTGAACCATTTGGTAAAGGCATTTTACAATACAAAACATACATGTTGATTTTGGTTTTCATTGCACCATGGAACTAATTTTAATGTTGTTCTTCTGAGTGCGCTCTTCAACGGGTTAACACAACTGCATCCTGATCCTGTATCAGCTGACAACCGGGCCTATACAACAAGAGCTCATTAGAGCTACAGCTTGTGTACAGGTGTTATCAGCTGTGTTTTGCTCAGGTTTATTTTCATCTCAGCCTACGATCGATCTTCCCAGTAATTTGACCTGAATTTGGAATGAAGCAGAAAGCTGGAGAGCCAGTCCAACTGGCAACCTCGCCAAAAGCTCACTCATCCCTGGAGGTGGGGGGAGGGTTGAAAAACAGGATACATGTACGCTGTTAAAGAGTTCCCATATCTGCCTAACAGCAAGATCTTCATCAGCAGCCAGCAGTGAAACCCTGCGTGCCCATGAAGACAAGATAATGCACCAAGAGTCTTTCAGGAGGCTTTTGCAGCTACAGGGTAACATCAGTGTTCTTCACACAAAGACAAACTCAGATTTTTGACATTCTGCTATGAGTGCGTCAGCCATGAAACCGTGGTTTTCCGCAGTTCCCACAGCTGGTCTAAGTAAGAGCAGCTGGAGCAAGTTCCACTCAGCATTCCACACTCAGCCTTGCCTCCCCCCACAGCTTCCAACTGCCCACAACAGTCTGGTCAGCACGTCTGCCCTGCAGATGTGCGGCAAGACACAGAAAGCTATATATTCCCTGCCTCTAACTGTTGTGCAGTGATATACTGAGAAGCGGAAAACCAAAGGCTCAGTGTTCCAGCCTCCACTGCATGCATGGCCTAACATACTTGTCTAGTCGTCTCCAGTACACACTGGGTGGCAAACTGGCCTTCATGTCTTGCACAATGACTGCACTTCCCTACTGCAAGCTTCTTCATGCCTGACAATGCTTACGTTCAAGTTTCAACATATAACGGGATTATGATAATAACCATCCACATAATACAGTAAAACGAACTGAGCGACCATCCTGTTCAGAGACTGTTTCTAAGAAACAACCACAATTTGATTTCACTCACTGCTATTACATTAATTACTGTCTGTCCTGAGCAAAGCGTGTGCGGCCAACAACCATCAAAACATGACTCAGTGGTCGTCTGGTCTACATACAAAACGTGCAACATGAATGCCTCCTTGAACAACAGGAGTCTTCCAGCCCTGTTGTTGTGTTCACGACACTCCTTTATGTCACAGATTATTTTTTTCCATTGAGTTAAAGGAATCCTTGGTCTCTGCATCACACACCCAATTTGACTTCCAGGAGAATGCTTTGTGCTGTGTGTCTCTTGGGAGTCTTGTTGTTAGCAGATGATTTATAAACAAAAGGCCACAATTTGTATTGTCAAGTTACAATTGTGAAATATGTTAGCTAAATGGGCTTAATGCAAAGGAACTGTTTGCTCAAAACTCAGTTTGCTTGCATTAAATTTGTGTAAGTCGCATGTGCAATGCTGACCTATCTGAAGACCATTTCTGTTAGTACAGTACATAAATTATTCAATAAAGTGAAACAAGATTTACTGAAATTTGGTGCTGGTAAAACTATATTGGGAAGTGGTTTTCACCCAGACCTAAGTCCAGTGCTGATTTATAAAATGTCCACTGAGTCTAGATTTACTGCATTACAAAACTTTCATACCTCAAAGTTTGTACTCATTTTCAACAATAATCTACTTGTTTTTTTGTACTGTCAAATCAAACTTTAACTTTGACATCTCAATGAGTTTTCTTTCATTTTTGACATTTGGAAAGGGAAAAATCATGAACACGTGCCATCAAGGCAAGGGTGTTAAGGTCAGCACGTGGGCAAACCCCTCGTACACAGAGCACACTGATGGCATTGCCAGTGGGTAGACTTGCCAGTGATGTCACAGATTCGCCACAATGGCTCAGGATAGCAGAATAATCTTCTAATTTGTGGGCCATCACATCCCATACAAAGGAAACACACCCAGGCATGTTTGTCAATCTAAGTAATAAAACTCCAATTCTCTCTGCTGGCTCTGTGTTACTGTGTGTCACACAGCAGAAGACAATCAACCAGTACAGTCTCTAATCACCCTGTGCAGCAAAGACACAGGTGACACTCTGTCTTACACTGTCACCCATCAACTGCCCCATCTACAAAGACTTCATGACAGAAAAACAAGCTAAAAATAAACACCAGGCAAAACCAGTGGACCCACCCCCAACAAACCCTTCTGGGCTTTAAATGAACACATGCACGCACGCACACGAGCACACACACAAGCACACAAACATGGTTAACAATGGACTGTGATTCACGTTTTCACTAAGTCAGGCCTTCTGATCTCTCATCATCTTATAAAAGAAATGGATAAACACTAATGAATACATATGAATACTAGTGCAAACAATACTTTAACTGGTCTAACCATATGGTTTTGCAAATAAGGAGTGAATAATCTGCAAGGTGCTTTTTATTTTTATTGTAGTACTGTAAAGCATATGATTTATTGCACAGGGTGTCTTTACACACAAGCAAAAAAAAAAAAGACTGTAAATGGTTGCTTGTGCCTAAAGAGAAAGATTTGCACATCAATTGATTTACAAACAATGGTTCAAAATTAGCTTACATTAGGAACTCCCATTTTAAAAGAAGATAATCTACGCTTATAACAGTTGGCTTCCTTTTAGCATCCACATCCAAACCTTATCGCGTTTCAAGTTGTAGTCCTGCTATTGTATTTACCCAAAGCTTCCAACAGGGAAAACTCAACGACGCTTGCTGTTCTAAAATCCAACTACAATAAACACAAGACCAGAGCAGAGAACACACTGAGCTCCGGTCACCAACTGACACACGCACGCACGCACGCACACACGCACTTCATGCGGCGTGTGTGCGTGCACGCCGTGCCCCTCAGGAAGTTGACGGGGAAAGCAGTGCAGAGAAAGAAAATGCTCTGCTGAGTGTTTCCTGCCAGAACCGTTGACTCAACATCTTCAGCTGTCCGTCTCCTCTTTGTGGCCACTTCCTCTCCACTTCAGCTGGGCGAAACCCAGCCGACACTAAGCAAGCTAAACATTATATTCAGAGGCTGCCCAAGCTGGAATACTTTGGGGACCATATATCTCACTGCAAAGCTGCAGCCTTAAATCTGAATGGGGGAAATACTCTATGTACCCTTGAGCTGCTATGTAAAACACACATGTTGCTGTCATTAAAAAACAAAATGTAATTAGCATGTCTTCTGGTGACACCATGCTCCATGGTAACAGTTCTTACCTTTAAACTTGGAGCGGATATTAGCCAGCTCTTTATTTATCCTCTTGATCTCTGCTTCTTTGCTTTTACCTGAAAGCACATGAATACAAACAGCAACATTAAATAGCTGTAGCTACAGGAACGCAAAGACCGAGGGCATGGCTGCGGGGTATGCATGTACCACAGGGGAAACCTTTTGCTCTGTAATCTGTTTTTACAAAAATGATCTTGTAAAAAGCAGACCTGTAGTCCATTCTGACACGGAGTACTGTATGGAAAAGTAGAAGGCTTTCTGTTTAAGTCTGCATTCAGCTTAACTTCATTTATGCACGTTAGCATATTTTATCAGCGTACTGGACAATCTAAAACCTAAAGCACTTTCTTGCTCCTGTGCGCATGTGTCGCAGAACAATTACTGACATGAACCGCACATTACAGACAGCCGTCAATTACATACATCACGGATTTCATTATTACGCGAATGTATGACAAGCAAGAACAACGAACCAGGACAGAACGTAATATTTGAAGCAGCTGACACTCCAGTGTTTAGTTCTAGTGTATAACTATGTTCCTTTTCACTTTCCAGTCCCCGAGAGGGTCATGCTGCCATACATTTCAACAACCATTTAACCTGAATTTGTAAGATTCAAGCTTAAAAACCAATATGTATAAAAAACTGCCCTGAACCTGACGTGCTTAGCAAAAACATTTTTTTTTTTTTTTTTTTTTTTTTTAATCAGGCCTAACAGGTAAATCGTGTAATAGTCATGTTTATCAGTTTGTGGTACCGCAGCTCAGATCTGTGGAGATGGGGGCAGTCCCCTAGGTCAGTGCATGTGAGGCTCAGAGCTCTGAAAGGCAGGTTCCTGCAAAGTTAACACTGCTAACTTTGCACAAACAATAAACACTACAATAGATACACATCATGTTCCAGCACAGCCAGCTTTTAGCAAATGCTTTCAGAATTATGTCCCCAGTGTATGGTACTCATATCGATTAACCAAATCAGTTTTATGTTAAAGCAGAGAAACTGTCCAGAATGGCTAAAAAGGAAGGGGAAGGGGAAAAAAAAAAAGCTGGACATATTGCCACAGATGGAATTCTAAGCATACCTCACTCCCTTTCATAGAGAGTGCTGGTAACAGGCCCACTTATTGGTTATCAACTCACTCTAGTAACTCATTCTAGAGAAGGTTACATGGCTTGTACAGCCTCATATGACTACTTTCCAACATGCTGGAACATGCTGGGTGTTGTGGCAGTAAGGTATGGGAAAACACAAAGAACAGTTTTGGATTTTATTTAACATTTTTATTGAAAACACAACAAAAGACCCTTTCAGTCACAATAAACAATTTTAGTCTATGATCCACCTCTACAGTCACACTCTTCTTTCTGTAACCAACATCCCCTCATGACGTCCCAGAAGAGAGTGAGGGGGGCAAGGCCTTTTTGGCTGCTTGACACACCCACAATTCACAGTGAAATCAACAGGTCCTTTATTGAAGTTGACTGGAACTTCTTTTCAGACTCACAGTTCTTGGATTCATTTTGTCTAAAATGGGTCGTTGCCTGCATGATTCAAAATCCTCACACAGAAAATCACTGCCCACAAACCGTTGGACTGACAACATCCCCAAAACAAACAATTCTGCTGTTGAAAACAGACCAGTGATCAACAGACTCAACGGCACAACCTATGTTATGTATCAATTTTTCAACATACACAATTACTTGTTCAGGACAAGGACAGAACATGTGTGATTTCTGGGAATTATCCACTCCTGGACTTCATCAAAATCCAAAATCAAATTAGATTAGTGACAATTCAATTCTGAGCAGAATTAATAACTTAAGAGTTACAATATGTTTTTTTCCACCTCAATTGTTGCCAAAATAACAGGTGAAACTGTAAAGGCAGCAGTATTGGTCCAAGTTTTACCTCCTGTCTTATATGGTAGCACCAATGACAAGACAGTTTTTATATGGACATGATCTCTAATCACTATGCATTTGTTTCCTACAAGCATTACCCTCACATTATATTTTTGTAAACTGCAACAAATAAACTGCCTAAAACAGAAAAACGTATTTACTTGTGACAAGGGCTAGAAACATGTTGTAGGCTCCTTAGGCCTATAACCCCAAAAAACAAACTACAGACAATAACACCCTTCTCATGTTCCACCCTAAAACTTGCAAGATTAACAATCACGCAGAATATAATCACTCAAATGACAAAGTGATCAGCACAGAAACATTTGACCAGAGAAATGTTTATACCATTACAAATATTAATATAGCTTTTTTAATCATTGGCCAATGCTTCATTAATGGCAGGCATCAGTCACACAGGATTATACTGTTTTGTCAGAAGAAAGACTGGGTCAGGTGAGAAGGGAATACTGTTAACTGATTTTCTTTCTTAAGTAACAAGTGATCTGAGATGAGACTATGCCAGGTATGGGATCAGCCGCAGTTTTAGGGTACCCCCCCATACCACAATTTGTGTGAATTTGTGATAATTTGACAGTACGTATCTGTAAGCAACTTTATAAAGGTCAGCTGCATCACTCTTTATGTTTTCACAGTCACTTTTAAGTGTTAATATCGTTAACACAAAGGTGGAATTAATCTTTTGCAATCTTACTGCTGAAGCGTTAAAACATCATGAAGCAGTCCCAGCGCTGCGAAACACATGCGGATGTAACGTGTGAAAGTCTACGTACGGCGATCGCACGTAGCGGTAACGTAACGGTAACGTTCACGCTCAAGTAACGCAGAAGCTCCTCAGCGCTTCAGTGACCGTGACGGCAAACCGGGGTTATCGGTATAGTTAACGTGACTCAATGAGCAGGTGATTACAGGGAAGGCAGCTATCTTCACTCGTGTCTCCGGTCTCCTAGCTAACAAACTGTTAATGAACGCATAGTCTGTTAAATGTTGCCCCCACATCTGAACTAAGATATGTCTTTTTTAAAAAAAAACTACTTACGTGATTGTTATATCCTACGTTTTACAAACAAACAACGTGCTGTATACATTCTTGTTTCTCACACTACTTTTCTCTACTCTCACACTGCTTAAATCCCACGCCCTGTCTGAAATCATTGCTAGCTTGGTAGCTAGTAGCATACATCATAAATGTGCTTATTTTTAAGTAATCAAAATCTTTTTAGTGAATCTGAGTATTTACATTTAACGAACTTCCTAGTTCTTCTGTTTTTTTTAAATTATTATTACTTACTGCACCTTAAAGTACATGCTCTTAAGCACATTTTTCATGCAGCTAACTGCAACTTTACTGTTATAACTCTGGGGAGGAGTCTGACAAGCAAGCCCGAGTGCAAAGGCCTATTCCATACATCAGCTACTTGCCTTTCGTTTTTAATAGTTAGTATTTATCCATTCACCTAATTTAAACAAACAAAAAAATAAATAAATAAACTTACAATTTCTTATGTCGGAAATAAAGACCGCCAGGCCACGCATTCCGTCTCCTTTTGAAACCGCCGGCATCTTGTTTTAGCCGATATTGTGAACCTATTCCGCAGTCGGGATGGTCAGATTCCGACCTACTTAACGGATATCGCGTTTTACGAAGAGAGAATCTGCAAAGGAAGCGTGCACGATCCGTGTCAGTGGATCCAGAACTGGGAAAGCCCAATTCCTCAGTATTGGGAACGCGCCTAGGAACCAAAGGTTTTCTCCCCCCTTTCAAGTCTGCCTGGCAGTCCGTTCTGCATCGTAGGAAATGTACTTTGAAACACCGCCCCTTTAGTAATGGCTAAATGGTTAAAACAGTTTGCGCACAATTTAACAGTAAAGAATTGAGAAAAATAAAACGAGCTTTATCAAACAAGTAAATAAATGAATATTATTTATTGAATTAATATATAATTCTATATTATTTGTATATTAAATATATAATATATTAAATTTATATATACAACAACTAAAATATTTTTATATAGCAACTAAAAACACTACGCTTCT
>JABJVR010000016.1:3338390-3363390 GCA_025773905.1 Chitala chitala
GGGTGACAGAGGAAGCTGCAGAGAACAGGTTGGTATGGAAAAGGATGATCCGCTGTGGTGACCCCTAGAGGGAGCAGCAGAAAGAGGAAGAAGAATTGCTTTAGAGATTATTGATGACTGATGTAGTTCGCCCTGATGATAACCAGGTGGTTATCAGAATTTAGGGACTAATGGCAGGCCTGTCTCCTTGGTAATATACCAGGAAGTAGAGGCTCACTTGTATTATGTGAATGTCAAGCGTAAGCGCAGTCTGTATGGCCCTATTTTACTTTAAAAATGCCAGCATTATTTAAAATAAATGTACTGATGGTCAGTCAGTCAATCATCTTCTATACCGCTTCTCCTGTTAAGGGTTGTGGGGAAGCCTGGAGCCCATCCCAGAACACATAGGGCGCAGGGCAGGGGACGCCCAGGGTGGGGTGTGGAGGTGCGAGGCGACAGTGCTAACCACCACGCCACCATGCCGCCCAACTGATGGTCATTTAAACCTATTTAGATTATTAAACATATTTGTAAAAAACATTCCACTTTTATAGTGCAGTTATGAGATCTAAAGAAAGTCAGCTGAGCTGATAAACTCAAACTGGATGTAAGCCATTAACCGAATATTCTGTTAGTATTTAACTAGGTTTATATTACATTACATATTGTTATGTTTTGGTGATAATGTGTTCCCTGTCTCCAGGATTAGAATGGAACTAACATATTTTAAAATTCAGGTAGCGTGAGTGTTTGTGATACACATAAAATGAAGTATCGTTCAAATATCGTTATAAAATATTTAAGTAATTTTGCTGACATGGACGTGTAAAATGGCAGGGGAAGGTAAAATTGTACCGTTAAATGTGAATGTCTGAATTGTTTGTGTAGTTTTATATCACCTTACAGTTGATGTGCTCCATGTCTAAATCTATATGTGTTGTCCTACTTTTTAGATCTGTCTGAGATGTGGGAATAACGTGCGGTACTCAGACAGTGGCCTTCGCTGACTTGCCTCTGGCCAGCGTGTAATTCCATGAATTGATATTTTACGGCACTATATAGTGTAAGCACACGTGCACGCACAGAAGTGACAGCCTTATTTTTAAATTTATCTTTTGGAAAGGCATGCTTGGTAAATGAGGTGTCATATAATTTGCACAGGTGAAATTTTCAGTCGTAATTTATTTTTTGTCAAAAAAAGTACATTGTATGTATACAACTGAATCTCATGACGCCAGTGATGCTTTCCATTTGCTGAAACATTACGGCTCGTGCACACTTCATAGTCCACCGATCGCGCACGATCACATAAACACACACACACACGCACACAGGTATGTAAAGAAGATAATGAAGATAATAGTTGCCTGAAGAAATGACTGCGTTGACATTGTCGTTTAAAAAAAAATTATTAAAAAAAATGGAAAAGTGTATTTTTGTAATTGTCTTTTCAACACCAAACTTCAAATTCAGTGATCGGTTATGTATTTGTTTGTGCAGTGTTGCGTGATCAACACAAGGTGGCGCCATTACTTTTATATTTGTGTTGCCAGAAACGAACAAGTATTTGTTGGTAGTAATTACTACGGAACAAAGTGTATACTAATTAACAGGGCACATAGGTATTTACTAAAACGCCTTCCCCAGGCTTTCAGCTATTCCAGTGTCATTTTACAACTATACGTTGCATTAAATCTGTTGTATTATAATGCCTGCACAGATTACTTCTACAGCCTTAAACCCACAGTCTGAATAATTATGTTTATTTTGTTAATGTCAGTAAATTTTCTTTATGTAATAGACGTTGTATGATCTCTTACCTATATATATCCCACAGGGAATTTTAATGTTGATGCAACAGGCATACATTAAAACAAGTCATTTGGAAAGCAAGGAAATTGGGAGCAGTGATGCTGGAAATTGTACATGGCAGTGGTTGTGTTTGGAGGTAGTAGTGAAAAAAAAGATACATTAGCATGGTCATAAGCTAGTGATACTGGATATGAATTCAGTTTGTTGTGACTTACAACTTCCTGCCTTGAAGGTGTCAAGCCATTTCATCAAAAACCAAATTCATTAGAAGTGATTGCCAAGCAAAAATATTCAGAGAAAGTAGACTGTGTTGAGATTCCAGTGTTTTGTGTCATTTTTTTGTGGGAGCACACTGGACAAAAAAATATTAGCTTCAGGAGGTGTAAACATAACTAACCCTGTAAAATCAAATTGAAAAGATTTACAAATAAAAAACATAAATTCGATCAATCTTTTTAGAAGCTATGAAGTTCAATGGAGCACACAGACATAATTGTCATGGGAATAAGGAAAATAGCAAGCATTATATAGGAAAAAACGTCTAAGCAAGATGTAATTGTAATTAGACATAATAAAAAGTGAAAATATTTAATTGGTCAGTTACATGTTTCTAACATTTGCTATTGGTTAATATCCATCTTCAGCATCCTATAAGGTCAATTTGACCTCCATATTATATTGTAGATCTTTAACTAAAACCCATAACACCATGTCTACAAGTCCCCAAAAGCACAGGGCCTGTATTCTCAAGACACAACCTTTCACACATATTCTTCATCCCAAAAACAGGCAACATAAGGAATAAATTAAAACTCTTATAAATGAAAAATAAATTTAAATACTACAATGATTAGTCCAAATTTAATGATAAAACATATCTGAACAGAATAATGTAAATTAATAATAATAGTAATTTAGATATCTTAGTGTAGAATTACAATCTGATCGTAGTTGATTACATAAATCCATATAATCACGGATAACAGGAAAAAAACAAAACTAAAACATAACTGACCACATGAAACATAGGATTCCATTATTCATTAATCACCTAAACTCAAATAGATTGAGTCCCCACTCACATTTAATATTAACAAGGAGTCAATGGAAATTTTCAGCAGTGTTCATGTTTTCCTCCACCCCTGCATTCGTCATTCAGCAGATTCAGCAGTCTAAGAACAACAGGATTCACAGAGCCTTCTAACAGCTGCACACCCGAAACAACAGGATTCACAGAGCCTGCTACCAGCTGCACACCCGAAACAACAGGATTCACAGAGCCTGCTACCAGCTGCACACCCGAAACAACAGGAGAAGCAGAGGCACTTCAAACCTTAAAGCACATAAGCAGGCTAACTGAACAGTGGAGCAGAAAAAGAGACATGGGGTCTTTTTGGACCTTAAACTCATGGAAGTTATAGTATAAAATCCAACATCCACAATAAACACAACATAATTATTTAAAAAAATTAAAGTCGTGTATACTAACAATTTGGTAACAGTATTGCACACTGTCTTTTCACAACAGGTTCATAAGCAGAGACCATAGATTTAAGATAGCTGTTAGCTGTCTCAGGGCTAGATTAAGACACCTGTCCCTGATGAGTGCTTAGACAGGCTGACCTCAAACCCCATGAAAGGTGTGCACTGAAGTGGGCCAGACACTCTGAGTCTGGTTTACTACCTGATAGCAAAGCTATACAGGTAGGACATGTGACAGTGGACCCTTCCATTTAATTTTCCTTCGATTCCACGGGTTAATTAAAGCCAGCCAGAGGGTATATTTTTCACCTTCTGATATTTCTTTTCAATTTTAGTTGTAGTGTCATCTGCTTAATGTAATTCATAGACGTAGGGTAAGAAATATAAGAAAACATAAGAAAATAAAAATAAAGATGAAAGTGTGTTTGATCTTCTGCTCCAAACTTAGTTTTGCAACATTTGAATAGTTTGGTGTCTACATTTTTTTGTTTTCCTCATTACACTTTTATGTTTATAATGAAACAGTCTGCATAGAATAGGGAAGAAGTCATGATAGACAGACATTAAATGGGAAAATTCTATTATTGTCAAGATCACTGAATACAGGACTTAATGCTAACACTCAATGCTGACACTGCCAGAGCTTTAAAACATCATCTAAACAAAACTCGTTGAAGTTTTGAATGTTTCAAAAGACGTTTTCAGAAAACAAAAGCACTGCATTAATTTTTGAAAATTTTAACATGGTAAAATGGGTTAGAGTAGCAGTGTGTGTGTGTGTGTGCGCGTGTGTGTGTGTGTACACGTAATGACATGACGACGTGTGTGCAGATAATGAGATCGGTGAGTGTATCCTCCTCAAATGGCAGATAAATGCTTCTTGTACACGTGCACCTCCACAGCATGAATACAAACGGATAGATAACTGGAAATGGCCCACGCTCCTCCCCCATGGCTGATCCTACTCAGAGCCTACTGAGTTGTCATAAAGCTCTCTCCACCCATGTCTACATGTGTATTGATAATTTCATTCAGAGTCTTCCAGAAGAACAGAGAAAACTTAGTCATACAATTTGCTGTTCAAAATCTATAGATCTGGTTTTCACAGTGTTCTTTTAAAAAGTTTTAATCACTTTAGTGAGAAATCACTGCTTGTCTGAATGGAGCGAGTTGTTCTTTTGTTAATTTTTAGCAGGTCTGATGCCATGCAACTATTACCATGTTGTTGCTGAGGGTTTTGTTTTCTACTAAACAAAAATAATACTATTTTACTTGTTAATGTAACTTGATAAAAAAGGAAAAGCACTTGAAACAAGAAAGTTTATGATCAAGTTCCTGTTGAGAAACAAGGCACTATCATTATTACTTACCCACAATAATGCAGTCAGCAGTTTTCCAGTTTTTCAACTTGACATCTATCCTTTGCGTTAGTGATGAATATCGGGAGACTATATCTGGACACCTACCAGACTGAAGGCCTGGGATGAATGTGGAAAGATGAGAAAGTTAAGTCTGAGCTTTCTTTGATAGGGCATTTTGCGATGTGTAAGGTGTGGGGGTCAGGAGGGCCTTTTAATATTCCAGAGTATTCAATTCAATTAATTTTATATAGTGCCTTTTAAAGCAATGTGCCTCAAAGCGCAGAGAATGCCATAAGGCTGGTAGAGGAGGAACAAGTGTGAAAGAAATAGTGTTTTCTCACTAGTTCTTTACTTTATAGTAATATTGTACTTATGATTTATTTGTTTGTAGAAACTAGACAATACAGGCATTGTTGTTTCAATGTAAAATCTGACACAGCATTGGGTTTCATCCCCATTCCTGTGCTTGTTAAAATTTCACTAAATTCACAGGATTAATTAAGAAAAGGGGTTGGTCCAAAATTTATATTTACCGTGGTAATAACTGTGCCTCATTGATTCTGACATTCATATTGCAGCCACAGAATTACTACAATACTGCAAGTAACTATGAAATCTAGAGCTGGCCTTGACCAGTTTGGTGCCCTTGGCAAGACTTTAGCTGAAGACCCTGACATTGTAACAAATTTCCCCACCAATCGCTGTAGTGGCGCTCCTACAGATGGATGGTACCCCTAGCACTTGCTTATATGGCCTATGCCCAGGGCTAGCTCAGATGGAACCCACTAAAGTGTCAATCTACTCCAGATTCAGTGCAGACACAACAAAATGCAAATATATATTGTATGTGTCTTAAAGGCCACATTTTGGTATATAATTTTGGCTGCACTATCTGTGTCAGATGATAAAACAGAGGAAAGACTGAGGAATTTGTGGTCCACTCCAGGGTGGAGGTGAGGGGCAGACAATGGATATCCCATAATCCTGTCTCAGTGAGGATGAGCTGCTTAAGCCCTTTTATTGTGATTTTCAGGCTGTAGATGGTGGGACAGGCCAAAGATAGAGTCTTAGGCAGATCCCACATCACGTGTTCAAAGGAACCACAATTTATACAACTCAATCTGTGTTTCAGGGACTCACATGCCCATTCTGCATGTTATTAATGAACTTGGAAAAGTTTTAAAAACTCATTCACTTCTTCAACCAAAAAAAGAAAATGTAGCCCATTAAAGGCATAATAATTAAAATTTTGTCATTCAAAAGATGTGTATTTCATCTATATTAAATGAGAATATCCTGTTTGTTTTGTAATGGCGTGCGAGTGCTGATCACTAACATTTGTAGGGTTTATACTTTAGTTTATTGGCATGTAGAAATCATTATCAAAATATCGAGGAGAAACGGATAGATGTATTTAATCCAATTAGAAACAGATTAAATCAGTGAAATCACTCTGGCATTGATCATTAACATTAGGCTGCCAGATGATCTCAGTCTAGTTTAATATGCCCCTTAAAAACATTTTAGTACAGTAGTTGTTTAAACCCTGCAATACCAAAAAGCATTTTTTGAAGCAATACAACACAATATTTCGATTGTTCATTATACATTTTACATGCAAAATGCAAAAAAATATAAGACCTTCAGGTGAGAGCCTTATTTTTTATAATTTATCTTTTAAAAATGCATGATTGGCAAATGAGGTGACATAATTTGGACTGGTCAAATTTTCCTAATTTATTTTTTGTTAAAAAGGTATATTTTATATGTACGACTGAATCTCGTGACGTCAGTGATGCTATCAATTTTCTGAAAGATTATGGCTCATGCACACTTCATAGTCCACCGACCTCACACACACACACACACACACACACACACACACACACACCCCCACCCCACCTTAATAAATACTGGCGCGAAGTACGCTACTCAAGAGTAACATTCTGCACAGCACTGTTTACTTGCTTGCTGGGATTTTAAACACCCTGAGCCCAGAGCAACTAATAATATAACTAAAAGAGAAAGAGACTGACATGTATTCAAATAAGATGAGTGGACCACGAAGGGGAAGGTCTTTTGACTCTGCGAATACATGGGTTGAAGAAAATGATCTTAATGAGGTAAGAACTATTAATCAGCATACATATTTAAACAAAAGTGTGTGGTTATCTGTGCAATGTATTGTGTTTTCAATCACTGTTAACATTTGTTTACTAATTTTCGGAAGAAAAAACACGTTATTTTATTAATTTTTCCTCACAACATTTGAATAAAGCTCAAAAGAAAACATCGCATGTTTCCTTTGCGATGCACTTCAGTTTCTACCACGTGTCCTTCCTGGACTCAACTCTTCAGATTAGAGATGCCAAAGAAGTTAATCCGCGTCCACCTGGGTATGGTGCGTCAGGCGTTAAGAAGGTCAGGGGTGCATTTAAACATTTACAAGTGAAATATGTAAGAACTAGTCGTCACTGTAATTAAATGTTATTTCACGGTGACAGCAGACAAACAACAAAGGGATATTTCATTAAAAACACTTTTGGTTTATACACGGCAAAAATATCAGTGTTAATTTTATACTTAAATTTATACTGTAATTTTTTCTGTGCTTGTTGTAGAAAACGCCTAAATCAAAAAGTGGTCTCAGTAACTAATGTCACCTGAAACAAAGACATAGAACATCTCGAGTTTTATTGTACATGTGCACGCGTGAACATAATCGTGTTATACTGAGATTAAAGGGTAATAAATGTCTTCATAGTTGACCGAATGGGATTACTTTATCGCGTTTTGTAGACATAAACAAGCAGTACGTTGCACTGCACGAGAAATTCAACACAGAGTAGAACGATTTCAGCAGACCCGATTCATTTCCATAGCATCCCCGATGTCAGGAGTACTGATGGCAGGCAAACAAGGGCAGCGTCACCTGCTGTCACACCGTATACTTCCTATTCTTATGGGACAAAACATGGTTAGTGCTTCGATTTGAAATTACGATTGTATTTAAATTTAAAATTGTGAAACTGAATTGCACATCACGTTCACTGACTCTCAGAACTGCAGTAAACGTGTTGTTACTTAATTTTAATTATAATCCAATTTGCTCAGTGCGTGTGTATGTTTGTGTGTGAGTGATGGAACACAATAATCCACTAGTTCTGTAGCGTTTAAATAGTTGTAGGTGCTGTCGCTGAATTTACTATAAAATTCAATCGACATTCCTTCGTTTAATCCGACAACCAATCAAATACATTTATAAAATCTAACATCAAATATTGAAAATATGTTTAATAAATAAAGAAGTAATGAAAACGATTTGTTCGCTTATTAAAGTAAGTTAAATTTAGTTTAGGCAGATACGAATCCTGGTACTTTTGTCAACACTACAGTACAGACCAGTATTTTTATTTTATTTAGTATTTTTATTTACGCCTCTACATTATTTCAATTTAAAATAAAACGTATTATTGATTTTGTTAAAATTAAACACAGATAGGGAATGCTACATGTTGTCTTTGTTGTTGAATGACTTGAAAAGACACTTGCTTTAATGGAAGCCAAATAGCAACGTTAATAGCACCGATTTTAAGACAAAGTGATAATTTTTTAAATTAAAATAACGTAATTCATGGTTATTCAAGTTTGTCTAAAACATACAGTACTAATAAACATTAATGTCATACGCATTTAGTTCTCATTTGGTCAG
The DNA here is from genome assembly GCA_025773905.1 of Chitala chitala. Taxonomy (NCBI): domain Eukaryota; kingdom Metazoa; phylum Chordata; class Actinopteri; order Osteoglossiformes; family Notopteridae; genus Chitala; species Chitala chitala. The sequence goes on from JABJVR010000016.1 coordinate 3,346,740, forward strand.
TGGTTTTTTTAATTAGTTGCGTAATCCTTATCGATCGGATTCATCACGTGTAAGGCTTTTCTTATTTTGTCAGTGGCCTGTCTTATGTAAGGAAGTTCATTTTGTACAGTTTTTCATTTGTCTTTTCTACTTATATTGATCGTGTAAGCATGGCTTGTGCTTATAGAATTACACAACCGAACCATTTCGCAGACTAAATGAACTGTTAACCTGGTACATGAATAAATTAAACTTTACCAAGTCAAGCTTGTATCAGCACAGTTACTCAGAAATATCTGACTGAATAAATTCACAAACTGCACATGGCTAATGACAGTTTTTTTTTTTTACTGTTGCCCCCAGGCACAGATCTGTCTACATTGTTATGTTCAGTTCTCTAATGTGTTTTTCTTTCTGTCAAACAGGTAAAAAAATCCACCTTTAACAAGATTGAAGAGAATAAAGATCATGCAAGGTCACTGTTGGAAAAAGACCGGGCTACAATTGTTTTCTCTCTTAAAAATGAAGTTGGTGGACTTTTGAAGGCATTGACGCTTTTCCAGGTAAAAATGTAATGTTTTTCATTTAAATTTACTGAAGCCTTAAATGAATGTAAGATGAAACTATGATGGACATTGTAGCTACACATTGCTTTTATTATAATGATACCAGTACCATGGTTGTTCTATCTCCAGTTTTAATAATTTCCACTTTGTAACAGAATTATTATTTTATATTGGCAGGAAAACCATGTCAATTTAGTTCACATTGAATCTCGAAAGTCCAAAAGGCGAAACTCAGAGTTTGAGATCTTTGTGGACTGTGACAGCAACCGTGAGCAACTCGGTGAAATTATTGACTTATTAAGGAGACACGTGAACGTGATTGACATGGACGTACCAGATAATTCCTGCTTGCTGGAAGAAGGTAAAGAGCTGCTATGGTCCTCAATGTGGAAATTAATCTGTTGTGAATTAGTGAGTACAGCACATGCCATGCCTTAAAATGATGCAATTAAATCCAAACAACACACACTCAATGACGTTATCCGAAGCAAATTGAAAATGCTTATAGAAGAGCACTTAAAACAGACTTGTGTTTCAGATATAGAGAGTGTACCATGGTTTCCAAAGAAGATCTCTGACTTGGACAGGTGTGCCAACCGTGTGCTGATGTACGGATCAGAGCTAGATGCAGATCACCCGGTAGGTACTGTATACATACATGCATGCACACAAATACACATGCACACAGGCATGCACACATGCATGCACACACACATACCATCATTGTGCAGTGACTCTTGGGAAACGTGATCCTGCAGGGTTTAAAAATGCCTGAATGAAGATGTTTAATAAACATCTATAATTCTTCAGTCCCTGAGAGTCATGTTTCTGCTTGAGTACTCAAAACACATGATCAAAATATTAGATCAGGAAATACCATGTTGTTCCGTGCACATAAATTTCTCATTTGGTTACATCGCTACATGATGCACAGTTTTTGCTTATTTTAGAAGAAAAAACAAATTAGGCCATTATGATAAATGTTTAAATCTAACTTGTTACAGCAGTAGTTACAGTGGTCCTATCCACAGGGGTTTAAGGACAATGTCTATCGCAAGAGGAGGAAGCAGTTTTCTGATCTGGCCATGAGCTACAAACAGTAAGTCCATTTTTATTTAATTTCCATTTTATGTAGAAAAATACAGTTCATCATCAGTTTAAATGAAAACAACAAATTACCTTCTTACTTGATTCATTATGGCATGTTTAATAATGTAACACAATAATTTTAACCCAACTTATCATGCACATCACTTTTCTTATGGAACAGTGTATCCTTTTAGTTAAACTAGCATCATTTAAACCATGGATTTTTAGCCACAGAGTTTCTCGTTATTGTTGCCACATTGGAATTGATCGTATTTCCCACTCTTTTGGTGATCGTCATGTTTTGTCAGTGGGGATCCCATTCCTCGTGTAGAGTTCACACAGGAGGAGGTGCAGACATGGGGCGTGGTGTTCCGTGAGCTGAACAAGCTATATCCCACACATGCCTGCCGCGAGTACCTACAGAACCTCCCGTTGCTGTCTAAACACTGTGGCTACAGGGAGGACAACGTTCCCCAACTGGAAGATGTTTCTCGCTTCCTCAAGGGTGAGACATGGGGTCCAGCACCTCGTTGTGTGCCTGTCCACTACAAGAAGTGGTAAAACATTTTTATGTTATACATATATATCCCTTTTAGCCTTCCTTGGTGTGTGTGAGACAGTGTGTTATCTTACAGCAACTTCTGTGTGTGTGTGTAATTAATACTTAAAGTTTGACTGTGTGCACATGTGGTATTCTCACTGTATGTGAACATGCACATGTAAAAGTCTCAATGTATAACTGTTTGCACCCACATTTCAGAGCGCACGGGCTTTACCATTCGTCCAGTGGCTGGATACCTGTCACCCCGCGACTTCCTGGCAGGCCTGGCCTTCCGGGTATTCCACTGCACACAGTATGTGCGCCACAGCTCTGCTCCACTCTACACCCCAGAACCGTGAGTCCTGCCACTATACACTGAAACATGGCTTTATTGACTGTCTCATATCATACTACATACATTCATTTTTGCCCTTTGCTACTTCAACACACATGCAATAGCTTCATTTACTGCTGCATGCACAAATATAGCTGGGGCGAGTGTGAAATGGATGAGGTGACTACAATTCAAAGATTAAATAAAAATACAAACATTTTTTTGTTGCCATTAACTGAAGTCATTGATTAAAGTAACATTTAATTTAGCGTGTGTTTGTACTTGTTTTTGTCTTCACTCCAGAGACACCTGTCATGAGCTACTGGGCCATGTTCCCTTACTGGCAGAGCCAAGCTTTGCCCAGTTCTCTCAGGAGATTGGTCTGGCCTCACTGGGAGCCTCAGACGACTCCATCCAAAAGCTGGCCACGGTATGTGTGGAGTATGTCGCCTGTGGGTGTTTACTGCTGCAAAAGCACTGTAGATACAGAGACAATCTGCTGGTGTGTGACGCTAACGCTGCTTGCTGTGCTGTGCGTCAGTGCTACTTCTTCACAGTGGAGTTTGGCCTGTGCAAACAGGAGGGGAAGTTGCGAGCCTATGGGGCTGGTTTGCTGTCTTCTGTCAGTGAGCTGAAGGTATAGTCACTTTTAATGTTTTCAGTTTTTTTTTTTTAATGGAGAATATCAGCACAAAACTTGAAGTGCTAGATACATAAAACACATTGTAGAAGGCAGACTAGAAACACAAAGTTTCACTTGGTGTATGCATGGTGAAATGCAATATAATTTTTATACTGTACAATGCAGCAAATATATTTGAAAACCAATTTCTTTTCAGCATGCCCTCTCTGGGAATTCCAGAATCATGCCCTTTGACCCCAAGGTCACATGCAAACAGGAATGCATCATTACTAGCTTCCAGGAAGTTTACTTTGTGTCAGGTAGCTTTGAGGAAGCCAAGATGAAGATGAGGTATGCAAAATATTATTATCAGAAATTCTTATCAGTTTTGGGTTTAAAAAATACGCCTCAGCTACCTTTTTGACTAAGAGAGCATAGTTTAAAATTTTTGAGGCAGGGTCCTCTTCAGGTTTCTTGCCTTTTTACTAGTGTTCAGCATCTAGAATAATTATTTAAGACCAAGCCTCTGCAGGTAAACATTTGTATCACCCTAACCATACCTGTCTCCCAGGGAATTTGCCAAGACCATCAAGAGGCCCTTCATGGTGCACTACAACCCTTACACTCAGAGCGTGGACGTGCTCAGGGACATAGCCAGTATTAACACTGTGGTGCAGGAGCTGCGGCACGAGCTGGACATTGTGGGTGATGCACTGAAACAGCTCAACAAACAGCTAGATGCCTGAGCGCTCTGCCTGCCCCATCATCTTCAACCATGGTCTCCCCTTTACTCCTTCCTCAACCAAAGTTAAAAGGACCTCAAACTCCTCCCTTCTCCCATCACCTTTGAATTTATTCCCAGTGTGCCCTCTGGTGTAGTAGACAGCGGGAACAGGAACACACAGTGGTATGACCACAGGTGCTTGGTTCAAGCACCATTGATGGAAACAAGCTTTTATTCTTTTCAAAAAAAAAAAAAGCACACCTGTCAATTGTCTCTTCGGAGAATAAAGGAAGCCCTAAGCTGTACTACTTTCTCACTGTTTGCTCATTTCGTTAACACAAACAACAGCTTGTGAATATAACCTGCCTCCTTTAGCTTCTAAACTAAATATTTTTCTTTCTATTGTATGTTCTATTGGTTTCTCTGCATGGTTCATGTAAATGTTGCTACTGGGATGTTCCTGAGTGCTGAAAGAATTATATAAAAGCAGGAGTTTAGAATACTTTCTGAAGAAACTGTCTGGTTCAGACACAGTTCATTTAATGGCAATTTGTTTTGAAACCTTCCTTGGTTTTCTTGGTGATTATTAAGTACTAAGTAATATCACTAGGTGATTTGTATGCTAAGAACTAAATTAAAACCTATTTAGTCAATTTGCAGGGGTTCTGCCTCTTAGTATTTCATGATCCAGTGGATTCTTGGGCCTATGGGAAATTATTTGCAGGTCTAGTATTTATAAAACATAGGCGAAATATTATTTTTGCTTTGGCATACTTGTTCTTGACTTTTTTTCGCCCTGAGTATGTCATATGAAATTATTTTGTTTCAGAATTTTCTGTGTCTACTTAGTTGACCGTCATCATTATTGTTTTAGTATTATGGAAATTGTGTTTCTGTTAGTGTGATATGGCAAAATGAACTAAACTGGTTTTCTTATGCTTTAACTTTTTTTTTGTTTTGGTTATCTATACTTTTCTCAAATTTATTTACTGACAGCTATAAAAATGACTGCTACTTTCCCATACTGTGAAGAATGTGAATCTTGTGTACGTAATATTACGTATGTGTGTATCCTATGTTTGCATGTATGTAGGTCTTGTCAGGGCTGCTGCTAGTGATGAATGATATTATCGGGCTACAAATCACATGTGGGATGTTATGTGAAGAGTTTGTGATATGTTCTAATTTCTGAGCACCTCTGTTAGTCATGGGCCTTTGGAATCATTCTAGATTTCCACCCTCTAGGTTTCCCGTGCTATGGTTGCCATGAGTCTGTTTGAAATAATAAATAAACAGGTTTGGCAGGCACTCCAGTGTGACTTAACTATTTTACATGACAGGGATACCTTATATTGAAAATATTTTATCAAAACTGTACATCATGTAAATATGAAATATACAGGTTATTTGTATGCAAGTGAGTCTACCCAATCTAAGAGAATATTCAAATATTTGGATATCTATTGGCTTTAAAGAAAAGCAAACATTGGAATCGTATGTGACCAATGTTAAACCGTAACTGCAGTTAAAAGTCAGAGGCTGCAGGATGAAAGTGGTTGGTTAAAATGTAGCACAATGAATACACAGCGTGCAGAGCAACCGTTTATCTTGGTGGAGAAATAGCTAATTCCACCTTTTGTGTAACTTCGACATCCAGTATATCTTCATGGGTCCAAGGAATGCTCCAGTTTTATGTACGTTGTATTGTCTGTAAATAAAAACTCAGTCTTAAATTTGTTGGTTATTTTTATTTCCTTACTGCTTTAGGACGACAATTCAGTTTCTGTGGTTGGCAATATAGTGTATTACTAAAATGCCTGCCTTAAAGTCATATAAACAATATATCTTATTTCTGAAGTGAAAAAATTGATGAAATTATACAGCAAATTATACTGGCAGAACTACCACTGCGGCGGTATCATTGATAATTCTGTTCAATATAAAATCGATGTAATTCAAATCCGATTTCATTGAAATAATTTAACTGAAATAAGAATGAGAATTATAACTAGAAATAATGCAATTATAGCAGTACACCTATATTGTTACGATTACGGAATAAAATGGCATATAGTTTAGAATAGTCGCAAAGCAGAAATAAAGTAGCGCTCGACACACTCAACATGGTGGATTGCGTTGTACAAAGAGAAAGAAGACAACTGTACACGGAAGATGTCGTGAATTGTCGTGGTATTCATGTTTTCAAACTTAATGGGGGATATAAAGTTTTCTGTGGAAAGACATTTATACACGTGGGTAAGTTGGTAGTAAAGCAAAAAGTTTATCTTTCGCATACTCTTTAACTATTCAATTTCCTTTGCATTTATAATTTATAATGTTTCAAGACAAGGTGACTCAATTCGGACATTTTTCCGATCTAAATGAGAGCAAGCCTTTGCAGTCTGTATTTACTATATACCATAACATTAACACATTAGTACGGATATTTCATTACTGTTGATAATTTACTTTTAAAAAGATGCTACGTTGTAATCTCGTGCGTTGAATTTACATGGAATTAGGTTGCTGTCTGTCAAAATGTACGTGAAAATGGCTTGTATTAGCTGTAGGTACTGTACGTTGGCAGCAATTCAAGAACTAGTACTTTATACAGGGTGTTCAATGGCAGCTGGTTAACGTGATTACAGGGAGCGAATAGTTATGGGCAGCTGGGTCAGGGCCACGCGGAGGACCGACACGAGCCCCACCGCGTGGACTGCGCACAGCTGCCAGCAGGGCTCCGCAGCCTACAAGCAGGTGGCGGTCATTCAGCGCTTGTGACCAGTGAGTGGGGGTTTTCATTCCGTGAGGGTTTTTTTTTTTTTTACCTCCTGATTTTTCCATTCATAATGTCCCAGGTACCAAGACATCGCGCTGTAGCTTTGGTCTACTAGCTGACTTCCAAGGAAGGGTATTCTGTTGTATCTGTATGTAGTGGAGATTCTTTATTCTTCAATTACAAAATTTATGTCAAATGTATACACTGTATAAAATAATTTACCAGATTTATATAAAATGCTGACAAAGTGATTAAGATAAAACACACATGTTACTTAGTTTAACAGAGTACTGTTACATTAGGACAGACCCCTTGGTGTGATACCATGTTCAGAAATGCTCACAGCTGTGTTTTGCTTGTCTTGTTCGTTTGTTTACAGAGGCAGGACAGGTGTTAGTCTGTGGCCAGAATCACAAAGGCCAACTGGGGCTCTGCCACACCTCAGATGTTGCTACCTTTCAACTCTGCTCGTCCCTGGGCCAGAAGATTGTTCACCAGGTGTCCTGTGGCTGGGACTTCACCCTCATTCTGACAGGTAAGACACATCCAAGCATCTTCATAGCCTTAACTGGCAGCTATTGCCACGCCTTTTTTTCCAGGACAATTTAGTCAATGATACAGATGTTTAAAGATATGTGGAAAATTGCACATACTTCAGCTATCCAGGAACAGGTTGGGATATCCTGTGTGACGTTACCCATTCATGTCCATAATCCCATTTGAAGTTGTGGTGTCTGGGGTCATGACACCTGCAGAAGCAGGGTCTGGTCATAAACAGTGGGAGTACTGGGCTTCTTGTCCTTCTTGGTTCTGCCATGCACTTCCAATCATGTGCAAAATTTGATCGAGTTCAGGGCATCATATGGTGCATATTGCATAGTCAGTAGACTAATTACAGACTTCATGGAGCCTGATTTTCCACTCCGTATCTAATCACGGGCCCCTTAAACAGATCTTTAACTGTAACATTGTTAGGCATAGCTTGCCATACACTTTTGGTAAGGTCAACAGGAAAAGCACTAATTAAAGGAAGTTGTAAAATTGTGATTGACTAAAACTCTGTTGTCACTTCTGTAATATGTGCTTTGAAAATAAGATTTTAAGAACAATGTTTTTAGATTTTTTATTCCACAAAATAGGCCATGTTTATAGAGAACGGTGGTGTTGTGTAACATGTAGCCAGTTTTTAAATCCATATTTGTTTGCGTTCTTGATAATATTGGGTCGACGTTATGAGATGATGATCTGATATTGGCTACAGTGATATTAGTACTGAGAAATAATAAAAACACTGAAGTCTACAATTAGTCTTCATACTTATTTTTGACATTCAAACAATCAATTTTTCTGAAAGTAGAGGTAGAGCTTAGTCAAAGTGTTGGCCAGCCAAAGCAATGCCTGATCAGAAGTAGGCTCTGCAGCTAAACAAAACAGTCAGTTTATGTTGTATAAATCAGGATCAAAATATTCAGAAAACCAACATGTGTATGCCATGGTTTATTTGTAGCATGTTGCAGAACTTTTCCTTGCTTACTGAACATCAGAAAGCTGCTTTTTGTATTAAGTCATGGTGATGCCCGTTAGGAAGATTGGGAAAGTAGTGGGTGGGGTTAATTTGTATGAAGACTGATGAACAGTGAGCTTCTAATCTTTTGGTCTTTAGTAGTGAGGTAAGTTGCTGCAAGTTGTTCCATATTGGTCTGTTAGGGTCAGATGAGAAGACAACGTGTCTGTCTGACCTTCTGTGTGCACTCCACCATACCAGTATGTTTCCCAAGCAGTGAGGAGCTCCCTTGTGTCACAAAAGAAGTATGTGATGTAGGGTGTGTTTTTACTGTATGTTTAATTAATTTCCTCTCCCTAAATCAAATACCAGTGTACTTTTCAGGTTCCTTGGGGAGCCAATATTTCCTGTTTATGTCAGTAGTAATATATTGTGTGATTGCTTGTTTTTTTTTTTTCACCATCTGTGTACATTATGTCGAAGAACATACTCCTTATGTTAAGAGATCTGGACTCACAAATAATTTACTTTTGTTTGTTTCCCACGTGACTGCTCTCTTTCTGTAGAATGTGGCAAGGTGTTGGCATGTGGCTCAAATGCCTATGGGCAGCTGGGCCTTCCACAGGTCAATGGGCACATCACAGAGCCGTTACACCTCCAGGTGGGTGAGCATTCACCTTTGGGGAGCAGCTTACCTGGAGTGTCCTGTCACTGTGTTGGACAGATTTCAGTTTTATCATAAGGTTGTCAGTCAGTCCTGTAAATGTTTCTGAACCTATGAAAGAGTTTAACATTGTGCTGTATGTGTATATATGATATGTGAGTGAAGTAGGTGATGAATTTTTGTGGATTACAGTGACTTTTTGCTCAATGTGTACTTAATTGTTATGCATTTCACACATTAAACAGCCATAACATTATGACCACAAGACTAATATTAAGTAGGTCCCCCTTTTGTTGCTAAAACAACCCTGACCCACTGAGGCATGGATTCCACTATATCTCTGAATGTGTGCTGTGGTATCTGGCACCAAGCAGTCAATAGAACTTAAACAATCTGCTGTAAATTGTGAGGTGGGGCCTCCATGGATTGGCCTTTTTTCTAGCACATCTCACAGATGCTCAGTTGGCTTAAGATCTGGAGAATTTGGAGGCCAATCAACACCTCTTGAATAATTTCGGCAGTGTGGTAGGGTGCATTATCCTGCTGAAAGTGGCCACTGCCATCAGGAAATACACCCCTTCATGGAAACTATTTAGTCAACAACAATGTTTATGGTGTTGTGTGTCAAAGTAACATCCGCATGAATGGCAGGATCCAAGGTTTCCCAGCAGAACACCGCCCAAAGCATCACACTGCCCTTGCTGGCTTGCCTTCTTCCTGTAGTGCATCCTGATGCCAAAACCTCCCTAGGTAAATGCTGCACACAACCTGGCCATCCACATGATGTAAAAGCACATATGATTCAACAGACCAGGCCGACTTCTTCCATTGCTCCATGGTCCAGTTCTGATGTTCACGTGCCCATTGTAGGTGCTTTTGGAGGTGGACACAGATCAGCATGGGCACTTGAGCGGTCTGCAGCTATGCAGCCGCACACACAACAAACTGTGATGCACTGTATGTTCTGACACCTTTCCATTGGACACAGGATTAACTTTTTCAGAATTTTGAGCTGCAGTAGCTCTTCTATTGGATCAGACTACATGTACCAGCTTTGCTCCCCGTGTGTATCAGTGAGTTTTGGCCGCTCGTGACCATGTCACAGCTTCAGCAGTTTTCCTTCCTTGGACCACTTTTGGTAGGTTCTGACTTTTGTCTACTGCAGACCAGATTCTGATTTTTTTTTGACTACTGCCGACCAGCAACATCCCACAAGAGCTGCAGTTTTGGAGTTGCTTTAACCCAGTCGTCTAGCTGCCCGTAGGCATTCAAGCCACGCTTGCCCATTTCAATTTTTTTTTTTTTCTGCTTCCAACACATCAATTTTAGGGACAAAATGTTCACTTGCTGCCTAATACATCCTACCCACTGCTGGGTTCCATTGTAATGAGATAACCAATCTTATTCACATTACCTCTTATAGGTCATAACATTATGGCTGATCAGTTAATGTGTCTGTGACAGAGATGTTTAAATGTTTCACTGTTGTGACAGTGCTGCCCTGACCCAGTTGGCCTGTAACCTTTTTGACCTTTCTTCCAGAACTTTACTGACCCTGTGCTAAGTGTGGCTGCAGGGCTTCGACACTCCCTAGCTGTTGATGGTAAGTTCAAGTACCGAAAAACTTACACTGCACTTACATTGCTTGTAGAACAAAATAAGAATATGCAGTGGTGCTTAGTTAAAAGTCCTAAACTATATTTTCAAGCAAGTTGTGTGAAAGTGTAGGATCTCGCAATGTTTCAGCGGACTTGAAATGAAAATTTGTTACAAGAGTATCAAATAAAGATAGTGTAATGTCTGGAAAAGTCCTAAAAGCGTGTGTATAAATAAATGGTAACTAGTTAATATCTGTCGTATCTGATTTAAGACTAAAAAGTCAGACTTTCATTAGCTAACTTCGGCAACATCAACAGGCATGTTCCTCCTGTTTTAAAGTAACAGGAGTCCAGGCTCTGGGGTTCTGCATAGTTTGTAGTTGTAAAGTTTGCTTTTTTTCCATTTGTATTTTTTATGGTCTTAGACATAAACATCTGTTATGAACGAAAAATAGTATAACCACACTGTAGCCATTTCTCCCATTGTACCACAGTAGATCTTTGAGAAGATGCATAAATGCACCAACGGTCAGTTCCATGAGAGAACCTTTGTATTTCATGTCAAGTAAAAGTTGTTTTATTGTTATTTCAACCATATGCAGTGAGTACAGTTCACAGTTCCTCCAGGACCATGGTGCTACATTTATCACTTAGTCTGCAGTGTATATGAGCAGTCATGACTTACTGTGTATAATAGAAGTAAACATTGGTACTCTTGTAATGTCGTACTGTGTGGTTGTATGACACAGGCCGGGGGTGTGTATACCAGTGGGGGATGGGCCTGTCCCACCAAGCTAAGAGGGCACTGGCTCCCCAGCCTGTCCCAGCACACTTTACTTCCAGGAAGCCCTTTCCAGTTCCAGGTTAGCATGATCCATAAGTCCAGGTATTGTTCATGCTGTGGTCTGGATTTTTTTAAAGTGATTTATTTTCTTAAATTATCTTTGTGGTTTTCTTTTGTTGGTGTAGCTGGTGAAACTGGTTTTGAGTTTCCCCATATTTTGAGCATCACATATTGTGCATTTCTTTGAACTGAAATGGTTCTGTTGCACAGCTAAGTGGTTAGTTTGATTAGCTGTATCTTTGGTAACAGTAGGAAGTTGTAGACTCAAAACAAAGGTGTGAGCCTAGAGCATTCAGTGTTGGCGGTGTGCCGCTATTTTGACAATGTGCAAATGTCTGTGGTGTCGAGTGCTTTAATCATACATGTGGCCAGAGCCCTCTGACCAGCTCTGTTTGAAGAAGTGACAGCAGCTGACCATCACACCTTCTTCCACACCCTTATAGCCCTGGACCATGTGACTCCATTGTCAGTGACTGCAGGGACCAGCCACTGTGTATGTCTTACAAGTGAGTCACAAGCGCATTGAATCCACAGGTAACACTGAAAAGATGCATACTGTATTTGAGCAAGACATGGAGGCTTAAAAATGAAAATGCATCCTCAGAAGGAAAATGCAGGGTAGAATGCTTTTGCTGTTGTTGGTTTTAATTGTCTGGAGCCACGCAATTCCACTGTTACGTGTTATATGCATTTGTTGGTCTGATTTGCAAAGATGGGTATACAGCTTGGTAAGAGATAAGACTGATGTTTGTTATCTTGTAGGAGAAGGTAATGTGTTCCTCTGGGGTGGCAACAAACAAGGCCAGTTGGGTAGTGCTGGACCCTTCCAGGCTCTGCCTCAGGCTCTAGATCGGACCTCGTTCGGTGGAGAGTCCATCACTAATGTGTGGAGTGGCTGGACACATCTGGTGGCCAGAACAGGTGATGTGAAAAATGCTATAACCACCAACCATTACCAGTCCAAATGGTTACATAAACGTTAATGAGGATTCCCACAGCCAACATCAGGTTATATTAAGCAAGAAGGAATAACCTGGAGAAACTAAAATCTTAAATCAGTGTGATGTGGAGTGAGTAATTCTGGGGAAAGAAATGTAGTTCCAAAGTCAGCATCTAGGGGACAATATAACGCTATACAATAGGAAATGCATAGTACAGAGCCTAGTGGCCAACTTTGGAACTACAGTTTTTTTTCCCCTTTCCCTTGGATTCCTTCTCCCAGTCCCTTTAGTAGGTTATGTACAAATTTTGGTGTCATTCTGCCTACTAGTTAGAGGTACAGAGAACTCTGATTAGGAAAAAATAATGACCACCCTGTGTTTCTGACATTATATCGTTCTACTGTGTGCATTTGAATGTAAACATCTCATCTATGTATGTAAACCATGCAATGTAATGGATACAGTGGCTCAGAGGGAAAACTGTAATGAACAGACACCTAGTAAGCATGTATGCACAGATACCTTCCTGTGGACTTGTGATCCTTTAAGGCTATACCCTGCATTTTCCCTATATTTAACAGGATAGGCTACGATTTACTGGAACTCTGGATAAGCATCTGATAGAAACAGACAGATGGATTCGGAGACCTGAGTAGGTGGCCAATTTTATTTAATGTTTATATTCTTCCAGAGAGTGGGAGAATCTTTACATGGGGACGAGGTGATTATGGACAGCTGGGCAGGGCAGCCCCGGACAGTCTCGGCTCAAGTCTTCACTCGCACTGCTGCCCTGTTGAGGTGAAAGCCCTTACTGGAGCTACACAGGTAAGAAATATGTTGTCTGATATGTACTTTGTCATGGCAACCTGATGAAACCTTTGATGTTTAATCACACTTCATGTTTTAATTGCCTCATTTTTAGCACTGTTTATCAACATTTGTTTTAAAATAATTTTTAGCGTTGCTTCTGCAATGGCAGTGAATACAGTGAGTATATTACAGAAGTCCAGAATGTGAGCTTTGTAAGAGGTGTATTTGCATGATGTGCCTCTTCACCCTAAACAGAGACACATCAGCTGTGCCTGAATGATTTTCACAGTCCTTCAGACTTTGTTGGACAATGACTTTCCATGCTTATCACTCTGAGGAAGCCCTGGAGAGTAGAGATTAATTATCTGAGGAAGCAGTTTGATGAGGAGAGACTTTTATGAGATTGTTATAAGGCCTCTTTTGGTCAGGCAGGTCCCGGAGTGCAGAATATTATTCTGTACACCGTGGCTGTCTTTCAGTGGGGGCTCTGACCTCAGCCAGGTAGGGTTAGGGAAATGCCTCTGGCAGCTTGTGTGTGTAAACGGCACTGTTACACTTCTTGTGAGTCCGCAGAGAGGGGATATACTGCTGCACTTACTAACATCTCTTGTACTGGTACAGGCAGACCTGGCAGACTTCTTGACGCTTATGAGGTCACCACATTGCTTTGAAACGATATGAGGACACCAGATGGGGAGCAGCAGGAGAGGGAGGAGCAGGCGACCACGAAGCCTTTAGTGTGCAGGGTATTCTGCTGTTGGCCGTTTTACCAGATCTCCCGTTTTGTTTTATTGAAGTTACTGATTAGATAGGCTCTAACTCCTCAAGGTGGTACAGGTGAATTAATGACAATGTTTTGACTCAAAACCTTGCTGGCTCTACACCTCTGAAGAGATGAAGTGTCCAGGCCTGTCTGAAGGCTTTCGACCCACGTTATATAAGATGCTGGGTGCGGCGTTGTGGCGACTTCTGTTTAAACTGCGAGCTTCATCTCACAAACTTTGCACAATTAATAAAAGGCATATGGCCCTCTGGTTATGCAACTACACTTGTGACTAAAAGTCCTGAGAGAGCCTCTGCTGTTATTTTCCTGAGAAAAGCTGTTTGTTTGCTGAACGACTAGGGAGTAAAAACTTCACATGCTTTATTGCTGAAAATAAACAGTTCTTAAAAACAAAAAAAAAAAACTGTGAACCATCTGACAAGGTGTGAGTGGTGGGGAGAGAGGGGAACATATTAGCAATATGTTTGTGCTACACATTTGTGACGATGTCATAAGTCAGCTGACGCTTGTTGCTATGAGAACAGCAGTGGCTCAGGAGTCGATCCAAACCATGGGAGCTGATCCCTTCCTGCTGATTTTCTGGTGCTCTGTCTGTTAGAGGGAAAACCAAAGATGCTAGCTGCCATATGTTTCAAATACTGCAGCTCAGAGGACTTTGGTATTTTTTTTTTGCTGGCTTTCATGTATGCTGCACGTTTTGATAGGTGTTGTATTTTATGTGTCAGACAATATTTACACACTCAGCCGCCATGGTAATGTGTGTGTGGGATTTACATGTTCTCTGTGCAGATTTGTCACACATGAGCATTTAATTAATGAATCCTGCTTTATGCTGTTGTCTGTGATTGAAAATGTGCTTTTTGTGAGCATATTATTAAGGCAACAGTAGAGGGGATAACCAGGAGAGGGCAGTATTTGCAAAACAAAAAATGCCACCAGTTGCCACCTTTTATTCAGGCAGTCAAGGCTAAATAGTAGTTAATGTTTAATAATGAATGTGCAGGATTTAGGTGTTTGTGTACTCTAGTAGATGTACAGAACTGTGTCAGTCATGTACAGAGGTGGAAGTGCTGTACTGGTTCATATTTGTGTTTAGTACTAGTTTCATAAAAGTTCTAAAATACATCTAATCTTATGTTATATTGTCTTTTAAGGTGTGTAGTTTTTCAGTTCAGTCATTTTCCCCTGCATTGTCTCACTTCTCATTGCGAGCACAGCACCCTCTTGTGGACAATATGCTCAATTTACATTTTTGAGTACCCCCTGATTTTGTACACAAATTGTTCTTTTACCAGCCTAACAAAGATCTGGTATTCAGACAACACTCTTTAATAGTATGATGATGCATAACTGCTTTGAAAAAACCCAACATATTAATAACTTGATCCTAAGGCTGATAAATAGAAGTAGAAGAGAAGGACTGTTGGGTTTTATAACGTCAGCTATTTCTTGTTGGTGATCATTAAAACTGAAGGGTTTGTTTCTATGCTGAACTGACTCAAGTGAAATCAAGCTTTGATCAGTTAGGTCATTGCCTCCCCCCCCCTTATAGTGGTAATGGTTTCAGATTGTCAAATTATCCTGCACCTGGTCCAAAAACAAAGTCTCATGACAGATGTGCTTCTGTACACGTCAGCCATGTGTCCAGCACAGTGAAGATTAGGCTCATCCTGACATACGCAAGTTCTTAGTGCCATGTTTGGTTGTATTGCCCTTTGGCAGTCTTTGGTCAGAATGTGTAGTGGGAAGAGGAGGGCAGGATTGTTGGTGTGGTCAATCTAAAATGTTCTCACCATGCTTGTATCAAGGGCAGAAAGGTGCCTGTGTTTGGTGCTCACTGCATGTTCCTAAATCAGATTTTTTCTCGGTCCAACCTTTGTGTTTCCAACATTATTTCCTTTGCTGCACTACAGTGAAGCTGTGAGGACATTCCTTAGGATGAGTAACTGTCTGACCTGTTGCACTAGAGGGTGCCATATTCTGCTGTTAGCGGCTGAATATACAGATTGCTTTGAAATTGTTAGGTGTTATTAGCTTAACACCTTGGGTTTATAGGTTGGTAGAAAAGCAAAGGTCTCCTTAGTTTGTACAAAGTGGTAATATTGTTTTAATAAAATGTCAGTTTGTTTTGGAAAAATTATAAGTAGGGAGTGCAGGATCTGTTTGAGTTTTTTTTTTTTTTAACCTAATTTAAGGTTTTTATTTCTTAATTGGAGAAATTAATGGAATAATTTGGCACTTCACATAGTATACACCATATAAGCAAATCAAGTTAGAATGTAATTGCCTAGTTATACCTGTCACAAGATGACTGTTATAAGGTTTTCACCCCTTCTGGGTGAAAAGCTGCTTGCCAATTTAAAAAAACAACTGTAGTAAGCAGTTTATGTACTTGTGAATTTGTAGACATCAGGTCAGCTATGGCCATTGTTTATTGTGATGCAAGAGTGATTTACAGATAAGTACAATTCTGAAGTGTCTATGAGTTGGTAAGAAAACGAGGTGTGTAGCCATTAGCTGTCTTTGTGACAAGCTGAGGATAACCTCACAGACAGCAAGATACTCCATTGAAGTCTGGAGTTTGGGGAATCTCCCAGCCCTCTGCAGTTTTTCCTGTGCTTTATACCAGCCCCTGATGGGTTCCTGTCTGGCTTTCACCATAAATATGACCTTCTATTACAGGTGGCGTGTGGCTCGGAGCATAATCTGGCCATCGTAGGTGAGTGTGTTGATCTGGTCATCTATCGTATATGCTGTGAGCTTGCACTTCTGCGTAACTTGGGCTCGTGTGTGTGTGTGTGTGTGTGTGTGTGTGTGTGTGTGTGTGTGTGTGTGGTCGGTGCTTTGTGTGTGTGTGTGCGCTCATGCACGC
>JABJVR010000016.1:3365890-3375326 GCA_025773905.1 Chitala chitala
AGTGATTCAACCTTAGAGGAAAGGACCTCGGGTTGTCTTTTGATAAAGTTTTAGGCTCACTTATATTGTTTATTTTTGCATGTTTTTTCAGTGATTTCTGTTAGATAAACTGTATGGTGTATAAAATACAAACAGCATAAACTTGAGGTATGTCACTGGTGTGGCCAGAGTGGTGGTAGCGATCCTGTTTGTGGTAACTGCCTGCCTCAGTACAGAGGGGGCAGAGAGAAGTTACCAGAATAACCTGCATACTGGTTAGGGGAGGGGAAAAGTGGATCTTATCAGCATCGCTCAGCATTTCTGCCAAAAACGCATTTTACGACAAAAAAGAAACTGCAGTTTAGTAGCTATGGAAACTGTTTGGTGTCATATAGATGTTTACCTCATTCACAGCCTCCTTTGGAAACCGTGGGTTGAGGCAAAGCAGACAGGTGACGCAGTCATGTCCTTAGCGTGCTTTCAGGCATGGAGTTTTGTGGGGGATGTCCTCTGGGTATACCTTGAACTCACGCAGGGATTCGACAGGTGAGCTGGTGGCTGGGTGGTTTTTCCCCACGGCTGCTCACTGGCCTGTGTGATGAGTCGGCCCTTTATCCGCACCAGCTCGATGAGTCTGCTGCTTTTCAGGGTTCAGGTGGCTGCAGAAGCCACGCAACACCTACATCAAGCTCCTTGGTTAAATTGGCATGTAACGTCACGCAGCCCTGAGGCCCGGTCTCACAGTGTCAGCTGTTGCTTAATGAGCAGATGGTACAGACCTCATTCTGCCACCAGTGTTCCCTCGGGTTGCGTCTGTGTAGGACGGCAGTTAGATACGGGTGCGTATGTGTGTGCATGTTGTGGGGGGGGGGGGTGTAGGTTTATCCTTCCTGAGGGAAAAATGTTATAGACTACGGATAGTGTGTTACAGTGTAACCATGGCAACAGCAGTATGTTGAGTTCCATGGTGCTGATGAATTATAGCGCAATAAAGCTGCAAAACACAGCTAATGAATTGCACTCTGCATCATGTGTTCTTATCCTCCTCCAAATGAGGCCACCTGCAGAGAGCATAAATACACATGCCACTGTCTAATTTAGCGTACTTGTATTAGTTCTTGTTTAACTTGTCTGTGTTTCAGTGATACTGTTGTATTGACCAGACATGAGGCTGATGAATCTGACATGTATATGTGGACATTTAAGAGTGCTTGTGACTTAGCGAAAGGAGTGTCCATACATAAACTCTAGAAATGGTAGTTTGTTGGAAAAGATGGGTACCCAGTCAGAAGAATTGTGGGTCTGGAGCTAATGACAGAGGGTCAATGAGATGTAGAAGTAGGGGAATGGGCGTGCCCTTGATAGAACCAATGTTACCATGGTGACTGGCCATGTTAGGTAACCGGGTTGCCATGGTGCATGTCGTCTTGCAGGGGCAGTTTGTCCTGACCTTCTTGAAAAGAAATGGCAGTTAAGCATTGCGAGGTCACATAGGGGTGAAGGCTGTGGGTCACGTCAAGTATGACATTTGTTATAGCAAATATAGTTGATGTCCAAGTGATTTGGCTAGAGAGATAAACAGGGGCATGTTTCACAAAGTGACTGTACCAGCCTGTGTTCTCTGGTCTTCACGTGAGCAGCTTCTGTGCTTATGTAGGAGTGTTAAGGACTTCAAATGTGCAAGTTGGGAAAGTCTGGTTTGTCAGTATGCCTTTGGTAATGAAACGTGTGTAGGTGGCAGAAGCATAATTTGAGACCACCCTATCTTGTGCCCATCCGTGGTGGGTTTGGTTGCACTGACAGAGAATTCAAGCTACGGTTAATGTTTCATGTACAGATACAAACTGATTTCTGTGTTGCTGTGTTTGTATAGATGTCCACCTGTCTGTGTTTGTCTTTGCATTCATGATGGTTAATATGTGTCTAAATGGCTGTTCTCTGCAGGTGACTCCTTGTTTTCCTGGGGTTGGAATGAGCACGGCATGTGTGGCACAGGCTCCAGTGTGGACGTCGTGCAGCCTACCCATGTGGATGCCCTGCGCAGTGCCAATCCTTTTGCAATTGGATGTGGAGCTGGGCATTCCATTGCTCTCTGCGCCGTACCAATGGCTGGCACAGCAGAAGTCCTGCCCCAGGCCGACAGCACCACAAATATGGAGTCGACCTCCAAGGAGCCTCCAACTGAACTATCCTGATTATCTTCAATTAAAACTTAAGTGCATGCTTATAAACACTGGGCAGAATCTGTCTGTGGGTCAGATCTGGCTCACTCTCAGAATTCTGATTTGTTGCATGGTCTGCTGAATTGCTTCCACAGACACTGACCATGTCTGTGAAACTGTTTCACAGAAACTGATGAGCAGTGATTTAGCACAGAACCTATTTGCAATTTACCTGCACAAATCATCTACCAAAGGCAATCAGACTGACCTTTGCAGTATGAAATTTAGTCTCATCTTTGAGTAGGTCAGTTCATCTTTACTTTAGCTGGACATTAAAGGAAATTTTGTTTTAAAATTGTTTTCCATATAACAACTGTACTTATTGTAGTTTAATTAGCCCATATCCACAAAAGCAATTTGGATTGTGTTCTGCATTACAGTTGCAGAAATAATTTTTCAGTAATAGCAAGTAAACCTGTATGTTTGTAGACTGTTACATAAAAATGAAATGTGTATTAAATGCTCTACATTAATTCTGTGGTTGGTGGCAGCTAGAAGTACAACCACTGATAGACTGTCCTGAGCAGTAGATGGTGGAGGAGTGGACACTAACCTACACAAGGTCTTCTAAGGTTTACAGAAAAGACAGTCTGAGTCAATGGCAGCAAGAGTTAAAAATTTTATCACCCACTCTTAAATGGAAATTTTCATAGTCAGTAAGTATTAGGACATCTGTATTACCTGACCTAGTGTCATTCATAAGGATTCTAAAATAAAAACCATAAATACAGTGCAATCAGAAATTATTCAGATCCCCTTCACTTTTTTCAATTTTATGTTGCAGCCTGACACTACAAAAGTTCAAATTCATTTTTTTTTTCTCATGAGTGTTTTTCAGCAGCAGGGACTGGGAGACTGGCCAAGGTTGAGGGAAAACTGAATGGAGCAAAGTACAGAGATATCCTCAATGAAAACCTATTCCATTTGAGAATTATGGGGGCCACTGTACTCTTGGAAACTTTCAGTGCAGTAGAAGTTTTTTGTAGCCTTCCCCAGATCTGTGCCTTGCAAAAGTCCTGTCTCTGAGCTCTGCAGGCAGTTCCTTTGACCTCATGGCTTTTGCTCCGATACAGTATGCACTGTCAGTTGTGAGACCTTCTATAGAGATGTGTGTGCCTTTCTAAATCATGTCCAATCAATTTAATGTACCACAGGTGGACTCCAGTCAAGGTGAAACAGACAAGAAACAGCTTGGCAGCAATCTTGACAAATGGGAGGCACCTGAGCTAAATTTCAAGTGTTGTTGGGTCTGAATACTTATGTCAGTGTGATATTTCAGGTTTTTCTTTTGAATAATAAGAGCAGGTGGGACCCAGGTCACCCGCACCGAAGACAAGGGATTAGCCCACTGAGGGAGAAGCCAATTATCCCTTGTCTTTCAACCCCTGGGCGTGATATCACCATCAATGCAGCCGACCTGCCTGCTGCAACATGACAAAATTGGAAAGAGTGGAGTGAATACTTTCCGAATGCACTGTGTTACTATGCAAACTTGACAAATACATGTAGTAATGAAATGTCACAAAGCGTCTTGTGTACTTTCTAGGTTGCAGCTAAGTCTATATATTTTTTATTGGCCTGCTTTGGTTTAACACTGGCTGTCTTCTATGGTTCTGCTGGTCACCATGGCAACAAGGCAAAGTAGTAGTAAAATGCAAGTAGCAAAAAAATGTTCCAGAAGGTATATGTTTATTCTAAAAAAATGTAACAAAGATATTTTAAAAGCATTGTTTTTTGAACATTTCTGTTTCTTGGTCCACAATCTGGTATCGTAGCTCCATATAACGGAACATAATTAGTGGTTTGTTTATGATTGGTTGTCAGCTGTTTCTTTATATAGTTGCCAGTTTGTTGGCATGGTACTGTGTGCAGCTGTCGTGCTGCAAAAAAAGAGAAAAAACAGTTTGTAACAGGCTTGTGTGATGCTCAATAGCAACGTTTTTTTTTTTTTAGATTTAACTGCATTTGAGCCAGTTTCACTAAATAGACTGTGTTTTCTTTTGATCACTTGAAATAAATGGATAATGTGATGATGCTTGAACAGGTTGTATTGAAAGTGGATTGTGGATGGTGCATGTCCTGCTTTCTGTCCTCTGTCTCGATTTTATTTTTGCATTTAGTTCTGTGTCTGATATATTTCCTGTCTAAGCCATCAGGACCTTTTGTTCTACTGTAGATGAGCTGTTTTGTGCATTGGGGCTTGTAGTCAATGTAACAGTAGGAAACTGACAGAATTTTAAAACGTGTACAAAACAGACTTTTTACAAAGGAAACACAAACAGTATTTTGTGTAAAATAAGCCTTTATTTTTGTCCAGAGAAAAACAGAAAGAATACCCTTAGGCAGCTCCAGAAACTAGCCATTAGTATAGAAACACCAAGCAGCGGCACTTTATGTCAGCCACTTAGTGTCAGTGGGGGACACATGTTGGTTTATGGGAATAACCAGTCGTTAGGAACTGGGCCTGTTTCTGTCCAGAAAGGACTATTAGCGATTAACTCAGGTTTATGTTCTGGTTTGTGGTCTACCACAATTACCCTGACTGTCTCAGGTTAGAGGTCAAAGATCGGGGGCTGTGCACGCCCACAGCCAGTCTTCTCTTTAATGGTGTGCCTGCAGGAGCCGTGCTACTGTGATGCCGTGGCATTTGTTTCCAGCGTGAAGGAGGCGATGTACCTTTCCCTCTGTGTACTTCATGATCAGCTTGAGTGCTGCTCAACTGTAAACTTTAATTTGCTAATTTCCAACATATTTCTACTTGTACTGGTAATTGTACACAGTATTCAAGTGATCTTAGTTATGGTGAACAAGGTACTCTGAACTATTGCCCACCTCCATAAATTAAAGATTGTTCACTTGTATTTTTCCCATTTGACTATTACCATTTTATTTTTAATAGCTGGATGTTAGTTTTATTTGAATTCAACATCTCTATAAATAATTTATATAAATTTATCCAAAAAACCTTTAAGTGCAGCTTATATATGTAAATTGTAATAAATCTGAAATGGCGAAGCAGCTATTTAATTGGAAATTATTAGTAAAAACATTCTTCTAAGAGCTGCCAACATCTCAAACTCATAGCACCTACCAACTTCCTTAGTAAAATACCCTAATATCAAACCTGACTGTCTTTATATGAAAAAACCTATAATCACACTGTCTGCCAGCATCCTCCTCTGAAATGATGCGGTTACTATGGAAACACCCAGCATGGGGATGAAATGCGATGAGAGCAGAGGCAGCCTCTGATACTTTTGGAGGCGTCTGTGTGAGGAATAGCACACCCTCATCTTCACATGGTACAATTTTAGGCTGGAGAATAACAAATATGTCACACAGAACACAGGCAGTAAAACTTATGAAGAAACTAAGTCCTAGAACACTAGTGTTTTCAAAGATCTTTTTTCCTGACAAAAGGTAAACAGAGTAGCAATCTGTCTTTTGATCAAATTGTGTTATGTTGCTTGTGGTATTAACAAAAAAATCTTTCACACAATTGTCAAATCACATCATTCTGTGGTGAAAAGTGCAAAACTTGAACAGAAAGAAATGATGAGACGACTGATTGCCACCAGTGTCTTCTTCTCATTTATAAGATAAAGATGTTATGAAACTAAATTATCTTAATGTTGCCTAATAGTCCATTACTGAAATATTAAAACTTAATTCCCAATATGTCTAACAAATTACTGGTACCAAGCTTACAATAATAAACTTGACAATATCCATTTACTGAGGACCAAAATAACACTTTCAGAGAAGTAAAGCTCACTCATTTTATCAAGGATACACAGTTTCTCCTCCAGCCCTCAGTATTCTCAGGCATGCCGTCTTGATTATGGTCATTTTTAATGACATTAATTGCTTCCACCTTTACATGTGTGCGACGGTTGACATCTCAGCTTTAAGGAAATTGCAACATTCTCTGGATAGATGCTGTTTTTAAAGTATTTCAATACTGTGATCGATTGACAGAGCAAAGGAAATAGAGCAACATTTATGTACAGGACAGTAAAAACCCTGGGTAGTCATCCATGTAAGAGCTGTATTCATACATACATGACAAGCACATAGGAAGCATAATTACAACACATGCAGACGCATACACACATGCAGAGGTGCCAACCTTCCCTTTATTGTGCGACACATCCCATTTTTCCTACATAAATTCTGTGTTCAGAGTAGCGATGTTATATTTGAATATGCAGCTGTTCCAGGTCCTGTATTTTAACATATAGTTATTCTTGATATGTGTGTCAGTGTTCTGTCTCTCTGTCAACCTTGCACATGGGGGATTCCCTCAGTAAGTTGGGATTCCTGTTTACATAAAATGAAATCAACACTGTGGTAAATGGACAGTAGCTACACTTCTCATATGTAACACTGCCTGGATTGGCTGAATATTATAGATTTTCCTGCAGGACTGATTTAGGTGCACTTAATTTTTCGGCTTCTGTCAAAGTCAAAATTTGACTTTGGGATTTAGTGTTCTGCTTTTTTGATGTAAATATAAGAAGTCATAATCACGTTTTTTTGTGTTGCAAAATGATGTATCCTACGACATCACGTTGTAAATGTTCTGTATATTGAAGTAACAGTCTGTGTTTCTGCATGTCTCAGTACTGAGTGATAGGGGGTTGACAACCCTGCATACACAAAGACAGGTCACAGCTACACTAGGGCAGGACAACACAACTCCATCTTTGGAACATTTACACTGAATGCGTCGCCAGCTGGTCCCCAGTCCAGGTCGTTGTGGAAACACTCATCTACATACACAAACAGACTACAGCGTGATCAGGTGTGGGGCGGGTAGGCACTGGTCACACACACAGTGGTTGGGACACCATGGTTCAACACACACATTGACTCTGAGGGAGGTCTGCGATGGGCCAATGGCTTGCTCCCTAAAAACACGTGGAGAAAAAGACAACAACAACAACAACAAACAACAAACAGTTACAACCTGTTCAGGAGTGAAGAAGGGACTGATGGGAAAGTGATGGATGGAGAGAGAAAGGAGACGCAGCATGAGCCAGGCTTCGTTTCATGTGCTTCGTCGGATTCCCATAGTAAACGTGATGTTTACCATGTACTTCCCATGCTTAGCCCACGTGTTTTCCTGTGCCCTTGTCGCGTTTGGTTCAGCGCAACACTACCTACATGTTCGATCATGCGCTTCACAAAAGAGCACCGACGTGCCCGAGTTACCTCCATGCTGTTCTGCACTCCGGCATGCCACCCTGTGCACGCTGGGGTACCTTCTTTGCTTGCAGCCCAATAGATGGGCTTTTCTTTGACTTCCAGTCAGCTGGACTACGAGGTCAAGTACAGTTCAAGCAAAAGCCAGCCACACCGGGAGATTAACACCAAAGTTCCAACACGATTTTAATAAAAAAAATTTATTTCATGCTAGCATTTGTATTTACTTATGAGAATTATTTCTTTACCTATTTTGCATAACATTTTGCATGCATTTGTTCCCCTCCCCCGAGTACTAAATTGCATACAATGCTCTTAAAACGATTTCTTTTTTTAAAGTCTGATTGAGAGAGATACACAACTAAGTCACAGCTTTGTTCTCTCTCATTACATCAAAGTATTTTCATTTTTTTCATCTTTTTGTTGTTTTTTGTTTCAAAAATAATACTGTTAAAAGTCCATAAATAAGTATATGATCAACATCTGACTCTAGGATTTCACATGGGACCTGTACATCGAAAATTACAGCATATAACAGGGAAAGAATAAAGTCGAAAATGTTATTCCACCTGTATTTTTATATAAGATCCAGGGTCACAAGCATGCCAACAGAAACAAAGTCTAAATTAAGGGCTTCTTAACTACACAGAGGCCCTGCTAAAATTCTGAGTTTTTTGTTCTATTTTATTTGCTTGTGCTCTTCATGTGGAATTCTAAGCAAAGTGAGGAGTGCTGGTCAACATGACCTGAGCTGCCTTATTGACACGAGTCATTTCAATATAAAAGTACTGACTAGAGGAAAATAAAATAAAAGTCTGCAAAGGAAAAAGGTACTGTCTGTTGTAATCTTATATCTTGGCTACATCAAATGTATGTAAAAGTAAAGAGATTCTGAGAGAAAATATATATTTTTCTGACATATATTCATTACAGATACAGCTTTTTTTAGCTTACCATGCAACTCATGCTAAATAAACAGGAGTCTTCTACACTCAAACTTGTGATGACAATATAGGTATCATTAACGCTATAATTAGCTGTTACTCTTATTCGTTGTGAACTATATGTATTCAGTTTTGTATCTTGCCATCAACAGCCCTGTGATCCTCTTCAGGTTTTGTGCATTATTGTCCTTGAAACATCCTCTCTTGAGGAAAAAAAAAAACAAAAAACTTGTCAAAAACCCCACACTTCCCAGTATCTGGGAAGAATTCTTTCTTGTTTTGCTGCTTTCTTTTTTGTTTCAGAAAGAGACATGTAAACAACATTGTCCATTGAGACGAGGCTTTCCGTTTTGTCCCCTTTCTCTCCATCTCACTTTTAGCGTCTCTTTCTCGCTGTCTGTTCGACCCCCGATTCCAGTGTATCCCCTGGTTTTGGTGGAACCTTAGGAGGGACACTTAAGCCGTGTCCACTTTTTAGACACAAGCGGGGTTGCCATCAGGTCACTTTCAGAGCATCAGCTTGCATATACTTAACTAGGACAGTCTCCTCTTTACACGAATCTGTGGTAGAAAATACAGTGGGTGGCTCAGCATCAGCCAGAGTCGTCACGCTCAGAACCGGCGCTTTTTTTTTTATACCCAAACCATGACAATGGGAAAAAGCGGAGAGCAAAGACGCCATCTGACGCGTTACTGCAAAATGTCATCTTAAGAAAGATCCGGAAAAGAGAGAATGAGGGACAGAGAAAGAAAGCGAGTTTCAGGAAGGGAGAGGGTGGGGGAAGCGGCGAGGAGAGCAGCACCGTGCATGCACTGAGATCACCCATGCAGCTGTGGCCCGCAACACCGGCCCGGGCGGAACGTATCAAGGCACAAGACTGGCAGGAGGAGGACAGAGTGGCGGTGTGAGGGGGGCTGACTACAGAGAGACAGAGGCTTAAAAAAGCCCACATAGTGGGAAAGAAGAAAACCCAAACTGGTGCAGAAGGGGGCAGAAAAAAACGTTATTTTCCATATAATGGGATCAGTATACGTGCTGTGACTCTGAAAGTCTGTTCGTGTGTGCATGTGTGTGGTGGTGACTGA